>QNUK01000017.1:1120807-1528307 GCA_013621035.1 Clarias magur | reverse complement strand
CCAAGTCATATATCTGAGTGAGAGTGTGTGTGAAAGTGCGTGCGAGAGTGTGTGCGCACGCAAGAGAAATCCCAGTTTTATATAAATCCCAATTTGACAAACAGGTATTCCCCAACTTACAAACATTCGAGTCACGAATTTCTGCAGACGCGAATAGACCGCAGTTCTACGAACATTCATAGATGCGAACAAATCACGTATTGTACCTCACTGGTTTCAATGGAGCATGATGATAGCAAATGTCTGTCCTGATTGTGATTGTGAATTCACAGTGCAATACAGTGGAAAACAGCTCTGAGACAAAATGGCATCCGGGATTATTCTCATGGTTTAAAGGCATAGAGACAACACCTTTATATTTGACTGTTATATGTTTGAGATTGATTTCCTTAGGTGCTGTTACAGTTTTTGGCCACTTGATGGCAGTGTGGGGAAAGGGGACAGTGATTTAGTCGAGTGGATCGGTATGCTTTACATGGTATATTGTGTCAAAGGGTGTATAAGACTCACTTTGTCGGACTTGAGAACAAATCCGACTTACGAACGTGCTCCTGTGTGTTCGTAAGTAGGGGTCTACCTGTAAATAGATATAGATATAAACAGACTCAGGAAAAAATTCGCTGTTTCTACTTGCCAATGTGTGAATAATTTAGAGCATCACCTGTAGGATCCTTAAAGAACTGCAACATTTCGCTGCCTCAAAAGCAAACATATAAATTTAAAAACAGATTAAAAAAAATAGATTTTGCAGTGAGTGTGACGATACATTAATTGCAACACAAAATATTGAATCGAAGTATATTATCGGCAGGAAAACTCATCATGTTTAAAGATTACGGATACGCGCTCCATCACTGAGAGATGGTGGATGTCTGTAAATAAATGTTTATTCATATAGACATGAGGTTAAGACGTGCAGTTGAGACTGAGGAATGGTCACTACAGTTTAGTGGTTTCGTTGTGAAAGAAGCGACCTTGGAGCGGCCTCCTCATTAAAGATTCATCTGTGAATACAGTATTGTTCGGAGCACCAGGCACAGACGTGCTCACTGACTCACTCTACCTCTTCCAGTGTGGAGAAAATCAAAGTCCTTCTGGACGCCATTACGGCCATCTATCAGCAGTTCAAGAAGGACAAAGCTGAGCGACGTGAGTAACACAGAGTGGTGTGCAGTGCCCTCTACAGCCAGTACGACTCCAGTATAAACACCAGTCCTAAAACTCTCTCTCTCTCTCCTTCCCCCTTTTCTTGCACTGTTTCCTTTTATATTCTTTCTCTCTCTCTTTTTTTCTTTCTCTCCTTTCTTGTTTTATTTTTCTGTTATTTCTCTACTTTCTCTCTCTCTCTCTCTCTCTCTTCCCCCTTATGTTGCACTCTCTCCTTTTCTATTCCTTTTCTTTTCTTTCTTCCATTTTTCTAGTTGTCTCTTTTCCTTTTTCTTTCTTTTCTTCTTTCTTTCTCTCCTCTGTTGTTATTTTTCTCTTCCTTATCCACTATCTCTTATTTCTTTTCTTTCGGTCTTTCTTTTTCTTTTTACTTTCTCCATCCTGCTGTCTTTCCCTTTTTTCTTGTCTTTATTTCATTTCTTGTCTTTATTTCCTCTGTCCTTTTGTCTATCTTTCTCTTTCATTCCATTTTTTATTCTTTTGTTTCTCTTTCGATTACGTTTTCTGTCCTTATATCGGTCTTTCTTTTGCTCTTTCTCAACATTGCTTCTTTTTCTGTTTCTTTTTTGTTTTTCTTCCATTCTCTCTCCAGGTCTACCATACAATGAAGAACAAATCCACAAATTCGACAAGTGAGCATTGTGTTCTTCCTTTTCTTACAATTTCTTACAATTATTAGCATTCATAAGACGTTCTCCCTGACGTTACTGTGTACGATTAAAAGGCAGAAGCTGGTGTTCCACGCCACCAAAGCCCGCACCCTGTTCACAGACGAGTGTGCGATGAAGTATCGGCTCTTCATCTCCAAGAGCGAGGAGTGGATGAGGTACGCGTCTCACTGAGACAGAAATCACATTTAATTTCACATGAATAGATTCTGACTGCCTTACAATTTGAGGGGTGTGTAAGAGTGAGGAATGGACCAGCGAATGACGTCACTGAACTCCAACTATGAATATATTACTGATTTGAAATCAGTAAATTATTCAACACTACAACTAGAATGCAGTTACAGAAGGTAAACAGAAACAGATGTGAATGAGAAGTGTGTTGTGTGTGTGTGTCTGTGTGTGTGTGTGTGTGTGTGTGTGTGTGTGTGTGTGCGAAATAGAGAGAAATAAAGAGAGGCTCTTGTGTTTCCAAGTGCGGCTGGCCTGTTGTCATGGTAACTTGGGCAGAGAAGATGCAGAGAAGCTAATCAGCACGAGATGATAACATGGCCTTGTTTTTCTGTTTGTGTGTGTGTGTGTGTGTGTGTGTGTGTGTGTGTGTGTGTGTGTGCGCGCGCGTATGTGTGTGTGTGTGTGTGTGTGTGTGTGCGCGCATATGGAACATGAAAGACTTGTAATGTCAAGTCATTGATTAGGATTCAGCACCAAAGCCAAAGAAAGTTTAATGAATTTCAGATTATCAAATATCAGGAAATTATTTTATGTCATTATATATCCTGTGTGTGTATATATATATATATATACTGTATGAAGTGAAAGTTCCAACACTTGAGACTGCTCCAGAATTATTAGCGCCCCCATAAAGAATATGAATATAAAGTCTTGGTTCTAATATGCATTTTGTCCCAATAACACGAATGATGCATTTTATATGAGACTGAAAGACAAAGAGCAGGAATCAGACACTGCTGAATGCATTTAATGTGTTAGTGGCTTCTAGTGTGTGTGTGTGTGTGTGTGTGTGTGTGTGTGTGTGTGTGTGTGTGTGTGTGTGTGTGTGTGTGTGTGGTTAGATTGTTGATGGTGAGATAGTGTCTGAGTGTAGATTTGGGGACCCAAAAATGTTGCTGTCTTCTTTAAATCTCCAGAATCTATGATCCTTGGAGAAATGTGTGTCAGTGAAATCATCCTGCTCGCTGTTTGTGAGGGTGAAATAGACACGTGTCCTTCTCCAAGCAGCTCAGTTCGTTATTAACTGGTTCATTATTTCCCGTAGAGTGGATATATACATTTTTCAGCCAGCTATTTTTACACCCATCATGTAGCTGATGTATGAAGATGATTGATGACTAATGACATTTGGTTCATGCCATGTCATATTGTATTTATAGCCCACTGAAAGAGGAAAGTGATGGATGTGTATGTAAGAGATCCTAAAGAATAACATGCTGCATAAAAACGCTATGTATGTACAGTCTTACGCAAAAGTTTAGGCACCCCTTGATAAAAAAAAATTTTAAAAAAGATTTTAGTGATTTTTTTTTTTATTGAAAAGATGTTAACACACTTTTACACAGTGCCATAATAAGGTTTTTATTTTTGTTCAATTTATGCACCAATGTTTGCTGAAAATATTGTGCCTTTTTTCCATTTCCAAGAGAGACTGTGTTAGCTTTTCAATTTAAGAAAATCACCAAAATCTGTTATTTATCAAGGGGTGCCTATACTTTTGCATAAGACTGAATGTAAATAAGTTAACAAGCAAACAAATGAATGAATAAATAATTAATGACATGCATCAGTTACATTTTGTTCACAGAGATTTCTGCTTGCCAATAATGATAATGTGGTCTTGTTAACCCTTTAATGTTCTACTCAACCTTTTGGTAGAGCACATTTTGAGTCACATCTTATCGAAAAATCATCTCAAATTTAACCTGGTTAAGACATGTCAACCAGTTGGTTGAGGTATACTATGCTAAACAAATCCACTAGATGTCACCATGTCTTTAAATACGTAGGACGTTCAAGTGAAACCAAGACTTAAAAGTCTTTTATTGTGCCGAATAACAGAACACAGTTAGGAGAGTAAAGACTACCTTTATTTCTCTATATAATCCCCTGCTATACCAAAGCACTTATCCCAGTGTTTCACTAGGGCTTGGATACCATCAAGGTAGGAAGTCACACCTCAGTACGCCATGTTCGGATTGCCTGCTTCCCGTCTGAAACGCCGGCCTCCCAGGAACTCCTTAATTGGTCCAATCATGTGGAAAGTACTGTATGGGGGATGTGGCTATTATTTACACCCCAGTAATATGAACAATAGTATGTACATTTGCCACAGTTTTTCAGGCTTTCAACTGTCTGAATGTTCACGGGAATGACAGCAGTGGGCTCCGAGCCACCTCAGCGTTCTTTACAATGTTTACATTCAAACAGTCAAATGTTTTACTCTAGCTAAGTTTCATCACCGTACTGTGCTCGAAATCTTCTGTAAATGTCAATCGTCAAACGTCTTCATTTATGTGAAATTTCACCACGAGTCCTGGTTTAACTTGAACACCCCTCGTAGTATGCGCTGTCGGACAACCAAACAAAATTTTATCATTTAATGCAACTTCTCAACCGTTTGGAAGAGGCAGAATTTTAAAGTATTTTCCTTAAAGTTTTATACATATACAGTACATATATACCGCGTATAGTGTGCATATATACGTGCGTGTGTACTGTATATGAATTTAGAAAGCGTACTTATGCTCTAAACTGAGGGGGAAAAAACCTACAAGGCCATTGAGCCTCAGATTGAGAATCCAAATGATGATAAAGGTGAGTGTCTTAATTGTGTATCTTTACAGGAAGGTGCATCACGTTAGGAAGCAGCTGCTGTCACTGAACAACCAGTTTCTTAATATGGAACAGGAAGTGACCGTCATCATGCAGCATGTCTACAAGGTAACATCAAAGCAAAGCATTATTATTCCTGTGTCTCAGGTTGGTTAAGAGTATTGTGAGCTCATTCCTTCTGATGTGTGTGTGTGTGTGTGTGTCTTTAGATACAGGAGCAGCTCCCACAAAAGATCATGCCCATCGCATCGAGCGGCCTCAAGCCCCAGGCTTATCTCAGCCAGAGTACTCTCGTAGAAATGACAGCAGGGTGAGTGCGTGTGTCTGTGTGTGTCTGTGTGTCTGTGTGTGTCTGTGTGTCTGTGTGTGTGTGTGTGTGTGTGTGTGTGTGTGTGTGTGTGTGTGTGTGTGTGTGTGTGTGTGTGTGTCTGTGTGTGTGTGTGTGTGTGTGTGTGTGTCTGTGTGTGTTGTGTGTGTGTGTGTGTGTGTGTGTCTGTGTGTGTGTGTCTGTGTGTGTGTGTGTGTCTGTGTGTGTGTGTGTCTGTGTGTGTGTGTGTGTCTGTGTGTGTGTGTGTGTCTGTGTGTGTGTGTGTGTGTGTGTGTGTCTGTGTGTGTGTGTGTGTCTGTGTGTGTGTGTGTGTGTCTGTGTGTGTGTGTGTCTGTGTGTGTGTCTGTGTGTGTGTCTGTGTGTGTGTCTGTCTGTGTGTGTGTGGGTCTGTGTGTGTGTGTCTGTGTGTGTCTGTGGGTGGGTGGGTGTGCAATCCGCAGACACTCTACGAAATTACAAAACTAACACAAACTAACAGCGACACAACTGATTTCTGTCTACTTTGTTTCGAATTGCATTCTTGCAAAGAGGGTGAAACAGGAGTAAAAGATTATTCAGAAAAGAAAATCTCTCCTATTATATCATATGTATAGTGTTTCAGGATAATGGCTGTGGATCATAGCCTTTAGGATAATACGGTTCTATAGCAGCCACAATAAAGCTATCCTGGCTACTTTGATACATTCTATACACCCGACTGTGTATGTTGAACATCCCAGTCCAGGTTTAGTCGCCCTTTTGCTGTTTTAATAACCGTGATGACTTCCACTCTTCTGGGAAGGCTTTCCACCAGATTTATTTTTTGGAGGGTGTGTAGGGTGTGATCGAAGGTTAAAGAGTTTTAATGTGATCAGGCACTGATGTTATGATATTTGAATGTAATGCACATACTCTTGGCCATATAATGTATGCATATATCCACATGCATTTCCCATCATACATACACACACACACACACACACACACACACACACACACACACACACACACACTATATTGCCAAAAGTATTCACTCACCTGCCTTCACATGCGTTTGAACTTGAGCAACAGCTAATTCTTAATCCATAGGGTTTAGTATGATGTTGGCCCCGCCCCCTTGGCAGCTATAACAGCTTCAGCTCTTCTGAGAAAGCTTTCCACAAGCTTTAGGAGTGTGTTTATGGGAATATTCGACCGTTCTTCTAGAAGCACATTTGTGATGTTGGACAAGAAGGCCTGGCTCGCAGTCTACGGAACTGGTGTGTGGTTGTTTTTCAGGAGTTGGGCTCGGCTCCTTGCTTCCAGTGAACGGAACGCTTAAAGCTTCAGCATATCAAGACATTTTGGACAATTGTATGCTCCCAACTTTGTGGGTAACAGTTTTGGTGATGGCACCTTCCTGTTCCAACATGACTGTGCACCGGTGCACAAAGCAAGATCTATAAAGACCTGGATGAGTGAGTTTTGGTGTGAAAGAACTTGACTGGAAGAGTCCTGAGAGAACACCTGTGGAATGAATTAGAGCGGAGACTGCGAGCCAGGCCTTCCCGTCCATCAGTGTCTGACCTCGCAAATACGCTTCTGGAGGAACGGACAGAAATTCCCATAAACACACTCCTAAACCTTGTGAAAAGCCTTCCCAGAAGAGTTGAAGCTGTTCATATGCGGCTTAAGTCCATATGCATGTGAAGGATTTGTCTTTTTTTTGTTGTTGTTGTTGTTGATTTATTAATACTGATCTCTTTACTGTTCTAAAGGATGAAGAAATTAAAAGAGGAGATGGAAGGAGTAGTTAAAGAACTGGCGGAAAACAACCTCTTCCTGGAGAGGTGACTAACAAGACCTAAAGAAGTTACCATTTGAATCATTTCACTGTTTATAATATGCATACTGAAATGTGTGTGTGTGTGTGTGTGTGTGTGTGTGTGTGTGTGTGTGTGACTCTGCTTCAGGTTTGGCACCCTGACAGTAGACGGTGGACTGAGAAACGTGGACAGAATCTGAGAGCACGGCACAGATACGAGAGATACGAAGTGCACGTTGCACTTTCGCTCGAACTATTCCTTTACAGCCGAGGTTCGTGTCGCAGGGAGATGAAGAAGAATGCCAAATATATATTTCTGTACATAAATATGTTAATGTAAATAATGATCATCTCGAGAGATTTTATTTCGCTGTCTTTCCTTTTCTTTAATACTGTAAGTTAAATACGAGCTGCCTGCTCTTGAGCCTCTTGATATCACGCCTTTATCTTAACTTCCCTCCAGCTGTGCTTGTATCGATCCATCTTTTTGTTTGTTCCCCCCCCCCCGCTTTTCATTTTTCTAAGGTGCGAAGGACCTTTGGATAATTCTGTACTGTATTTGTCTCTAAATGCTGCCCATGCGCAACATTAAACACTGCAAACCTGCTCTTATTGGTTTATTTTTTTATAATATGCCATTTGTACGAAATGATAAAAGGTTCATCTGGATGATGATTGAAACATGGAGGACATTCGTACCTCAGAGACAGAGTCATTTTACAATAATGAAGATGAGCATTAATTCTGATTTGTATGCTGTATATAATTATTTAAATCAGCCCTGGAAACCATTATTTCAGCCTTAATGATTAAAAAGAATGTGAGAAGGTTGAGGAAGCGAGATTGCGACACATCCTCATGCGCTCTTCCACCCACCTGCCATATGAACAAACAAGCCATGCCAGGAATGTCCCATTTTACATAAAGGGTGTGAAATACTCAGACAGTGGCCAACTCCAGGACATAAGAAATATAGTCGTGTATTGTGTCCCGAGAATCGATTCCAGCCGCAACATCCAGGAAGTTGTGGTAGACCTGAAATCAGTTTCTTAGTATCGTAGCCTGTATTCTGGATATGTCTGTGCGTGGTGGCTCATATATATATTTGTTCTAAATAACATAGGACCACAATGGAAAAAAAAAGAGGAAATTCCAACTTTTAATTCAAGTGCATTTATTCAGTGGGGAAAAAAAATCCCACATTAAGAACTAATTCTTTTACATCAACTCATGGGTGCCACAATTATTAGCACCCCTCATGTTTAATACTTTGTACAACCCCCTTTTGCCAACAAAACAGCACCTAATCTTCTCCTATAATGTTTCACAAGATTAGAGAACACAGAAACGGGGATCTTCGACCATTCCTCTTTGCACAATGTCTCTAAATCATCCAGTGATCTGACTCCTCTCCTCTGCACTCTCCTCTTCAGCTCACTCCACAGGTTTTCAATGGAGTTGACGTCTGGGGACTGAGATGGCCATGGGAGGAGTTTGATTCTGTGTGTGGTGAACCTTTTCTGTGTAGATTTGGCCACATGTTTTGGGTCATTATCTTGATGAAAGACCCAGTGACGACCCATCTTCAGCTTTCGGGCAGAGGCCACCAGATTTTGCTTTAAAATGTCCTGGTATTTCAAAGCATTCATGATGCCATGCACCCTAACAAGGTTCCCAGGGCCTCTGGAAGAGAAACAGCCCCACAGCATCACCGATCCTCCCCCATACTTCACAGTGGACATGAGGTGCTTTTCTGCATACTCATCTTTTGTGTTCCACTTGGAGTGTTTGTTGCCAAAAAGCTCTTGGTTTCATCTGACCAAAGAACACGGTCCCAGTTGAAGTACCGCTTAGCAAACTCCAAATGTTTGCATTTATGATTGTGACTGAGAAAAGGTTTTTTCCTTGCATGAGAGCCTGTTGCCATGTAGATAGCGTCTGATGGTTGTTTTGGAGACTTTGTGACCCCAAGATGCTATCATTTGTTGTAGTTCAAAATCAACTTGCGTCCTCGTCCAGGCTTGTTTACTACTATTCCAGTTTTTGTAAACTTCTTAATGGTTCCTCTCACAGTAGATCTGGGCAGGTGCAGCCTTACTTGAATGGTGTGTTCCTTTGTCTTTCCCATGTTGAAAAGTGGATAAGAAAAATGGCCTCTGTGTCACATCATATTTATACCCCAGGGAAGCAGGAAGTGATAAATTACTAATTAAATGTTCCTAGATACTCTGATCAACTTTGTAAACTACTGCAGAAATGACAGAAATACTTCAATTACATTTATTGTCTAGGAATTGTTAGGGGTGCCAATAATTGTGGAACAGGTTATTTTATGAAAAATAATTATTTGTTAGTCAGGGACTTTTTATTTCCCCTTAAAATTCACTTTATATTCACGTTATATTTATATCTACAATTTTCAGTGTGACAATATGCTTCTGCAATAAAAACTGGATTTATTTTAAGGTTTTTAACACATCTTAACCAGCCGAGGTGCCAATAATTATGGAGGGCACTGTGTATGTGTGTGTATATATATATATATATATAAGATAGATAGATAGATAGTAGCATTGCTTCTGAATTACAGCCCCCTTATCATCATCATCATTATCATCATCATCATCTCTCTCAACATCTTATTACCCATTAGACTCCCATGGTAACCGTTACAAGAGTCACTCGACTCAGCCTGCGGGTTGCCATGACAACCGGACACATTGCTCCTAGCATCAAATCTGCAAATGACAGCAAACGCACCCGATGGTTTCTTTGTGAACTGAATGTCAGTCAAAGAGACAATAGACGAAACAAGACTGATATTCGGGCTACTGGGATAATCATGTAGTTTCCCATAAGTAATCTTGAGAGCAGTTTACACATGATGGAGTCATATTATTATTATTATTATTATTATTATTATCACGGTGACCTTGACTTGTGATGGAAAGGGTTGATTTGTACACTAGAGGGCATCCATGGATTAAAACCTTTAAGTAGAACATGACAGAAAGATACCTTGAACAAAAATAAAAAGCACATTTCTTTTTTATTTAACTTTTCTAGTGTAGACGTTGATGTAAACAACATGTAATGGAAAACATGGAAAACTCTAACCCAGATTGATTTTTTTGTTTCTCGTTTATTTAATGCCTAGACAGCAAGTGCCCCAGTGCCAGCTAAATATTAATCAATTTTCCATGATGCAATAAATTAGATCGCAGGCTAATTTAGCTCTCAGGGCACCTCTGTATGTTTTGATCAGAGCGTTTCAGTCTTAATGTAGGTCACAACACTTTAAATGAGACACCATGCACTTTCAGAAAAATCTTTTCTAAACTGTACCTTTGTCTTGTATACTGTACACTATCTGTCCTAAATTATACAGACATCTGACCATAAAGTGACCAGAAGACCATAAGTGATGTTGCGCAAGACAGTCTGGCACACGGTCCACGTTTCACTTCAACCCACCCCAAGGTCTTCCGCTTCAACCTTAACACATCATCATGTCTTCATCACGTCTTCACTAAACTCACTTTGTGCACTACATGTAACAGGTTTGAGCCTCTTACTTGCAGTGAATGGAAAGTGTAATTCTACAGCATACAAAGACATCCTTTTCAACTTCCGGCTTCAAACTTTGGGAACCGTTCGGGTGTGGTGGTCAGGAGGTCAACTTAGTGCACATATTTGAACACAAACATGGACATCTTTAGGGTTCCTTTGAAATGGTGTATAATTGGACCGTACATTGTCCCATTAAAATTATAAGATCTGTCTGCATTCTGAGTAATTTTTCAATATTGCGCTTCAAAGATTTCGCACTCTATAGGATAAAAACAGTGCTGCGCCTTTTTATTTTTCAAATACAGAGTGCAAAAATGCAGATCACTTAAAAACACTTCATGTTGCGTTAATGAAATTTGGCAGATGCCCTTACATTCTATATCGTTATACATCTGAGCAGTTGAGGGTTAAGGACCTTGCTCAAGGGCCCAACTGGGGCAACTTGGTGGTGCTTGGGTTTGAACCAAGGACCTTAACCACTGATCTACCCCTGTACCAGCACATTATGTTAATACGTTGGTACAGAATAAGAAAATGTGAAGAACTCAACTTTGACAAAAAAAAAAGTCAGATAGAATCTTAGAATTCTAACTACTATATTATAGTATAATGTTAAGCTTTGAAGATGAACAATAGTTGGTAAAATAAAACAAAAAAACATGCATACTAAAAGTACAAATTGCCATTTTGGCCAAGTTTATAAAAGCTGATAGAATATCAATCCTGAATCAGTAGTGACAGACACTGGATTAGTGTTCAATAATAAAACTGACTTTCAGAAGCTCAAGCATTTTACTTCCATTATTATTTGATATATAGATGCACCCTACATTTAGACTGGTCACTGTGTCGCACACATTTGCATGATACTGGTTTATGGTCATAATGGGCTAGATCCAGTACAGACAGAGTGCCATAAAGGTGTTTGGGTGGGGGTAGGGGTTAAGTAAGGACAAATCCAAATATCCCTGATATTATAGAGGGCCCTATGGCAATTGAAATGGTTTAGCTTTGTCCAATGGTTGGGGTACAGAACCTAAAGATATTTTATAATAACTGACCATTACATGCAAAAACTACTGTCAGACTGTCTGAATCTCACAATTGTCTAGAATGTCTTTGTATGCTGAAGTATTACAATTTCCTTTCACTAGAACTCTATCCATCTATCTAGGAAGCTCTGTAGTCCAGTTAGGAACCGTGGAGGTCAATGGTGATTACTGTTGTATTCATTCCCATTTTATGACCGTGGTGGGACCTACAGTCAACATTCACACACTACATGCAATTTGGCAACGCCACTTAGCCTAATCTCTATGTCTTTGGACTGTGGGAGGAAACAGGAGTACCGGGAGAAAACCCACCAAGCACGTGGAGGACATGCAAACTCCATGCACACAGACCCGAAGTGGGAATTGAACTCGGACCCTGGAGGTGGAAGGTAACAGTTCTAACCACTTTGCTGAGTTTCATAAAGACTCAGATAGTTGATGTTAAATAGTTAATGTGCCCTCCTGCACAGAGCCCAGACTTAACTCAACCGCAATTTACACCTTTGGGAAGACCTTGAAGATCGACCGCACCCCAGACCTCCTCATTCAATATCATGCACTTGTGGCTAAATGAGCATAAATCCCCAGAGCCAGGGGATTTTCCCAGCCTTCCCAGGAGAATGGAGGCTATAATAGTTAGACAGGAAATCCATAGTTATACCCATGGGTTCAGAATGGCAGCACAGTGTCATGGTAGTTAGCAGTTTCGCCTTGCACCTCCAGGGTCCGGGTACGATTCCTGCCTCTGGTCTGTGTGCATGGAATTTGCATGTTCTCCCAGTGCTTGAGGGGTTTACTCTGGGTACGAAGACATGTAGGTTAGGCTAATTGGTGTTCCCAAATTGCCTGTAGTGTGTGAATGTGTGTGTGTGAATGTTGAACGGAGGTCCTACCACAGTTGTAAAATGGGAATAAATACAAGGGTCACCAGGGGAATTCACAATCCCTAGTTGGATTACAAAGCTTCCCAAATGGAGGGATGGGTTCAGAATAGGATAGTTTAGTGGTGAGCACTGTTGCCTTGGACCTCCAGGGTGCAGGTTCGATTTCCGCCCCAGGGTCCATGTACATGACGTTTGCATGTTCACCCCATGCTTGGCGGGTTTCCTCCCATAAGGCTATTTGGCTTTTCCGTAGTGTGTGAATGAGCCTGTGATATTGTGTATGTGAGTGCCCTGAAATGGATTGGCACCCCATCTAATGTCTACCCCGCCTCATGCCCCAGGTCTCCTAGGATAGGATATCCTCCACGCCCCCATGACCCTGTGTACAGGACAAAGCGGTGCAGACAATGAATGAGTGAGTGAGTGTCATGGTCAGGTGTCCATATAGACATATGTCCATTTTTAGTCATAGAATGTCCTAAAGATTCAGAAACCACCGATCCTGAGGGCGGGTGTGATGATTTTGGCGCACATTGTGGTGTAAAGGAAACTGAAAAATGTTCAATAATAAATCTTCTGGCTGCACAGGTTTGGTGTAAATAACAGCCTTCTGGCGCATGGACTCCACAACAGCCATGATGGCTGAGGAGAAAGTGCCAGGGTGGAGGGTGAGATCGTGAAAGCATCATTTAGCTGAGTAGACACACGCACACGCACGTATGCGCGCACCCGCTCGCGCGCGCACACACACACACACACACACACACACAGATTTGGCGGCAGCGTGAGCGCGCTGGGTTGGCGCTACAGAAGCAGTACCGAAAGACCTCACGTCCTCCAGATACCCTCGACTTCCATTACGCAGTGGTTCTGTTTGCTCGATGAGAAAAGCGGGATTGTGTCTCTGCAGGACGATCAGGTGGAGGTTTTTGAGGATGCTGCGCGAGCGAGAAGGAGACGGTTACAGTGACGGCAACGCGCACGGCTCGGGGACGCGCCAAGCCAAAAACGAGAAATCGCTTTCCAGGAGGTGAGGTATGTAAACATAATGGGTGTGATGTTCTTATACCGCCGTTTATACCTAGTATTCCATGTTTAATCGATAGGAGGAAGAGAAAGGCGCGCGCCGTTTCCCTCCTCCATCTGCATGACAGGCTTTAGACAAACTACAGACTCATTAATGTCCATCACACCATCACCAGTGTCATTAATGTCCATCACACCATCACCAGTGTCATTAATGTCCATCACACCATCACCAGTCTCACTCATGACCATCAAACCATCACCAGTCTCACTAATGACCATCACACCATCACCAGTCTCACTAATGACCATCACACCATCACCAGTCTGACTAATGACCATCACACCATCACCAGTCTCACTAATGACCATCACACCATCACCAGTCTCACTCATGACCATCAAACCATCACCAGTCTCACTAATGACCATCACACCATCACCAGTCTCACTAATGTCCATCACACCATCACCAGTCTCACTAATGACCATCACACCATCACCAGTGTCATTAATGTCCATCACACCATCACCAGTCTCACTAATGACCATCACACCATCACCAGTCTCACTAATGACCATCAAACCATCACCAGTCTCACTAATGACCATCACACCATCACCAGTCTCACTAATGACCATCAAACCATCACCAGTCTCACTAATGACCATCACACCATCACCAGTCTCACTAATGACCATCACACCATCACCAGTCTCACTAATGACCATCACACCATCACCAGTCTCACTAATGACCATCAAACCATCACCAGTCTCACTAATGACCATCACACCATCACCAGTCTCACTAATGACCATCACACCATCACCAGTCTCACTAATGACCATCACACCATCACCAGTCTCACTAATGACCATCACACCATCACCAGTCTCACTAATGACCATCACACCATCACCAGTCTCAGTAATCACTACCATGACCATCACCATCACCAGTCTCACTAATGACCATCACACCATCACCAGTCTCACTAATGACCATCAAACCATCACCAGTCTCACTAATGACCATCACACCATCACCAGTCTCACTAATGACCATCACACCATCACCAGTCTCACTAATGACCATCAAACCATCACCAGTTTGACTAATGACCATCACACCATCACCAGTCTCACTAATGACCATCACACCATCACCAGTCTCACTAATGACCATCAAACCATCACCAGTGTCATTAATGTCCATCACACCATCACCAGTCTCACTAATGTCCATCACACCATCACCAGTCTCGTTAATGTCCATCACACCATCACCAGTCTTGTTAATGTCCATCACACCATCACCAGTCTCATTAATGTCCATCACACCATCACCAGTGTCATTAGTGTCCATCACACCATCACCAGTCATGTTAATGACCATCACACCATCACTAGTCTCACTAATGACCATCACACCATCACCAGTCTCATTAATGAACATCACACTATCACCAGTCCATCACACCATCACCTTTTCACTAATGACCATCACCATCTTATTAACGTCCATCACACCATCACCAGTCTCATTAATGTACATCACACCATCACCAGTCTAGTCAATGACCATCAAACCATCACCAGTCTCAGTAATGAACATCACACCATCACCATTCTCTTTAATGACCATCACACCATCACCAGTCTCACTTATGACCATCACACCATCACCAGTCTCGTTAATGTCCATCACACCATCACCAGTCTCACTAATGACCATCACACCATCACTAGTCTCACTAATGACCATCACATCATCACAAGTCTCATTAATGACCTTCACACCATCATCAGTCTCACTAATGACCATCACACCATCAACAGTCTCTCTTATGACCATGACGCCATCAACAGTCTCATTAATGCCCATCACACAATCACCAGTATCACTAATGACCATCACACCATCACCAGTCTCACGAATGACCATCACACCATCACCAGTCTCATCAATGTCCATCACATCATCACCATCTCATTAACATCCATCACACCATCACCAGTGTCATTAATGTCCATCACACCATCACCAGTCATGTTAATGTCCATCACACCATCACCAGTCTCACTAATAACCATCACACCATCACCAGTCTCATTAATGTTCATCACACCATCACAGGTCTCAACAGTCCATCACACCATCACCATTTTCACTAATGACCATCACACCATCACCTTTTTCACTAATGACCATCACACCATCACCAGTCTCGTCAATGACCATCAAACCATCACCAGTCTCACTAATGAGCATCACACCATCACCAGTCTCACTAATGAGCATCACACCATCACCAATCTCTTTAATGAACATCACACCATCACCAGTCTCACTAATGATCATCACACCATCATTAGTCTCACTAATGACCATCACACCATCACCAGTCTTACTTATGACCATCACACCATCAACAGTCTCATTAATGCCCATCACACCATCACCAGTCTCATTAATGCCCATCACACCATCACCAGTCTCGTTAATGTCCATCACACCATCACCAGTCTCTTTAATGTCCATCACACCATCACCAGTCTCACTAATGTCCATCACACCATCACCAGTCTCGTTAATGTCCATCACACCATCACCAGTCTTGTTAATGTCCATCACACCATCACCAGTCTCATTAATGTCCATCACACCATCACCAGTGTCATTAGTGTCCATCACACCATCACCAGTCATGTTAATGACCATCACACCATCACTAGTCTCACTAATGACCATCACACCATCACCAGTCTCATTAATGAACATCACACTATCACCAGTCCATCACACCATCACCTTTTCACTAATGACCATCACCATCTTATTAACGTCCATCACACCATCACCAGTCTCATTAATGTACATCACACCATCACCAGTCTAGTCAATGACCATCAAACCATCACCAGTCTCAGTAATGAACATCACACCATCACCATTCTCTTTAATGACCATCACACCATCACCAGTCTCACTTATGACCATCACACCATCACCAGACTCGTTAATGTCCATCACACCATCACCAGTCTCACTAATGACCATCACACCATCACCAGTCTCACTCATGACCATCAAACCATCACCAGTCTCACTAATGACCATCACACCATCACCAGTCTCACTAATGTCCATCACACCATCAACAGTCTCTCTTATGACCATGACGCCATCAACAGTCTCATTAATGCCCATCACACAATCACCAGTATCACTAATGACCATCACACCATCACCAGTCTCACGAATGACCATCACACCATCACCAGTCTCATCAATGTCCATCACATCATCACCATCTCATTAACATCCATCACACCATCACCAGTGTCATTAATGTCCATCACACCATCACCAGTCATGTTAATGTCCATCACACCATCACCAGTCTCACTAATAACCATCACACCATCACCAGTCTCATTAATGTTCATCACACCATCACAGGTCTCAACAGTCCATCACACCATCACCATTTTCACTAATGACCATCACACCATCACCTTTTTCACTAATGACCATCACACCATCACCAGTCTCGTCAATGACCATCAAACCATCACCAGTCTCACTAATGAGCATCACACCATCACCAGTCTCACTAATGAGCATCACACCATCACCAATCTCTTTAATGAACATCACACCATCACCAGTCTCACTAATGATCATCACACCATCATTAGTCTCACTAATGACCATCACACCATCACCAGTCTTACTTATGACCATCACACCATCAACAATCTCATTAATGCCCATCACACCATCACCAGTCTCATTAATGCCCATCACACCATCACCAGTCTCGTTAATGTCCATCACACCATCACCAGTCTCTTTAATGTCCATCACACCATCACCAGTCTCGTTAATGTCCATCACACCATCACCAGTCTCATTAATGCCCATCACACCATCACTTTTTTCACTAATGACCATCACACCATCACCAGTCTCGTCAATGACCATCAAACCATCACCAGTCTCACTAATGAGCATCACACCATCACCAATCTCTTTAATGACCATCACACCATCACCAGTCTCACTAATGATCATCACACCATCATTAGTCTCACTAATGACCATCACACCATCACCAGTCTCACTAATGATCATCACACCATCATTAGTCTCACTAATGACCATCACACCATCACCAGTCTTACTTATGACCATCACACCATCACCAGTCTCGTTAATGCCCATCACACCATCACCAGTCTCGTTAATGTCCATCACACCATCACCAGTCTCATTAATGCCCATCACACCATCACCAGTCTTCTTAATGTCCATCACATCTTTGCTGTGCAGTTAATATCTTGACTACAGAGAAATGTATCTAGTATTTACGTTTATAGGATCACAATAAACCAATTATGTGATTATTACAGTGATTTCTAGTTACGTCATTCTTAATAGTCTTGTTCTGTGGCATTATTTTTGCTCATTCTAAGCATTTATTTCCATAAATGAACTTGAATTTAGTACAAACATCAGGAAATACCAGATAACTTGTCTGTATTAAAGATATTTAACCCTTATCAGCAGTTGGCACATCTTCTCCATGCCCCACACCTATCTACTCGTCTGGTCCTGATACCAAAAATAAGATAAAACAACAAAAACAGTAATAGTTGATCAGAAATGGCAGCCATGTCACTCCGGCTCGTTTCGATAACTGCCGTTGCCTGGGAATGGAGGACAGAGATAGAGGAAAGAGGCCACCAGGGTAAACACAGCGCTGAGATAAGCGCAGGGCTGCAGGGAAATGAGCGCCATCCCTGGGAGCCGGTGTTAAGCACGCATTCCCTCAATGCACTTAATGAATAATGAGAGTGAAGGTCAGGTGTAGTGTTTGTACAGCAAAGCACACGCTGTTGTGTTTTAGACAGACTGTTAGTCTTCGCCCATTCAGAACATGATGCTGCCTTGAGATGACTTGGTGAGCTCATCGCTGCAAGATCACACAAACTCTAACGGTATTGAATTCAATTGTTTTTTTTGTTTTTTTTTGCACACCGTTATTTTCCTTTGATTTTGAATTTTCAGTTTTAAAAAAATCTGAAAAAAATAATACAGTTAAAAATCCTGTAAAATGTCGAGTAAAATGGGAAACACATTCATGCGTTATTTTTTTTGTAATCTAAGCAGCAATTTGGCAACATTCTCAATACCAGTAGATGTTGAGGCTGAGAATAAATCAAGCAGGTCCATACACTCCTGATTCTCCTTTTTTTTTTTTGGCAACTTGGTCTGTCCACATGCCATTCGGCACATGAGGCGCCCGATACTCCTCACTCTGGAGATATATCTGTCGTTTCTATGGCAGGTACTTACTTACTAAGGGGTCGGGTTGCCAGCTTGACACCCAATTGTCATTCACACACACTATGGACCATTTGGAAATGCTAATTATCCTAACTTGTATGTCAAGCAAACTCCATGCACACAGACCCCGAGGCGGGAATCGAACCCTGACCCTGGAGGTGGTAACCACCATGCCGCTCACTCTCACTCACTCATCGTCTATACCGCTTTATCCTGTATTCAGGGTCGCGGGGGGCCTGGAGCCTATCCCAGGAGACTTAGGGCACTAGGCGGAGTACACCCTGGACAGGGTGCCAATCCATCACAGGACACACACACATACACTCACACACACACACCACGGACAAGTTAGCCTAATCTGCATGTCTTTTGACTGTGGGAGGAAACCGAAGTATCCGGAGGAAACCAACAAAGCACGGGGAGAAGATGCAAACTCCATGCACACAGAGATGGGAATCGAACCCGGACCCTGGAGGTGAAAGGCAACAGTGCTAACCACTAAGCCACCATGCCGTGAACCAGGAAATCATAAATTAAAGGGAGAGTTCAACAACCTTAATTCAACAAGATGTTGTTTGTTGGCTAATTGGCTTTATTGTAAAATTATCTATAACCCCTTAAAATATTCGAATTAATATGCTTTTTAAAAGTCTTATACATTGTGTTCTTTACAAAATTATAAAAACACTGAATAAAAAGATTCAAGTCATTTAGATATCAGAATCAATTTATTTATAAAGAGATGTTTAGATATGGCTGCATGGTGTTGTAGCGGTTAGAATTCTGACCTTACACCCTCTATGGTCAAGGGTTTAGACTCCAGCCCTCCCGTGACCCCTGAACAGGATACACGAGTATAGAGAATGAGTGAGTGTGTGAAAGTGCTTACATTTACCCTGCGATGGGAAAAACTCAATTCAGTAATGTAGAGTACAGTAATATTTTTAGGCTTTTAGATTTCTGTATCTCCACAGTGACTACATGGTGTTCATTTTTCATTTATTTACAGTATGTTCGCATTTTAGATGGTAAAACATTGCAGTTCCTCTATAATCCTGCAGGTGGTGCTTCAAACGTTTCACACATTGGCAGGCAGCGCAGCTTCTTGTGTTGCAGGAGCCAATTATTTGCTTTGTTTATTTATAAAAAAAAAATTGTAATATCGAATCAGGATATTTATAAAATCGTGATAATATCGTATCAGGAGGTCCTTGTTGGTTCCCGTCCCTATTATTAATTAGCGATGTAAAACGTTTATAGTCAGCAGCACAGCTTCACAGTTTTTTTTTTTCTTTCCGTTTTTTCCTCATTTGTTAAGGCCCGAGCTACTTCCGAGGAAACTGTGACAGCTCCTGCGAATTTAATTCTCCATAATTTGACCTTCCTACACTTTTCCATCCCTGTTCTAGCAGTTCAGCCCTTAATTGTGCTGCCGTCATCCGCTCCGCTTTATCGCGTACATGAAAGCAGACGTGGCCTGCCTTTCTCAGAAGTAATTACCCGAGTATGCTCTGTACAACTTCATTAAACGGCCTCTCCTTGCTGTTTCTTTTCCCCGAGCAGCCGTGCTGCGATCAGCTGAGCCAGGAAAATCTTAATTAACTAAAATGTAAATGGCCACGGACACCATTATGGCTGATCTGCGGCTCATTTCCAGGACAAAAACCTCAGCAGGAGAAGAACAATTGTTATTGAAATGTATTATCCCGCGAACACAAAAGGCCAACGCTGGTCGCAGGGGACTCGCTGGATTTTATTGCCATGGAAACATATTTTGTCATGTCCCTTTAGGGAAAATTGCAGTAATACTATTAATTTGAGTTATGTTCAGTCATCACAGAGCATGAACACGGTGTTCTCTGGTTGTAATTATGATTCATTCATTCATTCATTGATCTTCTATACCGCTTATCTTATACAGGGTATCCCGGGAGGATTCGGTTTATTCTGTACAGGGTGCCAATCTATCACAGAACACACATGCACACATCAAGGGCAATTTGGCAACACCAATTAACCTAATCTGGGAGGAAACTGGAGGAAACCCACCAAGCCCGGAGAACATGCAATCTCCACACACACACAGTGCCGAGGTGCGAATCGAACCCTCGACCCTGAAGGTGCAAGGCTCACGGTGCTGATCACTATGCCATCGTAGCGGCGTTATTTTTAAATTTATATATGTTTCGCATTTGAGGTGGTAATATGTTGTAGTACCTCTATATCCCTATAGGTGGCACAGCATCCTGTGTGGTAAGAGTGAAATATTTGCAACGTTTGTTTAGAATTGTAACAAAATCTAAACTAAAAAATTTTTTTAAATAAATCTGGATATTTATAAAAAACAAAACAAAAAGAATCGCAATACAAATCGAATCAGCACCTACTGTAGGTATCGTGATAATATCGGGGGGTCCTTAGTGATTCCCATACCTAGTGCTAAACTAATCTGTGGTTACATCGCTAGCATAGCGTTAGAAAAATAAAGGGCATATCAATAAAAACGAATTTTTTCAAAACTGACAGATAGTGCTTTCCTCCATGGGTGTCACACATCCCGTTATGAGCATCAGAGTCTCAGTGAAAGTAGGTGTTAGGGTGCTTTCATACTAGGCACACTTGATTCATATAATGCCAGTGTATGAATACTCCCCAACCCCCCCCTCTGGTCAGCGTCCACATTATTAATACAGTAAGTTTCATACCCGAGAATATTTGTGTATTTATGCACTCCGATACAGGAGGTGGCAGTATGCACCTAGTTTTTTTTGTGAGCGTTCAATAAACACGAAGAAAAGACAAATACAAGGAAGTCAACCTTCACACTATGTCTAATGAGACAAGAACACTTGATCCCAAAGTGGGGAAGCAGTCATTCCTGGGTATGGTACAAATCAGTCGTGAGTAATGTGAAAACACCGTTAGACTTTGCGTCCTCCCTTTGGTAAACAAAAGTCCTTGATGCTAACCTGTGAAAATAAAACCTGGACTAGTAATGTGTGTGTGTGTTTTGTCCTTGTAAAATACTCCAGAACTATGGCCCTGACTTAAATAAAATGTTTAATACGGTTCTTGTTCTCCTGGTACAGTCCTGAAAATAAAAAGTCACCTTGAAAGACTTTACTCATGATATTCCTCTCGTGTTGTGTTACAGGTCTGACTTACCACTGCTACAGAAATGGTGTACGCTTTGCCGATGGACGCCGTGAAGCCGTCTCTGCACACGACTCTCCTGCCATACCTGATGCCGAACAATTCGGAGAGGGTCAACGAGTCGACCCTGGCGTCCGGTACCCCCACGCCTCCCTGCAATCTGGACACAACCTCGTTCCAGCCGAACAGCACCCAGGTGTCTTACGAGCTCAGTCCAGCAGAAGTGACCATTCTCGGGTTGATCCTTGGAGTCTTTTGGCTAGTCTCGGTTCTAGGCAATGCTTTGGTGTGTTTGGTGATACACCGCAGCCGCAGAACTCAGTCGACCACAAATTACTTCGTAGTGTCTATGGCATGTGCTGATTTGTTGCTGAGCCTGGGCTGCGCCCCGTTCGTCCTGCTCCAGGTCTCGACTGGACACTGGCCCCTGAGCGCGGCGGCCTGCAAGGCAGTGCGCTACATCCAGCACTTGTGCCCCGGCGTGCAGGTCTACGTGCTCCTTTCCATCTGTGTGGATCGCTTCTACACTATTGTGTATCCTCTGAGTTTCAAAGTATCTCGGGAGAAGGCGAAACGCATGATCCTGGCTTCTTGGCTCTTCGACGCGGCCTTCGTCTCCCCATGCCTCTTTTTCTACGGATCTTCTTCGTCCATCACGCAAAGACACTGCGAGTTTTTCCTTCCGGGATCTTGGGATGGTCTGGCCTACGCTCTGGTCCACCTCCTGTTTGGATTCCTGGTTCCAGCGCTTCTAATCTTATCCTTCTACCAGAGGGTAGTGCGCTACATCTGGCGGATCAGCGCGGACGGACGCACGGTGCGCAGGACTATGAACATCGTGCCCAGGACAAAAGTCAAAACCATCAAGATGTTCCTGATGCTCAACACTGTGTTCCTCCTTACATGGATGCCTTTCTACGTAGCGCAGCTCTGGCATCCCGATGTATCTGCAGGACCCAGCAGGCGGGGGGCGCTGTTCTTCGTAGCGATCGCGTGGATGTCGTTCAGCTCCACCGCCTCGAAGCCTACGCTCTATTCGGTGTACAACGCCAATTTCAGGCGAGGAATGAGAGAGACGTTCTGCATGTCGTCCATGAAGTGCTACCGGAGCAACGCGTATACCATCACCGCCAGTTCGCGGATCGCGAAAAAAAATTACGTGGGGGTTGTAGACTTGCCGGCGCCGCCGAAAACGCTGATCAAGGATTCCGTGTATGACACCTTTGACCGAGAAGCGAAAGAGAAAAAACTGGCCTGGCCTATAAGCGTCAACCCACCAAACACGTTTGTATAGAGCGGAATACAAGGTGACCTGTCTGTCCAAGTGGAACTCAAAGATGCTTAGGTTGACTTTTTTTAAAACACACCTAGCATCGAGAGCTGAACGTGCTACTCATTCTAAACGAAGCAAACAAGCAGGACATGTCAAAAAGCAACAACTTGCTCAGTAGCCAGGTGTCTATGTCATGGTTTCATGAGGAGAAGCTCTTCTCTGTCATCTCTGTCTGTAGTACTGTACGTTACGTAATGTTGAATTCCTTCCTGTGTGTTGTTTCTCGTGATTATTAACGTTGTCATGCAAAACTGAACCATCAGTTCGGATGCCGCTTGTTGGGAGAACGGACCCGTGAGTCTGTCCTATCTATATGTCCATGCAGTCTAGAGTTGTTCTGTGGGTTTGTGAGAGGAATGTCTTCTCTGTCTACGCTGAAATCGATGAACGGCACTTCTCACGACGCCACTGCTGTGATGAAGTTCTTGTTTCTTACCATAGAGTGTTACGTCCTATAGGAGACGCATCCTATACCAGGAAATGTCCAAAACTGTGTTGCATTAAACATTAATAAAAAAAAGAAGAAGAAAGAAACAGATACAGGTTTCATTTCTTAATGTTTTAGCAACGGCCTTCTGTGAGGATCACTACAGAGCTTTAATAACATTGAGATCCATTTACACAATTAATAATGAAAGCTACTTCAATAGGCACACCATCGGTGCGTAAATGAAGACATTTAAACAATGGCATTGTTTTTCCGTGCTTGTGCGCGGTTTAACGGTTCAGTGAACGGTGGTCCATTGTCTGTCGACTAATGAAATATGTTCAATTCAACAAAAGACTTTAAAAATGTCATTATGTCACAAATATCATTATACTCCTTAATCACAACTGAACATTAGTGTTTGGGGTCTCCGAAACGTCTGTTACCGTTCCAGCCGAACTCTCAGGAATAACTTCCGTTTCAGACGCGTGGCTTCACCGTCTGTAGCTTTAAACGCAAACGAGCCGAGTAACTGTTTCTCTACAACAAGCTCTTTGTGAAATGCATTTTCTAACCAATCAATTCTAACCAATCAGAACGCATCAAATAAAACCGCGCTGAAAACGTGCCTAAGAGTCGGGCTGGAGGAGGAGCTATGAAAAATGTGCCCCTCCCCCACTTTTTAAATTATTGTCTAGAATGGTGGGGGGGGGGGAGGGGGGTTGTATTAGCAAAAAAATAAATAATCGTTAATCAACATCGCTGACTAATGAGAGCTAATTTGTCTAATTAATCAAAAATCACGCACTCAGTTAAATGTTAAACTACGAGCTACAGTTATTAATCATAAAACTTTTTGAAAGGTTTAAAAGTGTAAAAAAATAAAATACAAATACAAAAAAAAATCGTATTACAATCGGGGAAATTGTAATATCTAATTTGCATAATTATAAAATCATGATATGTATAGAATTCCAATTTTATTCGAATTGTCCAATCAGTACTCCAAATTGATAGGGAATTTTCACACATTCTGATTGGTCTCCAGTGTGTGTGTGTGTGTGTGTGTGTTTTGTTGTTTGTTTCCTGACCAAAGAAAAGTCCCTTCTTCCACTTTTGTATCGGACAATTACATTTTTTTCTCCATAAGGTGACCTCACTGCTGTTTTGTGATGGGGTGTGTCTCAGTTATATAGTCACAATGATGAATGAAATAAGGTATTAAAAAAAGCATTAACGAGGACACTTTAGGGAGCTCTGAGAACTGTGTTAAATAGTAAAATATGGACTTTAAAGTAAGACATCAAACAACTTAAAAAATCAATAACTGTCTATGGAAGTCTGGAAATGACACAAGGATTCCAGAGATCATGACTTACAGCTTTATGTATCAACTCCAGACTCATTTCCTTCACAAGTTGTGTCCGTCACTTGAGACACGGCAGTGATCATGAACAGGTGGATCTGTTTCACTGCCTAAGGGACTGGGATGTCTCCATGGTTACTAGGTACAGGATTTGCCAGGGATCACCTGATACAATATTATCACGATACCTCGGTGCCAAATCGATCTGCATTGCGATTCTGTAAACATCACTATGCAATAATTTGAACACAGGATGCTGTGAACTATTCTTCACAATAATGAGAATAGTTTAAATCCTAACGTCTGTAGGATTATAGAGGAACTGCAAGATTTTACTGCTCATTTAAAAAAAATCGATTTGAGTCAGTGTGGCGATACATGAATACATGAGCACCTTCCTTTCCATCACTTAAGGTTACCGCCTGATGTTTGACCAAATGTTTTGCTCTCTGTGTCTTTAATGTACGCTATCGGAGTCATGAAACAAAGTCATGCACAGTCAGGAGTACCGAATCCAACGTTCAGGATCAAGGACAAACCAAACAGACGGAAATATTTTACGCTAAGCAATTGCACATCTTTATTATATATCTTTTTCTTTGTTACATAGACAAATAATTTCAGCTTTTGCCAACAGGTTCTATACATACTTTATACATAAATATAAAAATATCCATATATTTCTGTGCAAAATAATAACATCATAATTATTGGAAATGGACAGGCAGGAAAGGAGGAACCACAAACGCATCACTGTCCGACAGTACGTTATTCATTAGTGAGGCGTTACTTACGTATTTAATGTTGATTTGTTTGTGTGGTCTACATAAATATAAACATCACCAATTCAAACGAGCAAATTAGTCATATTGTACAAAATACTGCTTGTTTAGCAACACGTCCGATTAGCGCCTTGAACTCGATTTTCGTACAAATAGTTAATTTTCTATTTACGGACTAATTCTTTTTTTTTTTTTTTTAAGTGGACTGTCCAGTGGTGTCCGAGTGCATGTTTAATTAATTTAGAAGCTGAACATGATTTCTCAGCATCATAATAAGTTCGGATTCCAGATCTGCACGAGTGTGCGAAAGATAGAGATAAGAGAGACACAGAGTCAAGGCAGATACAAGTGAACAAGTCAAAGTAATAAAACCAGAATTGAGTTTCTTAAAACAGAAGCTAGATGACTCTTAGCCAGAGAGTTATAGTGACCAAAAAAAAAAGAAGCTGAATCCACATTTTACAGTTGTGGAGGAACAAAAAAAAAAAAAAAAAAAAGAGAGAAGGAAAGTGCGCTACGTTTCATTAAGGAATAAATACATCTGAATCAAAACAGGTTTGACTCCGCAACATCGACAAGAACGAAGAGCTTTAACCCAGTGCTATGCAAATCTTAAAAAATTCTTTAAAGTGCTTAGAGCTTAATCTTTCTTGCCACACCCTGTGCGTGCATCTCGCTTATCCTTTGGAGTTTGATGTGTGTTGCCTTCTTGCACAATTTGTTTTCGGACTTTCTTGAATCTGCAACAATTCACATCTTGCCTCACTGTCGGCTTTCACTTCTTTCTAAATCTGATCTGAGACAAGACTAAAGGAAAAACACAGCACTGTGGACGTGATTTAGTGTTCCTTACCAAAAAAAAATAAAAATGTGTGTGAGAGAGACTTTTGCACTGTCCTTCCCTCCTTCATATATACCAATCTAAACAGCTCTATCGATCGCCCCTCTTCGGGATCCGGAGCGAGTCTGGACTGTCTTTAAAGAGAAGCTTCTTCTTCTAAGTCGTCTTGCTCTGGCTGATGCCTGAGGAGTTGTATTTGCCATTTTTGGGTATTTTGGTGGCGCTGCTGCTTTGTGAGCCTTTCTGATCATCTCCTGTTAGAAGAGCTTTGATTTCCGATGGGATTTTTCCCTGGTCCATGGCGATACACCACTGCTTGTACTGAAAAAAAGAAGAGAATAAATGTTATATGGGTTATCACATTTCTGAACGCCATTTTAACTTCAAAGCCTTTAAATCTGCTTCTCGGGTGATTCAAGCTCTAAGCTGATGAATAACTTAGAGGTGCTATAATCAACATTCTTCACTTCTTACCACTACTACAAAATAACGTAAAATAAATATTTGTAGATTTGAGATTCTGTAAATATCACAATTTTATAAATATCTTGATTTGATATTAATCTTTTTCAGAGCACCACCTATAGGACTACAGAGGTATGACAACAATTTTACCACCTCAAATACAGGTAGTTCCCTACTTACGAACAAGTTCTGTTCCGAGAGCACGTTTGTAAGTTGGATTTGTTCTTTAGTCTTAAAAAGTGAGTCTTATACGCCTTTGAAATGAATATACAATGTAAAGCAAAC
This sequence comes from Clarias magur, assembly GCA_013621035.1. Classification (NCBI taxonomy): domain Eukaryota; kingdom Metazoa; phylum Chordata; class Actinopteri; order Siluriformes; family Clariidae; genus Clarias; species Clarias magur. The sequence continues at coordinate 1,500,971 of QNUK01000017.1, read as the reverse complement.
CAATCCACTTGACTAAATCAATATCCCCTTTCCCTACATTGACATCATGTGGCCAAAAAAACGTACAAAACGAATCTCGCACATCATATAATGTAAATGTAGTATAATCTATATAAATTTCATTTTGTAACAGTGTTGTCTCTGCGCTCTTAAATCATGAGGGGAATCCTGGATGACATTTTGTCTCAAAGCTGTTTTCCACTGTATTGGACTGTGAACTGTGTGTTTTTTTTTAAATTTGTTAAAATTAAGATTATTCTCAATCAGGACACCCTTACAGGACAGCCGTGCTCATCGTGCTCCCGAACTGATTCACTGAAATCGTTGTGGCTGACTCAATTCTCCTGCACCCCACACACACATATGATATATAAACCTTTGACATTTTATACATTTACTTACACACTGAAAATATTGTACATAATTGTAAATATAGGTATCTGGTGCACTGCAGGGTCTATTTTTTGTATAATACATGTGAGCTACTTCCGTGATTGAACCGGAAATAGAACCGCAGTCTGTTTCTTATGTGCGGAAATTCTTAACTTGGATGTTCGTAAGTCGAGGACTACCTGAGCAAACATACAGTATATAAATTATACAGTGTAGGGTACAGGGGCGCGAGGGGCCTGAAGCCTATTCCAGGAAACGTTTGGCACAAGACAGGGTACACCCTGGACAGGGTTCCAATCCATCACAGGGCACACACACACTACAAGCAGACTGTCGGAGGAAACTGAAGTACCTGGAGAAAACAGACCAAGCAGGAAAAGCATGCAAACTCCACACACACACACACACACACACACACACAGACACAGACCCGCGGTGGAAATCAAACCCTCGACCCTGGAGGTGGAAGGTCACAGTGCTAACCACGTGGGACACATTTGTTTGTATCTGAATTGCATCCTGTCAGTCATTTCACAGACATGCCCACAACACCCAGTCACAACTCTCTTGAATGATTATTTGGAAACATTACATCTACGTCTAGGAAAAGTGATGTCATAGCGTGTAGCCAATCGTACTTCTGATTAAATCGATCAAATTACTGAATAATTACTGTTTTGGGGGCGTGGCTTATGGGTGAAATGTGGGTGGGGATTAATGCATAATAAAATAACATTTAAAACATTTAAATCTTAATTAACGCCTCTCATTTAACCATTAGCTATAGTTGAAAAATCTTTCCAAATGCACCGTTGAGAACACGAGGAATATCATCATTTTATTATAAACCTATTTAAGTCCAGTATCACAGTCGGTTTTATATCCTTTATTATCCTGACATGATCGAGCCTGTGTCTAACTTCAGTCTGACCGCTTATATTATATGAGGAGAATGTGGGGAACATAGGGAACCCACCATCTCGAGTTCTTCTCTCAGAGCACAGATAGCTCTCTCTTTACTGGACACCAGCTCCTCCAGGTACTGGTAGCGCAGCTTCTTCCTGGCTCGACACTCACGCGCACTCTGTCTGCTCCGCTCCAACTTCGCCTTCAGGTCGATCTTGGCGGGCTTTCGGCCACGTTTCCCCGGTTTCTTTACCTTACCACCGACCATCTGCTGAGAAAAAGGGGTGGCTGGTGTTACTCAACACTACATTAAGTGAAGAAAAATATAGCATCCTTCTTTAATAAGTGGTATAAAAGGAAGAAAACACTTTGGGACACTTTGTGTTCTAGGGAAATAATCAACTAATAATACAATAGTTAAATGAACTGATAACAAAAAAGTCAATATGTTTACAATCACAATTATTAAAATATGTTAGAACTATACACTCTCCCTCATTCATCTTCTATACCAATTATCCTATACAGGGTTGCAAGAAGCCTGGAAACTATCCCAGGGGGCTCAGGACACACGACAAGATAACCACCCTTGACAGGGAACAAGACTGCACACACTACGGAGGAATTTGGAAACATGAATTAACCTAATCCGCAAGTCTTTGGACTGTGGCAGGAAACCGGAAGAAAACCTGGAGGAAACCCACCAAGCACGGGTTGAACATACAAACTCCAGGTGGGAATCAAATCCTAGACCATGGAGGTGCAAGTCCAGAGTGCTAACCACTACGCCACTGTGCCGTCATTAATACAACATTTTTAGATTATAAGTTTTACTTAAAAACTATATTAGATGAGCAGCACTGGCACTCTGGTTTCCTCCAACAGTCAAATTACGTTAGGCTTATTGCTGTTTTCAATTTGCCCCTAGTGTGTGCGTGTGTGTGCGCGCGCAATGTAATGGATTGGCACAGTGTCCAGGATGTACCTCGTCTCGTGCCCATAGGCTCCTGCCCCCGCAACCCTGTATATAGGATAACCAGTATAGAAGATGAACATAATATAATATGATATGATATACGATATGATATGATATAATATAATATACAGTACCATGAAAAAGTAATTCAGATTTTTTCTTTTTGCATATTTGTCACACTTAAATGATTTAATTAATCTATCTATCTATCTATATATATATTATAGCACCATACAATAATAATAACAACAACAACAACAATAATAATAATATGTAAAAACTGCTAAAATATATTTGTTACAACTATAATTAATTTGGATTCAAAAAATTATCTGTATATTTTTTAAGCCAGTGTTAAGTAACAAAATGAGAAGAAAGGGCACTGTATTGTGTCAAACTTTAATAAATAAAAATATTCCAAAATGCAATTTAATAATGAGTATATTTTTGCAATGACTATATGTCTGGTATTTATAAATGTATAATAAATAATGATAAAGATTTTAAACTAAAATAATACAGTCATAGCCATGATAAAACTATATTAAGTAAGAAACCTTGAGCACTGTGAGACACATGTTTATGTAAGAGAGGTGTAAACCTACAGAAACACACTCCTGACCTGAACTAAACATCTGGATCTTAACAGATGTGAACTGAACCCCCTCACAGTCAGTCAGCTGTCTCCGGAGTGCTAGTTAACTACATTAAAAGACCAGGGAGAGCGAAGTAACTAGCAAATCCAAAAACAAACAGGTCCCGTGTCCAACTAACCCAGCCGAGCACACTAACACGACTAAGAGCACGACTAGTCCCTGCTCCAGTCCTGAGAGCAGTCAGCTGGGTGTGTGAACTAAACTAAGTTAGCAGCTCTTACCTTACTGTCATCCATTTTGGATGACCTGCACTGGGAGATCCAAACAGCTAGCTAGCTAAGCAAAAAAACCCGAACACTTGGTAATGAATAAGTGTTCGCGGGTGTATAATCGTCCCCCGCGGCGTGAGGGGATGTCTGAGGGTCCAGGCGCCTGGTTTTATCCCGAGTCTTCTACAAAGTTCGAGTGAAAACACTCACAGAAAGCCCGAGAGTCGCTAATGTTTTTAGCATCGTTTCCGCCCATTAGACGTTTCCATAGACCTGCCCACTGCGCGCGGGGCATGCTGGGACGTTGAGTTGTTGTTTTTTTTTTTTATGTTATTGAACAAACAAATAAAGACACTACAGTACAAGATCTCGCAGAGGATAAAACAAATCAACATTCAAAGACTATAATACAACAGCAAAAGAACGAAAGGAACAAAACAAAACAAAAAGAAAAGAAAAAGGGGGGCTAAAAAGAGTCACAGTCATAAAAAGAGTGTAGAATAGCAGAGCACGGCACTGGAGGCATAAATCAAAACTATAACAAAAGAGAGATGTCATCACAGATCCTTATTGATTTGCTTGATTTCAGTTTCTTAAGTGACATGAAGTATTGTTTAAAGTCATTTATGAACCATATGAAAGACGGTTCACTATTTCTCCACTAACTACAATGTATATGGTATCTACCTAAAAGGATAATAATGTTAATTACAGTAGCAACAGAGGGGTGAAGAAGATAACGTCAGATTGATCAAACTGTGGAATATCATTGCTCTTGTGTGATAACCAAGTGTGTAGTTCTGACCAAAATTCAGCTGCCACAGGACATAGAAAAAACAGGTGTTGTAACGTTTCACAGGCTGAATCACAAAAAGAACACAGGTAGGGACGTTGCGTTTAATCTGGCAAGGTTGTGTTTCGCAGAAGCTACGCTAATTCACCACAAAAACCTGTTACTGTTTCAAGAAACAACCTGTTTATACATATAACTAGCTTACGTACTCGTTGTAAAAAGAATTCGTAGAAATAGTTAAAAGGTTAAAGCTAAAAATAATCTGATCAGCTTTAATATAATCAGTGATATTATTATTATTATTATTATTATTATTATTATTATTTCAGGTCAGAGCTCATGTAAATATATATCTGCCTGTCTTTCTGTCCCAGAACTCTCTGCTCAACTTATTAATACAAATATATATATATATATATATATATACACACGGACAAAATTGTTGGTACCCTTCGGTCAATGAAAGAAACTCACAATGGTCACAGAAATAACTTTAATCTGACAAAAGTAATAATAAATAAGAATTCTATTAATGTTAACCAATGAAAGTCAGACATTGCTTTTCAACAAAATTATTTTTAAAAATGAACGCATGGAACAGTCCTGGACAAAAATGATGGTACCCCTAATTTAATGATTTGTTGCACAACCTTTTGAGGCAATCACTGCAATCAAACGATTCCTGTAACTGTCAATGAGACTTCTGCGCCTCTCTGCAGGTATTTTGGCCCACTCCTCATGAGCAAGCTGCTCCAGTTGTTTCCGGTTTGAAGGCTGCCTTTTCCAGACAGCATGTTTCAGCTCCTTCCAAAGATGCTCAATAGGATTGAGGTCAGGGCTCATAGAAGGCCACTTTAGAATAGAACAATGTTTTCCTCTTAGCCATTCTTGGGTGTTTTTAGCTGTGTGTTTTGGGTCATTGTCCTGTTGCAAGACCCATGACCTGCGACTGAGACCCAGCTTTCTGACACTAGCCAGCACATTTCTCTCTAGAATCCCTTGATAGTCTTGAGATTTCATTGTACCCTGCACAGATTCAAGACACCCTGTGCCAGATGCAGCAAAGCAGCCCCAGAACATAACAGAGCCTCCTCCATGTTTCACAGTAGGGACAGTGTTCTTTTCTTCATATGCTTCATTTTACCGTCTGTGAACATAGAGCTGATGTGCCTTGGCAAAAAGTTCCATTTTTGTCTCATCTGTCCATAGGACATTCTCCCAGAAGCTTTGCGGCTTGTCAACATGTAGTTTGGCATATTCCAGTCTGGCTTTTTTCTGATTTGTTTTCAACAATGGTGTCCTCCTTGGTCGTCTCCCATGTAGTCCACTTTGGCTCAAACAACGACGGATGTTGCGATCTGACACTGATGTTCCTTGAGCATGAAGTTCACCTTGGATCTCTTTAGAAGTCTTTCTGGGCTCTTTTGTTACCATTCGGATTATCCATCTCTTTGATTTGTCATGAATTTTCCTCGTGCGGCCACGTCCAGGGAGGTTGGCTACAGTCCCATGGATCTTAAATTTCTGAATAATATGTGCAACTGTAGTCACAGGAACATCTAGCTGCTTGGAAATGGTCTTATAGCCTTTACCTTTAACATGCTTGTCTATAATTTTCTTTCGAATCTCCTGAGACAACTCTTTCCTTCGCTTCCTCTGGTCCATGTTGAGTGTGGTACATACCATGTCACCAAACAACACAGTGACGACCTGGAGCCATATATATTGGTCCACTGACTGATTACAAGATTGTAGACACCTGTGATGCTAATTAGTGGACACACCTTGAATTAACATGTCCCTTTGGTCACATTATTTTCAGTATTTTCTAGGGGTACCATAATTTTTGTCCAGGCCTGTTCCATGAGTTAATTTTTTTGTATAATTCTGTTGAAGCATGGTTGAAAAGCAATGTCTGACTTTCATTGGTTAACATTCATAGAATTTCTTAAAATTATTACTTTTGTCAGATTAAAGTTATTTATATGACCATTGTGAGTTTTTCTTTCATTGACCAAAGGGTACAAACAATTTCGTCCACGTGTGTGTATATATATATATATATATATATATATACAGTACAGACTAAAAGTTTGGACGCACCTTCTCATTCAAAGAGTTTTCTTTATTGTGTTCTTTATTGTGTTCTTTAGCCCAAACGCGTCTCTTCTGCTTGTTGCCTGTCCTTAGCAGTGGTTTCCTAGCAGATATTCTACCATGAAGGCCTGATTCACACAGTCTCCTCTTAACAGTTGTTCTAGAGATGTGTCTGCTGCTAGAACTCTGTGTGGCATTGACCTGCTCTCTGATCTGAGCTGCTGTTAACCTGCGATTTCTGAGGCTGGTGACTCGGATGAACTTCTCCTCCGCAGCAGAGGTGACTCTTGGTCTCCCTTTTCCTGGGGCGGTCCGCATGTCAGCCAGTTTCTGTGTAGCGCTTGATGACTTGTGACTGCACTTGGGGACACTTTCAAAGTTTTCCCAATTTTTCGGACTGACTGACCTTCATTTCTTAAAGTAATGATGGCCGCTCGTTTTTCTTTACTTAGCTGCTTTTTTCTTGCCATAATACAAATTCAACCTCTTTGAATGAGAAGGTGTGTCCAAACTTTTGGTCTGTACTGTATATAAGGTTTGAGTATCTTTCGCCTTGTTTACACTAAGTTGTACTTCTTTTGTCATCAGCCAAATAAACACTCCCTGTTCAGTAATCGGAGAGTGAATCACAGATGAGAAAAAGTAGATCGGTGTTTGTTTACAGTACATCGAGCGAGTGGCTTATTAATAGCCTATTTTAAACTCGATTATTAAATAACACAACTAGCAGCACATTTTTTTTTTGTCTAATAAGGCCAAACAACTCCACTTTTATTGTGGTTTGTTCAGATTCAGTTTTGTGAACCTCACCATGTTCTTTTTAGACAGAAGAGGTTTCTTGCTTTTACTCAACATTTTGATTTCACTTATGGTGTAGTTTAAACTTAAACAGGCAGATATCTACTATAAGTACTGCAAAGGTTTCATGAAAATCTGTAAGGTCATCCTAAGATCTTAAGATCTAAGATCCTAGGGACTGGCAAAGTTACATTAAATTCCGTCCAGCAAGTTTTGTGTGATGCTGTGACAAAATCAGTCTGGACAGTCAGGCAGAGAGACAGAAAATATTTCTGTGACTGCTTTCTGGTCCTCTCCAATGTATAAAACATTAAGATATCATTGATATCATTTTACTCCAACACCATAGAGAGCATCCTGAGCGGAAACATTTTACAACCTGGTCTGGGAACAGCACCATGCAAAACAGACGAGCTCTACAGAACGTGGTGTAATCAGCTGAGAACATCATCCGTACTGAGCTCCCTAACCTGCACTCGAACTACAGCAAGCGGTGCTGGACCAAGGGCAGGAATATAGTAAAAGACCTCAGCCACCCAAACAATGGGCTGTTCTTTATGCACAACATTTTGATTGAATTTAGCGGTCAGGAAACCGCTTCCGCCCTCTGAAGGCCTAAACAGAGAGACTTTGGACGGGGTATTTGCAGGTCACCCTGACACCAGAAGCAAGGGTCAAGACATTATATACACTTTATAGCAAATTATATACACATTATAGCAAGGGGCCACTGGCAGTACAAGGTCCTCCCTATTGGCCTCAATGGCTCCGCCTACAACCTTCCAGAGCTTGATGGACATCATCATGCACAAGAAAAAAAACAGTACTGTACATCGCAGTGTCATTCAGTGTCAATTTCATGCTGTTCTTTGTACAATTACAAAATACATTATTTGCACAATTACTACTATTTGCAAGGTCTCAAAAGGTCTTCCATTACCATGTGTCTACTGATATACACTATGTAAGACAGACAGTTTGCAGTCAACAACCTGTCCTTGTTTTACTGTCTCTATTGCTGCTGGATGTCTGAGATTTTCTTCAGGATCAATATCTATCTATCTATCTATCTATCTATCTATCTATCTATCTATCTATCTATCTATCTGTCTGTCTGTCTGTCTGTCTGTCTGTCTGTCTGTCTGTCTGTCACATAATTATAATTCATGTTTCACTGATTCCTGATTCAAGCTTCTACTGTATATTTTTATATTTTTTCTATGCTTCTCAGGAGGTTACAATTACATTTAGCACATTCTGTGTAATTTATATAGTTTATATATTTCTATTTTAATTTGTAATGTGTAGACTTGTACATTCCATCCTAAACAACAAAAATATATATACAGTATATTGAAATTCTATCTTTCCATTTTAGGTTAGAGACAGTCATATAACCATTTCATCCATTAATGCATTTCATTTTGTGTATGGTTGTGTAACGTGACAAATAAAAATTTCAATTTGAAATTTCAATTTGGTGTGGTAAGGTTGAAGTGGACAAACGTGAGTTTCCTGCACTGAACTCAAACCCCACTTTTGGTGTCACTTCAACATCCCAGCATCAGTGCCTGATCTCACAAATCCCCACAACAACACTTCAAAATCTAGTGAGAAGCCTTCCCAGACGAGTGGGAATGAATACGAGTGTAATAGTGAATGTTATGTATTTCTCTTAATTCAATGCTGCTCAAAATTAAAACCAAACTAGAATTACTTGATAAAACAAATAAAGGTTTTTATTGAAACCAGTAGATGGCATACAAGAACCATTCCCTTTGATTCAGAAGAACTTCCTACTCATTTTGAACATTATTTCTTTCCAATATACCCATTGACTCTAGTGTTTTCTATAGTTAGGTTGTCATTTACGTTATACCAAGTATGATAAAAATTAATTCCCTCATCAGTATCACCTTAAAAAAAGTCACAACTCAAATTCAAATTTTATTTGTCACACACAGTCATACGCAATACGATATGCAGTGAAATGCTTAAATCACCGCCCGTGACCTTAAAAATAAAAGATTATTAATAGGAAATAAATATATAAATACAAAGAAATAAAATAGAAAATAAATTTATGAATAATATTTATGAATAATATCTATAGAAGACAAAATATACAAATATAAGAAAAATATAAAGTTTTGCAAATATGGGGATAGATTATTTCTGTACAAATATAGAAAAATATAGAACATTTAAATATGCAAATATGCATTAAAGTGACTCATTGAAAGTGAACTATGTGCAACGAGCAAAGCAATGAAACAGAAATATGTAATTGTACCTGAATGTCCATAAGTGTCCATGAATGTCCAGAATGAGTGCAAAAAAGACAAATGTCTAAATGTCCATAAGTGCGTAACTTCACTTATTGCACAGTTTCCTTTGTTAAACAACAACAAGTATTACTCTATTACTCTTAGATCATATGAAGCATCTCTGAAGCTGTTATTCTAGAAACTGTAATGTGTAAAAGTTAGTACCCTTAGTACTCTTTTAATTCAACTTTATTATGTAAAAAAAAAATACAATCATCTGATTGTTGCAGGTCTTAGTATTAGGCAAATATAACTTGAGATGAACAATATCATATAGCTTTTTTCACTGTGCCATTATGCGAGCAATACTAAGTAAAAATCAAAAATCATCACTCCTCCATTGCCGTGCTTGACGGGGGCTATGAGGTGTTTCTGATGAAATGCTTCTGATGAAAATGATTGGTCTCATCTGTCCATAAGACATTGTTCCAGACGCCTTGTGGTTGTCCCCTTGAAGCTTTCTCCTGGCAACCCTTCCAAACAAACCATACTTGTTCAGTCTTCTTCTAATTGTACTTTCATGGACTTAAAGATTTAACATGTATAGTGAGGCCTGTTGGGTCTGGGATGTAGGGTTTTTTTTATTTATTTTTTTTTATACATTTCTCTGAGCATTGCCTTGAGCTGTCCTTGAGGTGAATGTGCTGGAACATCCACTCCTCGGAAGCTTGGCAACTTGAATGTTTTCTACTTGTGGGTAATCGTTCTCACTCTAGAACATTGAACTCCAAATAGTTTGGAACGGGTTTTATAAGCCTTTTCAGGAATAAATGCTTCTCTAAGACTCTCATGTCTTTCCTTCTTGGCATTGTGTTAACACACACCTGAATGTTCCAGACCAGCAAACTGCCGAAATGTCTGCTTTTATAATGGTCTGCACACCTGCTGATGATCATTTAATCAAGGGCTGATGATTAACAGCTTACCCTGCAACTTACTCTCTAAAATCCTGTGGAAGCAGTAAGGGGGAACGTATTATTGGCTACATGTTTTTTTTCCTCTTTTTGGGTAAAAAAAAAAGTTATTTTGTTAAATAACTGATGGCACTGTGAAAAAAAAGTTATGTTGTTGTTCATCTGAGGTTGTATTTGCTTAATACTAAGCCCTGCTACGATTTAATGATTTTTATTAAGTTCTTAAACAAAAAAAAAACAAGTGGAAGAGATACATCTACCTGTGGGATTTATAGATGCAGTCACTCTCCATCTCCATTTTGTATGGGCATATGTGGTCAGCCTCCTCACAACCCCCTACTGCAGTTAGAGCTGCATGGGAAGACAGTCTCAACATTAAAATTGAAGATAGCCAATGGGAGACAGCTCTCTCTTTAGTCCACTCGTCTTCCATATGTGCCCGGCACAGCTTGATCCAGTGCAAGGTCCTCTATAAGATCCACTATACAAATGCGAGGTTGGCTAGAATCTTCCCTTCTGTCAACGAGGCGTGTAACAGATGCAGCTTAACTCCAGCCAACCACGTCCACATGTTTTGGTCATGCCCCGAATTAACGTCATTTTGGACACACGTTTTTGATACACTAAGCAGGGCCTACGGACACACCATTACCCCTAACCCATTATCAGCGATATTTGGTATCTCCCTCAACACAGACCTGCCCAGAGTAGCGAAACAGGCATTGGCATTTACCACCCTTCTAGCCCGAAAATTAATATTGCTCAGCTGGAAGCTCGCACATCCTCAATCACATTAACATTGGGTCAAGGAGGTTCTCTATAACCTACAACTCGAGAAGCTTAGATTCTCTCTCAGGAGCTCCACAGGGAAGTTCCACAAGACATGGGATCCCTTTCTGGATATCACTACCTCACCTGATGGTCCCCAAGACCCAGAGGACAGTTAGGGAGAGGGGTTCCCCCCCCCCTTTTTTTTCTATATCATTTTTTTTTCTCCTTGAATGTTTTTTTTTATTTATTTATTTATTTTATTATTATTCTGCTCCCCCTTATTTATTTATTTATTTTTATTTATTTACTTTTTACTTTATTTTATTTTGTATATGTATGTGCATTTGTATGCAGACATGTGTGCATGTATGTGTGTGCGTGTATGTATGTATGCGTTTACATACCTCGCTTACTACTTATCATTTATCTCATCCACTTCATTCTGCATTCCCTGTGTATGTATATGTATATATGTGTACTGTATGTATGTGTGTATATGTATATAGGTGTATATGCTTAGTGCTCACTGGATGGGCACATTTTGATGTTGCACTACTAATGGCCTGTGATGGGATGGGTGGGGGGTGGGGGGTGGGGGGACTTGGGATGACATACAGTTGCACCTTTTGTCTATACATGTTTTTATATTTGAATATGCCTTTTGTTGGATCTATGCTGTACTGTATGTCTGTTGAGAATTTTCTAAACAATAAAGAGAGTTGGAATATAGATGCAGTCACTCACCAACACTACTTGCGTATTACAGGGACTGGGGCTTATTACTCGAAGGGTTGGAAGTTATTACCACATTCCTGTAGGGTCCTGACCTCAAGCCATTTCCACATGTTTAGGCCATTAAAGGAATTCCTGGGAGGCCAGGGTTTCAGACATGATACTGTACTAGCAGTCCAATCATGGCTTTGGCGTTCTAAGAAAACTTTCTACCTTGATGTTACCCAAGCACTATTGAAACTTTGGGATGAGTGCATTAGTGTATCAGGGGATTATATAGAGAAATAAAGGAAGTTTTTACTCTCGTAACTGTGTTCTGTTATTCTGTACAATTGACAGTCCCATTTTGACTTGAACACCCTCATATTTTCCAATAACTGCACAGTCTGCCATGTTTTATTTTATATAATTTTTTTAAATAAAAGCTTTGATCATGGTTTAACATTTGAATCATTACACACTTTGTAAAAAAGAACCATCTAATGGACCAAATAAGATTTGTCTATGGCGTCTCATTATTCTAACAACATAATTGCTTGCTTGGCATGTACAACATGTACGACACAAACGGTAAACTGTTAAACAGGAGAAAAATAATGCTAACTCTGGTGGTAATGACGATAATCCAAAAAATGCTTCTCTCAGCAAGCTTATTGATTTTACTCTCAGCAACATGTGTTTTGATGCCCTTTTCTTCTATCAAAGCTCACAGGCCTTTAATGACATATAGCTGAGCTCAGCATGGGGCTTGCTCTGTTACTTTTTAATACTGTTCAAAGGGTTACACATACTGTAGCAACCTGGCTGATATTGGTTAATCAGACAGCCTAGTGATGAAGGCCTGTAGGATGATGAGGATGATGGTAATGGTGCAACATTATAAATATTCATTTATTTTTCTCACTTATTTTCTACTTCTTTTTTCTTCATAATTTAGTCAATCATACGAAATAATTTCACCCCATCTTAGGGCTCGCCAGAATCAACTAATGGCTACCAACTAGGGGGATGAAGTCTATCTTAGCTTCCTCTGAGACCTATGATGCCAGCAGATGCCTTCTGAAAAAAGGAATAGAGAGAATGGTTCTTTGTTTTGCTTGAGACAGTAGCTTCTAACACCTGAGATGATAACACCTAACACTTGAGACAGTAACCCCTAAAACTTGGGACAGCAGGCCATAACATTTGCTCCTAACACATTCATTCTCAGGTGTTAGTGTGCTTTGTGAACTCCTGTTTATCACCGCTATAAAGTAACAATAACTAACATTTTTTGAGTATGTTCCTTTTAACTATATAATGTTAAATGTGAGATGTTTTCTTTAATACTAAATTAATTAAGGGCAAATCACTGTGATGTAAAGGGACCGGTGCAATTAGCTTTAGTGGTAACTAGTTCTGTTAGTTATTAACAGAGCTAGTAGTAAGAGTACTAATAGTATCATTATTTGTAATAGTACTAGTAGTGACTGACATTATGGTTGGAGTTGTTCTTGTTTGTATTAATATTAACATTAAGAATACTAGTCTTAGTATTAATTGTGGTAGTAATAGTACTAATGGTAGTATTAATAGTATGACTATTGGTGTATTAATACTACTAATAATAGCGACTGATGTTATTAGTATTAGCTGTATTAGTAGTGGTATTAGTGTTAGTCTTAGTTATAACAGAAGTAGTAGTAATACTAATAGTATTAGTAGTATTATTAGTGATTGATGTTATTGTTGTAGTAGTAGTTGTTGTTTGTATTAGTATTAGTAATATTGATATTAGAAATACTAGTATTAGTATTGAGTTCGCTAGCATTGGTACTTATGGTAGTAATACTAATACTACTACCAATAGTATTAATACTGGCACAAATAATACTAATACTAGCAGTAATAATACTATTATTATTATTATTATTATTATTATTATTGTTATTATTAATAGTAGTAGTAGTAATAATATTAGTAGCAGGAGTGATGGTGGTGACTGCCATTATTTTTGTTGTTGCTTGTATTATTATTATTATTAGTAGTAGTAGTAGTAGTAATAGTAGTAGTAGTAATAGTAGTAGTGACTGGCATTATTGTTGTATTTGTCCTGTAGTATCAATACTAGTACCGTATTAGTACATTAATTACATTATTGGCATTATGGTACTACTACCAGTAGTACTAATACTACCACAATTAATACCGAAACTAGTATTATTATTATTAGTAGTAGTAGTAGTATTACTATTATTCCATAGGATTAGTATCAAGTATTAGTATTAGTAGTAATTGTAGTAGTAGTGGAGACTGTCATTGTTGTTGTTTGTATGATTATTAATATTATTATTAGTAGTAGTAGTAGTGACTGCTATTGTTGTTGTTACTTGTATTAGTTTAATAAGATTAGTAATAGTAGTAGTAGTGACTGATGATTATATTAGAAGTAGTAATAGCAATATTAAAAGAATTAGTAATAGTATTATTATTAGTAGTAGTAGTTGTTGTTGTTTGTATTAGCATTAGCAATATTAGGAATAGTAGTAGTAGTAAATGACAGAAGTAGTAATAGCAGTACTAATAGTAATAGTAGAAGTGACTCTGCCCTTGTTGTTGTTTGTGTTAATATTAGTAGCAGGAGTAATGTTAGAGTATTAGTAGCAGTATTGGTGCTGCTGACAGAAGTTGCTGTAGTGATGAGTGTGTGAATGTATAATAATCATTAGTGTTAGTGTGTGTCACTAAGCTCCGCCCCCTTTCGTTCAAACTCGCGGCAGGGCCTGGACGTGGAGCGGAATCGCGGGACGGCGGGTCTCCCTGCCCAGTTACCCCGGTGTCCCTGGCCCGAGTCGCGGTAGAGTTACTCTCGGCGGTAGAGTTGTCGGTGGTTCAGGTGAGAGCCGGCGTGAGGCGCGTGAGGCGAGGAGGCGCGCGCCATGCGGAAGTGCAGACTCGGTGTGGCCTCTTTAAGGCTCGGAGTGGGACTGGTTTCAGATGACGCCATCGCTTTATTTTTATCACCATGACCTCATCCCTGAGACAGCGGAGTTCAGTGACCAGGGAAACTTTATTCAACTTCTTTTTAACCTGGCTGTGCGTTTTATTTCGGTTCGGTGGGATTTTTTTTCGGTGTCGGAGAAGATAAGTGAGACCGGAGGTTAGGAGGGAGAGGACAGAGAGGAGGTGGTGTGTGCTCTCTTTTCACTCCACGGTCTCTTCTACGGTAAGTTGGAGACATTTCGGTCCTGACCAACTCGGGCTTGTATCGCCAGAGGGCCTGTAACGAGCGAGCGCGCGCGCGCGTGTGTGTGTGTGTATATATGCGCGCGAGCGCACGCGCGCGTGTGTGTATGGACGCCAAAGTTACACCGTGTTCCACTGCTTATGCCAAGCCGATGAGTTAAAATAAACGAGGTTTAAATGTCAGGTTGTATCGACTTGTCTCCTGAGTCAGAAATGAGACATGTCTCTAAATACAAATACAATGTATCTCTTTACTCCAGCTGTGTCTGATCTCTCACTGCAACATTGTTACAAAGAGCTTTTCTTTTGATCTTTCTTACACCTCAGCTTACTTACTAACAATATTGTTTATCTTCTCATTCTTAACACCATGTGTATGTTGTGTACTAGAGCAAATCTGCTCATTATTAACTTCTTCTTCTTATTATTATTATTATTATTATGTGGTTATTGTTTGTTTATTTATTTTTGGGTTGTTGATGATGTTTTTTTTTTGTTTTGTTTTTTTAAAGTTATAAAACCTATGGCTGGTGAGATATAAACACTTCTTCTTAGTATCCGGTATGTGAGGAAGTGAAGCTTCTGGTTATTTATGCCAAAGGAAGCTCATTTATTTATCAGTCCTGAGGGTTAGGATTGTTTATCGGCGTCGGTGTCCTTTATTTGTCATTTACACAGTTGACACAGAAAACTGTACATGTCATTGTCAAATGCATATAACATTCACTAAACAAGCTAGACAGAATATCCGAATGTAATGTAAATGCGGATATGAGTTCGGTTGGATCCTGTGTTAATGCTTCACTCGACTTCAGTTCAGTTCAGTTATAATACCTTACTCCTGACCTCAACCTGATAGAACACCATTGGAATGAAATACTCGTAAAATAAAAATATTAACATTGATTATTGATCATATACTAGCAAACTAATGACAAGATCACAGGCACTCAAGACCCACGGGGAACCAAAGGGCAGCTCGTCTGGTCCGATCCCACAGACAAGCACAGAAATGAAGCACAAATCACTGAAACAAGTCAACTCTGGCCTTAAGAGAAAGGCACCGGAATACCCAGCGCATCACAGCCCACTGTGCACGGGGCCAAGCAGGCCAAGAGACTGTCAATCGGGCCTCCAAACTTTGAAAATCCCATCCACGGGATGCACCGGACCGATCCGCAGAGGCTCCACCCTACAACCCAAGGCTTAGCCATGCCACAAAGAGCAAGAGCCGGGGAAGGCAACTACACAAAACTTGGCGTAATATTTGTTGATCGTTGTATATAGCAAGTTTAACAATAATTTACAGAAATCTGACTAGAGATCTATTCAAATGTTTGGCTCGAGCAAATGAACTAGGAAATACATAAAACTTGGGCGCAACATAATAAAAATTAAGGTATCTCGCACATGCAAAACAGCATTTCAAGCGCCCAATCTAGTAAAACTTGGCTGCGTACAGAGGAAATCGGTGTTAAGGAAGAAAGAAACACACCGGTATGCGTTAAAGTCAAGCAGTGCTAAGTGTGTTGGAAAGATCATCAGTGTCCTTGGCTGTGTTTGTGATAATGTGTCTAAGTCTACTGAGGTTAATCTATTGAGCTATGAAGTGGAATGTGACGTGGTGAAGACACACGTTCAAACTCCCCGGTGCGGTTTTAGGCACTCTTGGAACGCTGCTTGACCAGTCCGATTAATGGACTGGGACTATATATAGGTTAATAGTTAGAATAGTTACTGGTTAGTACTAATAGTACTTACTGGATGAGAAATGAGACTTAAGTACGGTGTTTAGCAAGTGCAAGCCTTGAGAATTCTTGCAATGCCACACAACATATATTCAAATTCAAATTCAAATTTTATTTGTCACATACACAGTCATACACAGTACGATATGCAGTGAAATGCTTATACGACCGCCCCGTGACCTTAAATAATTTTTACAAAAGGAACCTATAAAACAGATTCCAACAAAGTTACAAAATATATATATATATACATAAAATCTGAAGTATATAGTATATAGTATAAGTATATAGTATATTGTCCATATATTAGTAGTAGTGACTGATGTGTTTACTAGTAGTAGGACTGGTAGTAAAAGTAACTGAAGTCCAGAAGCGCATTTCTGAGGTCAGACAATGATGTTGGACGAGAAAGCCTGGCTCCAGAAGAGTTCAATCTTCAACATCATATTAAATGCTATGGATTAAGAATTGAATGTTCCTCAAGTCCGTATGCATTTGAAGGCAGACAAGCGAATACTTTTGGCAATATAGTGTATACTGTAAATATAGCATAGACATAATGAAACTAAAAACCTATATATTATTATTTAGGATTTATTTCCCCCATATATTTCCTGTCATAAGACACTCAGGGAGGGTGAAAGCTAACGTCAAGTCTTTTCAAATAGCTGCTCACTGAAAAAGCGATATCTACCGTCTTCCACATGCTTGAGGTCATAGATCGTCATGATTGGCCAGAGCTGATTTGATTGCTCAGAAAGTGAGCATGCCATCCCTCGCCCTGCCAGGTGTACTATCTCTGGGCATCATCGCGACCTTTTCCTTTGTTGCACAACTCGGTATCTCATTCGTATAGAGCTGAACCTCCTATAGGATAGTCATACAGATATCTCACGATCTGCTGATGCAAGAATGCTGATGACATTCCCTTGTCTCACGTTCACTTCGTCCAGTCAATGCACTAAGGAGATAAAGGAGGAGAAGGAGGAGGTGTGTAAGTCAGCAGTACAACCATGAGCGTGACATCATCCCGTCGCCGGGCGTCTGAGAAACAGATGTTGAGCCTTCGGGTTCACACGCAGCCTCCAGCTCACTGTCTCATCAAGTGATATCAGAGCGGTAGTCATCGTCTTCATCAGTGCCAGGGATATAAAAAAAAATTATAATAGTATGATAACCTACACATTACAGTGAGACATGTTGTTAACAGTGTCATCATTTTGAAACACTCCATGTCTCAGCTGGTTTCTTTCTTTTTTTTTTTACTGTGTCATAAAAATTTCTGGTAACTATTAATCATCCGTTATATGGAATGGCTTGATTAATGGTTATAATTTTATTCTAGTATAATTAGTCCGCTGCAAAAACAGAAGCATTTTACAAAACTCATACTGAGATTACTTATCCTATTATTATAATCTCATTATAATCTTATTCTAATCTTAATATCATTATAATCTTAGAAAGGAAGGATATAAGTCAGAAAGTGCAACTTTTGCGCTGACAGAAAACTTTTAACTTTTAATGTCAGCCAACAGAAAGATTAACCATATCAACAATCCTTTTTATTTATTTATATATTTAAACACCATTAATGAAAACACATTGCGCATGTTACAGCGGGAACTACTTTGCTTTCAGTCCCGACCTTCTGACCAATCTGATTCAAGTATTCAACCATGCAGTGATCAGAAAATCATAAAAAATCTCTAACATTGGTGACCAACTGCTCTTATTAGCCATGTTATAATGTTACTATTAGCTACATCGTTTCTCCCTAGTTGGAATAAATATGTTCTTTCTGCATGTGTTTGCCCTACGTGGGGGTGAGTGTAGGCGACGTGACAAGTTACCAGTAAGGAAATTTGTCCTCCATGCTTGATTGTTAAAAACACTCCATGAGAACATCTCTCTAGAATCTGTGTTTTGTCACTCACCAGTTTACATTCCAGTCGTAGACGAGACTGAATTCCTGTAACCAATCATGACGCCAGTGGCGGGATTTACGGAAAAAAGATGCAAAGCCTAACGTAACCTTAAAGTTGGAGAAAAATATGTAAATGCAGATCAGCTTCCATATGAACCTTAAGTCGGAGTCTAATCGGAATGATTTAAATCGGATTGAAGAAATCCCGTCCATGTAGACGCAGCTACCGTCAAGATCACCGCGTTGACTAAAGGTCATAGCTCGGGACGTTCACCTTTCACCCTGACTTCGGCAAGTGACTTCATATCCTCAGTGGCTGCTCACATCGCTGACATGAACATAAACAAAAGAGATGGTGGGGAAAAAATTTGATTCAGTCAGGTATGGCGATTTTGTTGATTTGCAAAAGACTCGTTGTTTGTTTTGACTCCAAAATCTATAAAAAAAAATAAAAAAAACACTTTGATGTTGCAGTTCCTCTGTAATCCTACAGGTGGAGCGCTCTAAACTATTCCTATGTTGGAAGGTATTACAGTGTCCTTCGGTGAATTTGTTCAGTAATGTGACAAAATATGAAAAAAGAAAAATAAATTGGGATAGTTATAGAATTGTGATATTTTCAGGATCGCAATACAAATCAAATCAGCGCCGAGGTATCGCGATAATATCGTATTGTATCGTATCCATCCCTAGTGAACAAGAAACACGTCTTACTTTTAAGCAAGTTCTCCTGTTCAGTGTAAACAAATATTTGCTCTAGAATAATCAACATACAGACGTATTTGTGCGTTTACTGTATCTAGTTTTGACTTTACCTGTCTACTTTTACCCAGAAGATAATGGAGGAGCTGCTTATTATTGTTATAATATGTTGTTTTCTTACTTTTGACGATTGTGGCCAAATCAATGTTTTGACATTACAGTATGTTTGATGCTATTTTTTGTCACCATTTAATGTGGATCATTAGCACTGGATGTTTCAATCGAAAGGTGTGTGATCTCAATAAAACAACAACAAACAAACAACCCCACCCCCCCACCACCATAACACTTCTTTCTATATGGAAATCGAACAGTTCAGCGCTCAGGCCAGTCGGTCGAGCAGACTTTACAAGCATTTTCCACTCGGAGCGTAAACAGCGCAATTTGGCGGAAGAGCGCTAGTTAAATCCGAGCGAGGCGACCGGTTAGATAATAACAGGAAGGTTTTGATCAGCACTTCCTTCTTACTTCCACAAACACACACACGAACACAAACAGACGAAACAAAGCACTCACAAAGCAATGAAAGAGCACACCTAGGATGAAACCCTCTGGCTTTAAAAAAAACAACAACACACCTTTAATTTCACCAGAGTTGTTTACATGTGTATATAAAAGGCAGAAGCACTCGGAGCCAGGTGTCCAGTGACGTGTCCTGAATTAGAAGCTGTAAAAGTGGACGTGAGCTCAGAGCGGACAGGCAGTGCAAGGCTGCTCGCAGAAACTGCTCCAGCACCTCCAGTACCTCCAGTACCTCTCTGTCCGTCTCAGAGCCGTGAGAAACACCTTCGTCTTTGTTGTTTCTCCTCTTTATGATCGCGAGCTTTTCATGATCTGGATGAGATGAGATGACAGAAGGTCAGAATCGGGGTAGGTATGCGTGCGCAATATAAACCCGTTGTGTTTACCGTGTTTAGATTGAGCGTATTTGTGTCGTTGTTGTTGTTGTCGCGTTCCCGCCCCCCCCCCCAAAGATTCCATTTACAAACTTTTTCTCATATCTGCTGAATATTTTTTTCCTATTGTTTTTTTCGCTGATCTCAAACCACAAACACCAAGGTTTTGACGGATGGAGCGTTTCCCTTCACTGATATCATATCACATGTTTATGATATTTCTGCACTGATATAAAATGAATAAAAACCCCACAGCGATCTAGATGCTTTAAGAAAACAGAACGCACATGAATGTCATCTGTTATTTCTGGGGCTGACATTTGGGCCATCTGCCATGGCGTGTATTTATAACCGCAGATATGACACGCCGTGTTCCAGACTCGACTCTCGTGTCCGCCTTTAGCGTTTATTGGCCAAATTCATTACCGAGGTCTCACCCGGACCCTAAATCCACAGAGCAGTCAGTGTCATGGTATAGTCTGCTTAGGTCACAGCGTGGCGCGTTTGTGTCGCCACGGCGCTGTCGAGCTCTCGTTTCTGATTGGTCGGTATTGTAAAGTATCGTTCTAATGTATTATTGTTTCTGTTGTAAAATCTAATTTACAGTCAGATATCGGGCAATTTCTTCTAAAGGAGAAAGAGAGAGAGAGAGAGAGAGAGAGAGGAAATGAGAAGTGGATGTGGAAGTGATTTTATGTGTTTTTTTTTTTTTTTACATAACATTTACAATGACTTTTGATTGTGCAGAATAACAACAGTTATGAGGTTTAAAAACTAGCCTTATTTCTCTACAGAATCCGCTGCTACACTAATGCACTTTCACTAGAGCTTGGATATCATCAAGGTAGAAAGTTTTCCCCCAGTTTTGCTCCCTGCTTCATGTCTGAAACCCCGGCCTCCCAGGAACCCCTTTATTAGCAAAAACATGTGGAAATGACTTGGAGCGAGGTTTTGTGCCGATGTATGATGGTGTGTCCCGCTCAAACAGAAAAAGGCGTGTTTTCTGCAAGTTGGTGTCATCGATTTTCAAATATTTTCGAATATTAACGGGAACGACCGCAGTGGGGTCTGAGTCGCCTAGTCACGGACCCCACATAGTCACGGTAAAAAGTCTTCTGTAAATGTTAAAAACAAGTTTCATTACAAATCCTAGTTTGACTTGAACAGACCGTGAATCACGATGAAATTTCTGTATTGTAAAACGGCTCTTGTGGCACTCGTTATTCTGTAAGCACATTTACTCGTCTCAGCCATCAGTTTGGTCCCCTGTAAACCTGAATAAGTTGGCAAAACTCAAAAGAATTGAGGTAATCAGTTACATCAAATTTTTTAAGTTTAAATTGTTGTTTGGTCTTTCGGCTGCTCCTGGCAATGGGTCGCCACAACTCTCCCATTTTATCTGGACTTGGGACAGACACAAAACCCCAACCACTGAGCCACCAGTGCCCGATCGCCCTGATGACGTCAGACACAACATCACTAGTCTGAAAGATTTTAAGTTGGTGGAACTTTAAGGTGACAGTTACTGTTACTTAAGTACTTACAGTTACTTAAAATATCAAATTTGTTCAGCTAACTTGAAAAGTGTCATTTCTACAAACTCATAAATACCAAAAACCTCTAAATACTCATCCAGCTCTATTAATTTGAACTAACTGTAATTATTTAAGTTAGCAGTACTCAATATGTTTCATTACTTTGAGCATTAGGGTTTACAGTGTATTCATGTTGTTTTGGAAAAATCGTTTTTGCAGCTTGGTGTTAGGGGCAAGCGTTCAGTTCTGACATCATTTCATCAAAGTAATTCTAACTTTCAAAAACATCCTAAGACCATCATCTTCCCAACGTCATGTTCCTGTAACATCGGCAAATTAACAACACCACAGCGTTCTGAGAAGCAAAAAATTCCTGCTGGGAATCGTGATAAAGACAAGCGAATCAATTTAGTTTTTCGGCATTGGTTCGTAAAGTTCACAACTCTTCAAATCCACGCTTCACCATCAGACAGGAATAACATAATTATGACCTTACAGTGTAACCGGTTGACATTTATAGGCGCGAGACGGGAATAAAAAGTATGTGGGAAGTCACCTTTCTCTCTGTTCTCTAAATTATTTTCTTTAAACCATTATTGTTCCCGCATCTAATAAACGACGTCACATAACAACTCTACTTTCTCAACGAAACTCCTACAGAGCAAATTAAATGGAGGCTATATTTATTATTTACATCCAGGGCAGGCGGGGTGTAAAGCCATGTGAATACAGTCACTGGATCCCTCCGGTGTCTCTTCGATGGACTAAAAATATAGCAGCATTTCTAATAAAAAAGGTTTTGTGTTTCATTAGGGTCAAACCTCAGCACCATAAGACGAAAATAACAAGTCTCCAAGGCAGATTTTCCCATCAGCCCCCTCCCCAATGATGGAGTGAGCCCCAGGGTGCGCCTGTTTCCTCTCACTTTAAACCCTCACTTTATTCAATCTCACTGCGAACAAACGTCACTTTCTGCATCGATCTGCAAGAGGAACGAGAAACACGGACTCGTCAAACCTCTCGAGTTTTACAGAGTTTCCAGGAAAGGAAGGGCCGCGTGCTGTACATACTGTTTATACTGTATCACCGTCTGCTACCTCCATGAAGAAGGAAAAAAAAAAAAGTCATATATAAGCTCAGAGTAACAGTCATCCGTGAGTCAAAGTGAAAGCAAACGCTCATGATCTCATGTAGGTTAAGTAGACGGCTCGACTCGACTCCTCTGATGAAGGCGCCTTAGATGAGCGTACAGTCATACGTGGAGGTCTGCCCGGTCAGGTCACGCAGACACGAGTCGGAAAACAAAGAAATCGAGAATAGAGTTCTGAAAGTGACGCAAAAAAAAAAAGCTAAATCGACACACACAGTGCACAAAGTAGCGCTTCTTATCTCGCTTTAAATCAAATGACGTACATGATGAAAACGATGCAATTCTGACCTCTGATGTCGTGACATTGTGTCTGTCGGGGTTTCCGGACATTCTGTGTGGTAATGTTTCACACGAAAGTATCTTCAACCTCGAGACGGGATCCCGTAACAGGCTATAAACGCTCACTATATCCTGTATGCAGGGTACACACACTCCGGGCCATTTAGCCTAATCTGGAGGCGGGAATCACATCCGGACGGGATTCGAACCCGAATAATAATAATAATAATAATACATTTTATTGCCTCCTTCATGGTATAACTTTGTGATTTAATCAGTTACCTAATTTCATTGATATTTTGTTGGTCGGTTCGATTTGTTGATCCAGAATCGATTCACACTTTAAAAATTATTTTAGTGAACTTACAAAGGGTAAATAGCCTACAATTTTTGTTTTCAAAACATCTTTATATTCAAAAAACCACATCTCTCAGAAAATATAAAAAAAATTAATGTTGTTATGAGCAGCTGTTGCATTACTGCCACCTACTGGACTGGAGTGTGGAGCAGACGATGTCTAAAAACTATACAGAATATTATTATTTGAAAATGATGGTACAAAGGTATCAGCAGTACATGTGAAAATGACACGTTTATTAAAAACAGTGCTGCTCAATTAATCGCATAAAAAAAATTCTAAATTGCGATACGGACCTGTGCAGTTATTTAATCGCAAATACTCGGGAATTAATGAGTTTGTCAGTAATTTATTTTTGTATATGCTGGAAGATCAAATGAAATCGGATCATCAGTCAGCCTAATTCACAGGTCTCGGGTAAGCCAGATGCTCATCTTCGGCATGGCTGTGCATTTAACATTGCGTATCAGAAAGAGCTTTATTACCAATTACGTCTGCACATACAAGGAATTCGTTTGGGGTATTATCAAGTAAGTGGATACTAAATTAAAGGATCATGAAAATCTGAACTACAAGAAAATTAAAACAATTACAGAAGTGCCGTTATAGGAAAATAATGCACTTTGTACTGATAACGTCACATTGTTAATTATTTTACTACAGCGGCATGTTAAGTGCTTCTTGATCTTGTTCTTGTTCTTCGTGCCTGTCCCTTCACAGAGGCAAGGAGGAAGTTGCCGTCCTAATGCGGAATCACTGACCTTCCTGTTACTTGTTGACAAAGGCAGAAATGAATGACAGATATCGGCGCCGCTCGACTGAAAAAAGTGACGTGTTTCCACTTATCAAGGGTCCAGTCTGGGCGGGAGCGAAAGTAAACACGAGTGACGGATTTTATTATTTTTTTTATTTCTTTAAACAAAACAAAGCAAAAAAAAAAAAAACTGTAGAGATTCCTACTAGATATTTTAGGCATAGCCGTGATGATTTGTGATCCTTCAGCTACATTAGCGAGGTTCATCCTAAAGGGGTTCAGTGGGGGTTGAGGTCGGGGATTCTTCTTCCCCTCCAACACAAAATGTCTTCATAGGGATCTCTTTGTGCTGGAACAGGTTTAGGTGTCTCAATCCGACTGGGGATTGTGTGCGTCCAATTTTGGGGGCCGGAGTTTGAGAACGAACCATGGGTGGTACGGTCAGGTGTCCACATACTTGTGGCCTTATAGTGTAGCCGTCCAGGGGGGGGGAAAAAGTCCACTCCTTCTAATAGGGGGAAAAAAATAAGAATCAGAGTAAATAACAGACGCAGCAACAACAACCTTGTGCTTTTAAGAGGGGGAATTCTTCCCTTCCTTAGTATGTAACGGTGGAAAGCTCACGTCCGACACGCCACAATTTCCTCACGGCGTGATTCCCGACCACAACAAACACGTTTCAAAGGCATGTCCTCACCGTGTGCCAGATCGTAATAACATCCCCTACAGATCCTCAGCAGCTGGCTTTTTTTAAGCATGGCATTACAGCTTCTGCAGCAGCGGCAAAGGCCAAGTGTCTCGCGTTTAACCTAATAAAGATTTCATCTGGTAAGCTCTTTTGGGACAACGGGCTGTACGTCGCCATCCTGGTTTTTAAAGTGGATTAAAAAAGAAAACAAGAAAAAAAAAAAACAGGAAGGTATGTATACAATCAAACCCCTCCCCCCCCCAAAAAAAATCACCTTGACTATGACCTTGTTTCAAAATAATAATAATGATAATCATAGTAATACAAACGAAACTGTCGAGACTAACGAGACAAAATCCCTCACGATCGAGCGTCGTTTAATCAGACCTCGACTCGTAGACGTTGTTTGTCATTTCTCAAACTCGAACTACAAAACATGGTGACCTTGAACGTCTTGTGGGAAAGTCAAGACCTTATCAACATCCTCTCCGCGCCGTGCACGCAGCGCCTGAACGTTTCTCCGGGGGATGATATACGTTCCATCTCCATGCATGTGTCTGTGATGACGGTATCATAAAGACAAACAAAACTTATGAATGCAATTACAAGCATCTATTCGAACAGCATGTTGTAAAGGGTGCTATCCTGTTTAGACTTTGTTCACACACTGTATATAGTTTCATTTCTTTGCGTGAGGCGCTCAAGTCAATCCGGGACTCATGATGACATTTCTGGTGAATGGAGGCCGTACAACCGCGGATGATAGTTCCAGTCGAGGCGGGTCAGAGTCCACTTCAGTCGTTCCTGTCGACATTCATCGAGTGGAACACCTGATCCATGAAAATCAACACATGACTTGTCGTCAACTTCCGGAAAAGACGCATCTGTCTGTGAGAACTGAACACACAATCATTCACCAACACCACTTGCACGTTACAGGACCTCGACCCGAGCTCGATCCAATCTATTTCCACATGTTTAGGCCAAAAGGAGTTTGTTGTCTCAAATGGCTAAAGCTGTAGGTTTTTGGGCTTCTGATTGGAAGGTTGTGTGTTTGAGCCCCAATTTGCCGCTGTTGAGTTCTTAAGCAAGGCCTTAACCTTATCTCAAGTCAAGTCAAGTAGGCTTTATTGTCACTTCAACCATATACAGTGAATCGAAACAACGTTCCTCCAGGACCAATGTGGAACATAACATACTACATAAATGAACAAAAAACTAGCCAGCTAACTTAGAGACCTAATTAGCTGGCTAGTTGGAAACTATCTACGTTTTTATACAGAAGAGACAACATAATGAAATGATCTGCTTCAGCAGTGCTTTATCCTCAGCTTCCTAACCAGTGTTGGGGGACGTTACTTTTTAAAGTAATTAATTACATTACAAAATTACTGTCTTTAAAAAGTAATTTGTTACATTACTGCGTTACTTTCTGATAAAAGTAACTAGTTAGAGTACTTTTCCACGGATTACATATAATACATTTTTGAAAAAGTAACTACGTAACTGAGTACTTGACTGGCGGACTTAACGCATTAGGTTACTCGTTACATCAAAAAAGTCATTTCTACTTTATTTCTATTTATTTATTTATTTTTGGATTTTTCCCCGATTTTCTCCCTAATTTAGTCGTGTCCAATTCCTCCCCGTCAATAGGGGGCTCCCACATTAAGGCTACTACTACCACTCAGCCGGGAGGGCCGAAGACTATGACGTGTTTCCTCCGAACCACATGACGCCAGCCGACCGCATCTTTTCGAACTGCTCGCTTGCGCACCGTTGGGGTCGGCGTAACACACTCGGAGGACAGCGCTATCCGCTCCCTCCGCTGCGCGAGCTCACAGACGCCCCTGACTGGCTGTAGAGCCGTGATTAATGTGGGAGCACTATGTACCTCTCGTCCCTCCCCTCTGAGAGAGCTCGGCCAATCAGCTCTCTCTAGACCTCCGGCTGCGAGAGGTTACAGCACCACCCAGGATTCGAACTGGCGATCTCCAGATGATAGGGCGAGCACTTTTTACCACTGCGCCACTTGGAGGCCCAATTTCTACTTTTTAACGTTACAACTGTTCCCAACACTGTTCCTAACTAAGATACTTTCACTATGGTGTAAAATACATGGGACAATTGAATCTTATTATTAAGAGTTGAAGCAGGCAGTCCGATCATGGCTCTGGCATTCTGAAAAAACTTTCTACCTTGATGGTGTCCAAGCACTAGTGAAACACTGGGATGAGTGCAGTAGTGTATCGGGATTATATGGAGAAATAAAAGGAGGTTTTACTCGCATAATTGTGTCCCGGTTTGACTTGAACGCTGCTTGTACAATATCGTAATTTTGGAGATAAAACATGCATCGTGGTAATATTTCCAAAATCAAAGAATGAAACAATGGTTACGTAACATTACAACAATTAAGAGATGTGCGACATGAGATACACACGCTGCGTGTGGGAAGCTGTTTTATCCGTCACAGTCTCCGATCGGAATTCTGTATCGGAATTTGATTGGCTCGAAAGGTTCAAATGTTGTTGCTTTAAGGTTGTGTTTGGTCCGTACATTCAATGAATCACAAAAGCATTCAATCCGAGTCATTCAGTGTAATAGTACACACACACACACACACCTTTTAAAGAACAGCCACTTAGTAACCCAGTTCAGTTAAACAAGTCAATAGAAAGAAAGAGTTCATCAGGATCAGGTTGAATTATCAAACATTAGACGAAACCTCCTGCAAGAATACAAGTCAACCCACGTCGAGCCGCTGCACACAACACTCCCACACAAACCCACACTGCAGTCTTTTCTGTAACACAGGCCACACTTTCATTTCCACTAGTAATATGAGAAGTTCTCCTGCTGATTATTAGCATTACTGAATTTTTTGGTCACCAAGATCCAGAAACCGAGAGACTCACAGACTAAACAAGTAGTCGGGATTTTGTTTGGAATCGCCCCAAACCAGCGCTCCTCGGGTTTGATCGTTTGTCTTGGCGCACGCCGTCGAACGGGCTTAGTGCACAATTTGTTTTATTGTCCTTGTGTGTGGGCTTTGCTGGAAGGGAGAACTCGTTGCTGGGGGAATTTTTTTTTTTTTCTTCATCTTTTTTTTTTCATGCACCAAGAAGAAGAGAGTTTTTTTCTGTGTTTTTTTTTTTTCTTTCATACAGCAGCGAGGGAGTTTCCACAATACCGAAGTGACTCGATGCCACCTACATCATGACTAGGAAGTTGTGCCTTTCCAAATCATGTTTCACACATCTGATTTGTCTGCGTTTGAAAAGGAGAACACTAGACCGCTCGATGAAGCATGCGACTCGTTTTACAATCCGTTATAACCTCTCAGGTTTTTATTAACTCCTGCTCGACGTGACACTCGTACAGAACGGTCCAGATTATTATGTGATATGTTGTTATGTTTTCTCTCTTTCTCATTCTCGTTCTCTCTCTTTCTCTCTCTGCAGCCTGATAACCGCTTGAGCATGAAGACGAGAAGCGAGATGGAGATGATGTAATGGCACTGTGGCCCAGGAGAAAAGCCCTCTTTTGTGTCGTCCGTGCGATGGTGTGAAAAAAGCCACCCTCCCGTTTCCTTTCCCCGGCAAACCCCCCCCAAAACACGTCCGAGTCTGCTGGAAGCGGGCCGAAGTGATCTTACCGCTTGGCAAGCTCACACCCCATTACCACATCCATACTCTCTCAGACATGCACGCATACACATAGTGCATAGAGAGGACAGTTTTTTTTTTTTTCACCCACTGTTAGTATACTTCTTTTTTCTCCACCCTTTCCTCTTTTTCTTCCTCGCTTATGCACTTTCTCTCTTTTCCCTCTCTCTCTCTCTTTCTCCTCTTTTTCTTCGAACTCACCAGCCGAACGCTAAAAGGGTGACATCATCGGCTGCCACCACAATGGAGTCGTTCTTCTGCTGAAGGCCCTCGTGGGCCACGTCATCGCACCACAGGAAGAGAGGAGGTAACAGTCAGACAGATGGATAGAGAGGTCATGGATATGGTAGAGCATGCTGGGGCAGGAGCTCTGGCCTCAGTGAGACTCATCGGGCCAGAAGGCCTGGTGGCGCTGCTTGAGGGCGGACTGGACCGCGTGCTCCTGATTGACAGCAGGCCCTTCGTGGATTATAACACCTCCCACATCCTCGAGGCGGTCAACGTGAACTGCTCCAAGCTGATGAAGAGGAGGCTGCAGCAGGACAAGGTGCAGATCGCCGAGCTTCTGCAGCATTCGGCCAAGAAGAAGGTGAGTGCATGCATGGTTCTGGTGGTTCTGGAGTGTTTTTCCGAATGCGTCGGAGGTTAGGTCTTGGGGACGGATGGGGGATTGGATCTGGCCTTCGTTCTCTGTGTTTACCCGTGCATGTTCTCCCCGTGAATTCTCCACAAACATACGGTGTAAATCGATTGGCGTTTCCAAATGGCCCCTAGTGTACGATTGGTTGTGTGAGTGTTTGTGCACCCCGTCCACCTTCTACCCTGATTTCTCTGGGCCTTTAAAACATTTGTGACAACAACAAGGAACAACTCTGGAGGTTTTACTGTCATAATCTGATGGAACAAACAAACATTGGTCCATTAAGAGTCTCTCTCTATCTGAATTCAACTACAAAGTGTAAATAAAGGTCTTCATGTTCCGTCTCTGAATTCAGCAAACGCTCAAGAGCCATTCATGTTATTTCCCATGAAGCAATACTCCAACCTTTCTCAACTTAGTTTCTAAATTAAGAGTTGCAATAGTTATGTCATTATCAGTATGTGTGGTTTCATTCTCAGTAGCAAGACGTGAACCGGCTTAACTGGTGGAGTAGGTCAAAAAAAGACCAGAACAAGTCCCAAATTTGTACAGTTCCTCAAACTCAGCTACGTCATTCGAGTACCTGTCGCAATCGGTGGAAGTTGCGTCAAGAATCATTGTCTGATGTGACGAGTGAGCAGACTGTCAGATGACTTCATTAAACAAGGCGATATTCAGCTAATATTTGGAGTTTGTTACGTTCCAGAAAGAAAAGGTCATCAGATTCAGCTCCAAATGTTATCTGATACGTGGGTTAGAGCTCGGCATGTTTTTATTTTTATCTTTTCACAGTAATGCAATTAATGTAGGTGGCACGGTGGCGTAGTGGTTAGCACTGTGGCCTCTCACCTCCAGAGTACAGGGTTTGATTCCAACCTCGGGTGTGCGTGCGTGTGCGTGTGCGTGTGTGTGTGTGTGTGCGCGCGTGCGTGCGTGTGTGTGTGTGGAGATTGCGTGTTTGCCCCGTGCTTGGTTTCCTCCCACGGTCCAAAAACATGCAGATTGTGTGTAACGGAATTGGTCTGTGTGATGGATTGGCAACCTGTGCAGGATGTAAACTGCCTCGTACAACACCTACCTACCTACGATTTCTGCTGTAGTTGACTTGCTTTAATCAACTGCAGAAATATTTCATGTTAAAACATTACATCCAAATTTAGATGCACTCAGAAGAGCCATATACGCCTTCGGTTCCCCTCTAGGTTTTGTGAGTTGTGTGTGTGTGTGTGTGTGTGTGAATATCATTTCATGTTGTCTTTTAGTGCTTATCTGTAGGTAATACATGGATGACACACAGACACACACACATGTTAAACCGATTCGTAAGTCAATTTCCTGACAAGCTCTTCAGGAAGTTTCTAAGCGGACAGCGTCAGGTGGCTATTCTGCTCATGTCTTTTCATTTCTAAACACTGGGGCGCTTCATGTAGAAGGCTTTAAACATAATTAAAGTGGCGAGGACCAGACCACTAGACTGGATATTAGAAAGTGTAGAGCTAAAACGGATATGCAGTTGAACCTTTCTTTTGTTGGTCGATTTTTATTAATTGAACAGACGGGTCTTTTTTCGATTCAGAATCGATTCACACTTTTAAAGGTTATGAAGGTAGACTTACATAAGCGTAAAAACAGACAAAAACACTTTTAATTCCACTGAACACTTTGCTTGAAAATGTTTTCATTTTGCAAGAGTATTACATCTTCTTCTTTTTGGCCTGTGAGCGCTTGGTGCACTGCCGCCCCCTACTGGACTGGAGTGTGGCGCAGGGGATAAAGATTATTACATTGTACAAAATGATTTTAACAATATTTTTGATTGATTTAATCAATCAGTAACACAAATTACCTCAAGGGGGTTTCTCGTCATACGAATTTAATCCGTTCCAGAGGTGAGTTCTGAAAGCAAAAATTCATATTGTGAAACACATTTTCCCATAGGAAATAATGTAAATGCAGATAATCCATTCCAGCCACCAAAAATATTAGCAATATTACAAATTTTTAACACTATAATCATGTTCGGTATATATTTTTTGCATATGAACCCAATCAAAACATTTAGAAATGGCATGTAGGTAATTAAAATATCAGATAAATACATATAAAACCTCTCACTTCACTTTAATTTATGATTCCTCTCGGGCCTGTCTAACCCGTCCTGGAGTCCTGCTTCTGGTTGGAGATCACGTCGCATGGATGCCCCGTGTGGTCTGCCTGGATTCGTGTGGTGGCTGGGGATGGTTTCCATGAAGACTGTCCTGTCATCGATTGATGCTCTGGGGACCTGTGACTTCAGTTCAGTCGATAGCTCAGGACTGGAATCTCCTACAGTCTACCTGAGCCTCCAGGAACAAACTGGACTCCTTTTAATTTTAATTTTAACACATCTCCTGTTACACTGAACTTCCAGTACACATTATTATGCTGATCATTCTCTGCTATCCGTTATCACCCAGATGAGGATGGGTTCCCTGTTGAGTCTGGTTCCTCTCAAGGTTTCTTCCTATTACCATCTCAGGGAGTTTTTCCTTGCCACCGTCGCCCTCGGCTCGCTCATCAGGGACAATCTTATCATTTTGATTCATACACATTGCATACAAACTTACTTCTTTTGATTGTGTAAAGCTGCTTTGCGACAATGTCAATTGTTAAAAGCGCTATATAAATAAAATGACTTGACTTGACTTTTTAAGTGAAACTGAAAATTGTTGCCTTTTCTTCTCGCTACCGTCCTTGCTAAAACATATGAGTACAATTCTTTTTTTTAAAATTTTTTTTAAAGTATAATTCGTAAACATTCAGAAACTTGGTTTGGCTTGGATCGTTCTTTCATGTACCAAAATGCTTCAAACTAATTTTTTATTCTTAACGTCATTCTTCTTCGCCAAGGTACCTCTGTAGTTTAAAATTTGAATAGACTTTTAGTAGTTTTTAATACTTCAAAACCTGAAAAAGAAATCAGACAATAAACATCAGTGAATTAAACCTAGACAGAGTGTGAAGGTAAACCAGGGAGGCATCCAAATGAAAGCAAAGTGCATCCTAAATGAAAGAAACTGACCCGGACCTTTGCTTCACTTCTGTTTATCTGTTTATCCATGAATGTAAAAAAAGTGGACGTGTGAGTATGAATATTCTAATTCATGCTTCTGCAAGACATACAGCATTATGTTACATTCGTATAAACTCCTCCAGTCGCAGTCAGGCGCATTTTGATGAACGACTCTGACCTCCCTAACTACAAAACACAGTGTTCCAGAGTGTCCAGAGCGAGTCGAGTAATCCATCCTCGCTCGCGCGGGCCCTCGGGAGGCCTTAGCAACAGGTTGCCAAGTGACCTCATCCCAGTGCTATCTGTCTCAGTCCAGCCTTGAGCCTCCCTCACTTCATACACACACATAAAGACTTGAAAAAATGAAGAAGAAGAAGAAAGAAAAGGGCTTCGTTGTTTCTTTCGTCCTAAAGAAAGTATGAGCCCGTTTTCTCTTATTTCGCACACGAGCGCAGGTAGACACGGAAGGATGTGAAATGGTGTCTATTGGATGTTGAGCAATGTCAGAATTTGATCGTTGCTCAACCAGTGATGACATCAGACTCAGCGCCATGCTGTCCTGTGGAATGCCTGAGAATCCTGAGATAACGGACAGAAAAGAGAGAGAGATAGCGAAGCGAGCGAGGGAAGAGAGAGATCCTGAGAACTGAGAGAGCCAACTGCTGTGCTGATATACCGCACGTCTCAGGCAGAAGCCACTGGCGACGTCGTTATTATTCATGTTATACAGTTTTTTTTGTGTGATGTAATACTAGTTATATGCAGATTCATTAGAGCCTACGGGTCATCAGATCAGGATCACCTTTGTTCATCTCCAATTTCGCATAAAGACGGCGATAAACAGAACATTAATGACGTCTAGGTTCGTCTAACTAGTCGTTGTTTTATGAGCAATGCGGTGAGGAAACAAGGAAAAAGAGCTCATGTACACTCTCTGACCTTGGTAACCCTATACGGAATTAACGTCATGTTTTGACAACCACGATTACATCATCCGCAGCCGATTAAGGTTTTTTTTTTTTTTTCCATCCGAAACGTCTTGTTTCTCTGGAAACAAGAGACTTCGTGTTGATATAACACAGCTGTCGTGCTGTGATACCGTAAGCGCTCCGGCGTGGATTATTTTCATCCCGCCACTTTGTTCGTCTACTACCAATTCTACCACAGTTACAGCTCTTAATTTGGATCACTTTTCAAGACTGAAATCCTCACCAACAGTTTTGTATCCGAGCCTCCAGTAACGACAGTGGAGTCTATATTATATATACTGTATATAGTTCAACACCTCTCCGGTTATACTGAACTTTTTAAACACACAGATCAAATCCCTGCTATCTGTTATCATCTGAATGAGGATGGGTTTCCCTGTCAAGTCTGGTTCCTCTCAAGGTTTCTTCCTGTTGCCATCTCAGGGAGTTTTGCACCGTCACCCTTGGCTCGCTCATCAGGGACGATCTGATAATGATAATCATGATTCCCCTTACACTTCTCAAACTCGTTTCCACCTCTTTTTAAATCTGTAAAGCTGTTTTGCGAAAAAACTGAGTAGAATTAAATTGAATTGATTAATTTATGAATGACACGTTTTATACATTTGCATGTTTTGTTACAGAACGTCTGCAAGACAGGTTAGTTCCTGTTATCGCTTGCATTGTAGCAGCTGTAAATACACATCTCGAAATTAAACAAATCAGACAAAATGCACAAAATGTTCTGTTATCCTGGAAGGTCACATCCAACAGAAAGCTTATTATATCCCCATATCGTGGAGTATCCTTTTTTTTTGTTGTTGTTGTTTATTCCATAACAAATCATGTAATAAGTAGAGCTAGCTCGATTGTTGCGCGGTGCGATTCTGTTCAGTAGCGCTAAAGTTTACTGTCTGTTTTGTCTCGAACAGGTTTGAAAGTATTAAAAACTACTAAAAGTCAAATGACATGCTGCGTAACTTGTGCTGTTCATTGTTTAAATGACTGATGTCTGAATCCTTTTTTTTTTTTTTTGTACAAGGATGATGGTTTTTTTACTTCCGCCCCACACTCCAGTCCAGTAGGTGGTGGTATTGCAGCAAGCACACTTAAATTCAAAAGAAGAAGAAGCGATACTCTGGACAAATTAGAGTATTTTCAGAAGATTGAAGCAGGTTGAATGTTCTGATGCTAATTTCGTTGATTTTAGACCATTTAATAAATTAAAGCGATTGAATCACACCGCTTGCTTTATTAATTGGCCAAATGAGACCTCGATGAGCGAAAAATGTTACCACAGAAACGATACATTGTAGCACAAGTTCAATAATATAAACTTCATCTGACAAAACTTTCAGATGCGGCATTATAGCATCAGTTATTATCAGTTCATTCGTATTCTGACCAATCAGATTCGAGAATTTAACAGGGTTGCGATATATCCAATTACTATTCTGGTTTTATACAACTGTATCTAATATGTAGAAATGAGAGGGGGCTCAAAACTTTTTCACAGCCTGAGGTACCCGGGACAGCTCGATAAAGAGCCCGAACACCCAGCAATATTTTCCTTGACTGTATTGGGTGACGCCGGGTGACACATGGTGTCTGGCCGCAGCGCCAAAGAAACCCAATACTGTGCGCTCCGAGCGCGTCAGGTTAGCCGACACCGATTTCAACGGGTGCTGCTTTGAATTAAGTTCTTCTATTAGTTCAGGAATACAGGTCTGGAGTCAGCTCAACTGAGATGAACGTGTATGAGTTAGACATCCACTGTTTGGAGATCAGAGCGCGGCCCAGCAACAAACCCTAAAGCTCGAGTGGATTCATCAAACCTCAAAATAGGTCAGGTTGTGTTGCTGAGATCTGATCTGGGATTAAGAGTGCGTGTCCTGAAGCCCTGCTCGTTGCTAAATATATGCGTACGTAGGGCGTGGATTGTTTGCGCGGATTTATTTTGAGTGTCTGGGGTGCATAATGAGAATTCCGCGAATGTTCAAGAAAGCTTTCATGTCGTGTGACGTTTTTGTGGGTTTAGTTGATAGATGGTTAATGAAGCCTAGAGATGTGTGCCTGTGAAGACTCCGAGTAATTAAGCGACTGGACGCCATCTGATGGACACCATAGATCAGCCAAAGAATTAAGTTCTTCATTAGAGCACACGCTCGCCAGTAAAAGTTGCCCGGCCACTGTGAGTCAAGAGTAAACTAAGTGTTCAAGCCAAACTAGGACTTGAAAATGAAGATGAACATTTCCAGAAGACTTCAAGCATAGTACGGTGATGAGACTCAGCCGCAGCAAAACACTTGAATGGTGCAAACATTTTTAAAAAAGTCAACTTCAGTTGTTCCTTGCGAAGGAGACACATCTGTCTGAGGGAACGGCACACACAATCGTTCACCAACACCACTTGTGCGTCACATCCCCAATACAGTCCTGACCAACATTCCAAGCCATTTCCACATGATTCGGCCATTAAAGGAGTTCTTGGAAGGCCAACGTTTTAGACGTGAAGCAGGTCCAATCGTGGCTCTGGCACACTGAGAAAACTTTCTATCTTGATGGTGTCCAAGCACTAGTGGAACTGGGATGCGTGCATTAGTGTAGCAGGGGATTATATAGAGGAATAAAGAAAGTTTTGACTCTCATAACTGACTCATAAGTCAAACTCAAAAGTCCCGGTTTGACTCGAACACCCAACATAGCGAGAGTTAACATA
The DNA here is from genome assembly GCA_013621035.1 of Clarias magur. Taxonomy (NCBI): domain Eukaryota; kingdom Metazoa; phylum Chordata; class Actinopteri; order Siluriformes; family Clariidae; genus Clarias; species Clarias magur. The sequence continues at coordinate 1,465,030 of QNUK01000017.1, read as the reverse complement.
CCATTGTTAAACATTTTGACTATCAGAAAACTTTTTGTCGGTCTGTGCTCACTGGGTGGGGGGGGGGGGGGCATGGGGAGGGCATACTCTCTGTCCTGTCACTCAGAGCAGGAATAATCAGTGATGGGCGTCTGTCAGCTCATGTATGTGGAAGAGGGCGGATAGCTCTGGTCTCTGTGTGAACTCTTTTCTTTTCTTTACTCAAGTTATGGCTCATCCAGGTTTTATCTGTATGTGCATGAGGATAGAGCGGGGGGAAATCGATTGAAACAAAGTGGAACACCAACTTGATTAAATGATTTGCGAATGAAAACACAGGGTCAAAGAAAGACTGATGTCACTCGTCGGTAACAGTTTGATTAAATTACACAAGTGCGCATGTACAGTTTTGTCGTGTAGAAGTTGAAACTGTTTCATTCGTCTCATTTGTCCTGTGTGTGTGTGTGTGTGTTTATATTTGTGTGTGTTTCAGTTGGAACTACAGAATCAGGAAGTCGTGGTCTATGACCAGAGCTCGTCCGACCCCTCGTCCCTGTCCTCAGAGACCTTCCTGAGCGTCCTATTGGCCAAGCTCGAGAGGAGTTTCCCGTCCGTCCACCTGCTCACAGGTTAGATATAAACGTTTAACACAGATTACACACACAGCCATAAAATAAAGCTCAAACAGAATGTGTGTGTGTGTGTGTGTGTGTGTGTGTGTGTGTGTGTGTGTGTGCCATCGCCACTTAACACCTCAACATGCAGGGTGTATCCTAAACACCTTTTGAAAGAAGAGCACTCACCCAGGGGAGCTTTAAGAGATTGAAACAATATCCTGTACATCCGGAGTGAGTCAGAAAGAAAAAAAAACAAGTGAAAAGCGACCCATTACTGTAGACACAACTCACACACACACACACACACACACACAGCACAGGGTCAGCGAGTAAGCGATAATGCATGACCAGGAGTGGAGGTACAGCGAAATATACAGCTTGGCACTGTTTCCAGTTACAGAATGTCCCGAAGAGTTTTTATTCCTCTTATACTTTTTCTACTTTGAATGGTGTGGAGGTTCCTCTTATCACTTATCACGTTAGAGCACCTTCTGTACAAACAGTCGATCTCTCATCACTTTCATTTTTCATCTCTTACAGATGAAAAAAAAAAAAAAAACAGCTCGTCATGTTACAAAGACATTGATCATAAAGATTTCTAAATAATTCATTAAAGGTTCAAACGTGCAGCTTTATTTCTGACAGTTGCAAAGAGCTGACACTGGAGACTCCTTCCTTTTATGCTAAAGACGCATGTTAAATACTTGATTGAATTGCATTATAAGTTGTAATAGTTCCTATCAGTTTCTTTAAAATATACCATAGTTTGGTGTCCTGATCTCACACCAAGCCACTTCCACATGTTTGGGCTATTAAAGGAGTTCCAGGGAGGCCAGCGTTACAGACCTGAACTGGGCAGTTTGATCATGGCTCCAATGTACTGAGAAAACGTTCTACCTTGATGGTGTCCAAGCACTAGTGAAACACTGGGATGAGTGCATTAGTGTAGCAGGGGATTATATAGAGAAAATAAGGGAGTTTTGACTCTTATAACTGTGTTCTGTTAATCTGTACAGTCAAAAGACTTGAACGCCCAACATAGCAAGATTTTGCATACCATTGTTAAACATTCTGACTAAACATGTTAAACATTAGCGTAGCAGGGGATTATATAGAGACATAAAGAAAAGTTCTCAGTTTGACTTGGTCCCAGTTTGACTTGAACGCACATCATACTTGCCAAATTTTCCGAGAGTATGGCTTCTTCTGTTTTAAAATTAGGACCAGTTGGTACAATAAATATAGCAAGCTATTAAAACTGTATTACCATTAAACCAAATTAGCCTGAGAGGGGGCGTTCAAGTCAAACCGGGACTTGTAATGAAACCTCACTTAAATGAAGGAATAAAACAAGGGGGAGAGGGAGATGTACAGTACAAAGTATGGTAGTACTATACTTATACTTATAGTTTGTTTATATTATGTATATATATACAAATACTATGTTTATACTTTTATAGAGTTAGATAACTGTATATTTACAGTTACACAACTATCAAAAAATAAACATTAACAAAAATCAATGGTCGGATTGTTGCTGTAAAATAAACAACCAAGCCTTGTGCTTTTAATGTTAAAACTGTAAATATATATATATATATATACTGTATACACACATGGGGCGTTCGAGTCAAACTGGGACTTGCGAAGACATTGCTAGTGAATGAAGACATAAAACCTATTGACATTTACAGACGACTTTAAACACAGTACGCTGATGAGACTTTCAGCAGCAGTGAGGTCTTAAATCCATGAAGGAGACTGACAGAGACTACACCATAACAATCACTGTTACTGAAAAACAAACCGCCCGTGTGCCCGCTAACACGTGGGACACGTCGTAAAACAACAGCTAGACGTGTTTCTCATATTTAAAACGTTTAACAACAGAGCATCGTTGAACTTTGTGTTTATATGTTTTTAACTCTTCCTGCTTTACAGCACCTTATTCTCAGTAAAATGAAATTAAATATTGACCACAGAGAATCCGTTACTGAACTCTGTCTCTGTAAGATCACACGGTAATGATGTTACCTAACCAGTCAGTCTTTCGTCAGTTTATATCCTGAAGTGAGTAAAATGAGTTAAAGTGTAACTAGAAACAGAAATAAAAAAAGGCATAAAGTGTCAGTCTGGCCAGCTTCAGCGACGTGCCAGAGCCTTTTTTTCCACACATGGCATCAGATTAAGCCTCAATAAACACTCCGCAGCCTGACGTAACCCCTCGGTTACTAAGTAACCAGGCTTTTTTGTTTTGTTTTGTTTTGGGGTATTTCTTTTTTCTTTTTTTTTTTCTTTTTTTTTGGTGAACTCAGACGCTTTAACATCATTAGCTCTTAGATCTACACACATTTTCTTGTGCTCTTTCTCTCAGTACTGTATGTTTCTCTCGCTCTGTCTTTCATACACACAATACAAAAGTCTCTTTCGAAATTGTACGATCAATTCAAAAGTTCGGGTTCTTGAACAATCACGCAAGAGTTAATAGTGGAGAGGCTTCAGCTCCGGGATTACATCATCATTACATAACCCTTTGTGTGTGTGTGTGTGTGTGTGTGTGTGTGTGTGCGGGAGTGTGAAACGGAGAAGCTTTTCAAACAGGATGTTGAACGAGAACGCGGCTGTGAGAATTCTTATTCACGCTATGAGCAAGTCTCAAAGAGGGAAGCGATCCTGTTTTCTGAGGATGTCTAAATAATCCCTGGGTTACTCATGCTGTAACATGCTGTAAAAGCCCCAGTGGAACACACACACACACACACACACACACACCAAAAAAAACCTCTCTCTTTTTTTCTCAACTACAGTGATAAACCTAACATGTCCAGCTTTATCACGTCTTTCATAACTCCAGCTCTGATGTAATGCCGATGCAGTAGGTTAAAGGTCTCTGAAATATTAACACACTTTAGGCAAAGCTCAAAGTTTCCTTGATTCGGATACTACACACGTGAATGTCCACTCGACACGATTTTCTCCTCTCGGATGGGTCGAGCAGTGTGTGTGTGCAGTGTTGCCTCATTCGTTCTCTTCATAGTTAATTAAAGGGAAAGGTTCATACCAGTGAAACCAATGGGATCCTGGTGTTTAGCATTAAAGCTCCTGAGCTCTTGTCTGACGATTTTATTCAGAAAAATTCAGACTTTTGTTGTCACATATACGTTGCATAAGAGTGTAAATTCACAGGAAGCAGGGGTCAGGCAGCGTTAAGGGTCTTGCTCAATGATGTGGCCACTGAGTGGAGCAGGTGTTTGAACACCGGAGCTTCTGTTCAGTAACCCAGAGCTACCTGCCTATCCAGTCCCGCACTGTTCATCGTGTTGTTTGGCTGATTGGATAAGCGGGGAGGTGTTGGAGAGGTGTACCTAGGAGTGTTTGTTTATTCAGTCGGTCTCTATACAGCACAGGGTTGAGGGAACCTGGAGACTTCTGGCAGGAAGTTCACAGAGTACACCATCAAACGGCCATCAAAAGGACACACACGCTCACACATGTTCTTACTCGTTCTTACACTACTTGCCTAATTTGCATGGTTTTGGAGGAAACCCACCAAGCACATGGAGGACATACAAAACATCCCTGGAGGTGCGAGGCCATAGTCCGTCCAGCCATCTAACGAGTGTGTGTGTGTGGTTTTTTTTTTTGTATTTATTTTTGTGTTCCAGGTGGGTTTGTGGAGTTCTCGAATCTGTTCCCGGGTCTGTGTGAGGGAAAATGTATGCTGGTGCCTTCGTGTATCTCACAGCCATGTCTTCCGCTCAACAGCAGTGGCCCTACGCGCATCCTGCCTCATCTCTACCTGGGCTGTCAGAGAGACGTGCTCAACAGGGTGAGCTTATCAGATAGATTATCAAGCTCAACGTAAACAAATAATGCTTTCAGTGTATTTTTGATTCAGTGATACCAAGTTCGGTGCAATCATTGGTCTAAGCAAGTTCTTCGACTTGTTACTCATGAGATTGTCCTATAATCAGTGCTACATGTGAATCTGTGCCGTAAAAAAAAACTTATGTAATCTTCTCCTGCTCCTAGGATTTGATGCAGCAGAATGACATAGCGTATGTCCTGAACGCCAGTAACACGTGTCCCAAACCCGACTTCATTCCCGAGTCGCACTTCCTGCGCGTGCCCGTCAACGACAGCTTTTGCGAGAAGATCCTGCCGTGGCTGGACAAATCTGTGGAGTTCATAGGTCAGCTTGCCAGGAAGTTCATGCCTTTGAGGTTTGCCTCAGAGTCAGGTCTAACCACCAGCTTTGGATGCTGGGAACCTGACACCAGGGAATTTCCAAGGCCATGATTTTACCTTCCCTTGCTTTTATTTTCACGCTCTGTGACTGCGATTGAAATGACTAAAGTCTGTAGAAAGGAATGAATCACATAGCGCTGAGCTGCTATCTAAAGTACGGCTCTGTTATTATACTGAATGCATGAAGGCAGATGGAAAGCCTTACTGTATGCTAACGTTACTTTCACTTTCTTTCTTCTTAGAAAAAGCGAAAGCTTGTAATGCCCGAGTTCTGGTCCACTGTCTGGCAGGAATTTCCCGATCAGCCACCATCGCTATTGCGTACATCATGAAGAGGATGGATATGTCCCTAGATGAGGCATACAGGTCTGACTCAGGATTTAGACCAGATATCTATAAGAGCAATCTTAAAGCAACAAAACCAGCTAATGTGGAAAATGGTGATGTCTTTTCTAGGTTTGTGAAGGAGAAGAGACCGACCATCTCGCCCAACTTCAACTTCCTGGGCCAGCTTCTAGACTTTGAGAAGAAAATCAAGAGCCCTAGTGAAGTGGCAGCTAAGGGTAAGGCAGTGCAGGCTGAACTGACCGACAAAGCAAGCCCTTCGCCAGAGAACGAGTGTTGTGCCCCATGCATGTCCAGTGGGAGCGGGGTGGAGATATCTCCCCTGGTTCCACTTGAGCCTCTGACACTACCCTGCGTACTGGCTGGGGTTCCTGAGGAACAGCTTCTGGCTCAAGCCCTGTGCAGTCTGCAGCTGAGTGAAGAAATGGAGGACAGTATGCGCTTGAAGCGCTCCTTCTCGCTGGACATCAAGTCGTACGGAGAGCCGAGCGTCGGCGCGCCCTTACGCACGTTTGGAAATGGAGACGGTCCAGACTACTACAAACCGTCCACGTTTAAAGATCCGACAGTAAAACCTTGCCAGTTCTCCCCCGTGGAGGAGGTTTCGGAGCAGTCGACTCCCGAGCAGAGTCCGGACAAGGAGCAAGCCGAAGGTCCCACAGCGACAAGCAGCAATACGTCCACTAATTCCGCCAAATCTGGTCACTCCAACAACCCCAGCCAACCCTTAAAGCCTCATCCTGCAGCCTTGAAACCCCCTCCTCCACCCGCCTGCCCCCAGCCGCTGCAAAGGAGCGGCAGCATGGAGGAGACCGCGAGCGCTGCCAGCTTTCTGCTCGGTCTTTCACGCTCGCAGCAGCAGTTGGCCAAAACTGGGTTAGGTGCTCTGAAAGGCTGGCACTCCGACATCCTTCTGGCGCCCGTCACCGGTGGCTGGTACCTCTCGTCTGAGTCAGCGCGGTTCTACTCCACCTCGGCCATCTTCAGCAGCGGAGGCAGCGGAGGAGCTGGGGGCACACAAAGCAGTTTCACTGCCACATACAGCTGCAGTCAGGGTTTGGAGGCGGTGAGGAGGCGCAGCAGACAGAGGAGCAGCGAACGCGGAGACTCGCGCCGCAGTTGGCACGAAGAGAGCAGCTTCGAGAAGCAACTCAAGCGGCGGAGCTGCCAGATGGAATTCGGTGACGGCATGACAGAGACCCGCTCCAGAGAGGAACTGGGGAAAGTAGGCAGCCAATCCAGTTTCTCCGGGAGCATGGAGGTCATTGAGGTGTCGTGAAAGGAAACAATTGAATGTCACTCTCTTTTAAACTAAATCGTTTTGGACTTTTTGATAAGAAGGAAGATTTTTGCGGCTTATTTCCCAGCGCAAAATGTCCTCCAAGTGCTTTTACAGACTGTAAAGTAGTAGTGGTGCTTTATAGGCTTTTCCCCACTGACCAAGAATTATTTTTGTATTACTCTAGCTGAATCTTGCAGGTGATGATGTCCACTGAATGCAACTCCTTTTCACTGATTGTGCAAAAGTGGACACACCATCACTTTCAGTTGATTTATTCTTTCAGCACCATCACTTTCAGTTGATGTTTGTTTTTGTTTTAGCTGAGCCTGCTATTTTTCTGTCAGTGGATCAGTATTGATTAATTACCATTTTCCATCTATGTTGTGATTGATCTGCAATGTTTGTCTGAATCATGAGCCCAAAACTCGAAGCTGAAATGATTTGAAGATATTTCTGCATGCTCTGACAAAAGGGTGTCTACGTAGCAACTATACAGTACCTCACGACTCCAAACTAAGGGCTTTTCTCTCTTTTTCTCTTTCTCTCTTTTTTTGCTTTTACTCAAAAGTGTAGCTTTCAATGGTTAAAATCTCAGGTCTTATATTGAGCAGCAGGAAAAGACATTTCTAAAGAAATCCCTTTTTGCATTTTTTTTTGTTTGTTTTCTTTCTCTCGAATGATGGCGTTAAGGTTTAAATGCCTGTAATGAGATTTTTCTCTCATGTCAGATGATCCGCAATCATCTCTTCATATCAAAAAACAGAAATATTAAAAGTGTATGGTAGCTGAATGAGTGAAGTGTGGGACTGAGCTAAGTTCAGGTAGAGGTGGAGCTGGAAAAGGCCAGGTGTTGTGGCTGGTTGTGTAAATGGTGGGTTGTTTTACGCGGTCGCTGGGGAAGAGGAAGAGGCTGGGACTCTCGTTCAAAAGGCGCAACTTGATCTAGCTCCGAGATCAGAGCGGATTATCGTCCTCTCGAACAAACGTCTTTTTTTTTTGAGTATGGAAAATAAACACCTATTCAAGTTGTATTCAAACCTACTCTGTAGTGTGAGACGTCATATCGCGTTGTTTGCATAGTGATTTTTTTTTTTAACGTCATCACCATCATGTTCTCGACAGAAGGTGCTATGACAGTAAGCCAACTTGACAGATTTGTCCTATTGATCAAGGCGGTAACACAAAGCCAGCTTTCTCCAGGACGAAACACTCACGAATGCAGACACGGACTAAGACCAGACAGATTTATATATATATATATATATATATATATATATATATATATATATATATATATAGTTTATAGGCAATAAACATGTTTGCATAAACATTAAACACCACTTACGTTATTGACAAGAAGGTGGTAACTCCATCTACATTATTATTTTAATCTATTTAAACCTAAGCAGATATCTCTCAGATATCGTACTGCATGATATCCAGCCTTAGTCATACTTTTGATTAAACACCAGATCAAGAGTTTGTGGGTTACGCAGATGTTTTTAGTGTCGATCTAACATCTGTTCCTTACATGCAACTCAAACTCAAAGGGCTTTCACAGATCTCGGGTCATATCGTGTCTAGTTCCCCGGAAAGCATCACCACTCAGTGATGATAGCCGAACGATCGAGCGGGCGAGGCGTCCCACTGACCGCACTTTCCGATGCTTTCGGGAAACTATACCTAGTAAATCCGGCGCACGGCCCAAAGTATGTGAACACCTGTCCATCACGTTCAGATGTGGGCTTTTCTCCCAAACTGTTTTTACAAAGTAAAAAGCAGACAATTTATAGAATGTCTTTGTATGTCGTGTCCCTTGTCCGGAATTAAAACCTGTTCAAGCATGACAATCCCGCAGGTCATGAAGCCAGCTTCATGGAGACATTGTGTGTTAAGGTTGGAGTAAAAGAGCACCACCATCATCTATGATGACGTGGAACACAGACTGCTGCTCATATTCACATTGAATAAACCTGGATTGGGATGTTCAACATGCACAAGCATCTGTGATGACCAGGTGTCCGCATACTTTTGGCTGTATAGTGTATTTTGCTCAATATTCAATCTATAGCAGGAAAAGCGGTTGACTCTCGGACCACCATAACTAGTGGACGGTGGCTGACTACAACGTGATCCTTAATTATATGTAAATTGTTATACTACACAGTTATTATATAAAATATCAGATAAAGTATTGAGGTCCTGTCAGTATTGAATGCGTGTATGGTAAGTGGTTTCTAGCTTGACGTCTTTTCACGCCTGAACAAAGTAAGTAGTAGTGTTCAAGGCTCTTCAGGTATTTAAACATTTAAATAATACTTCCCCTAAGACAAGGTATCGTCTGCTCAAACAAGGATCTGCTTTGTTTCTAGTCTCCATATAATGTTCCTAATCGGCTCTTCAAGCCAGGAATGTTTCCAGGAGCGTGCCGTGTCCGCCTCTTTCTGCATTCAGTAATGAGCCAGATCCTTCCAGCTTAATAAATAGCTAAAAATACTGATACAGGTGACAAAAGCAGTGGCTTATTCAAGCTGTGAAGATACATCTGTAGATAAGTACATTCTTTCTCTTTAATTAGTGATAAATAGTGTTTTTTTATTAAATCCTCCAATGAAAATGTAAGAATCAGCAGTTTTACTACAAACTGCCTTGAGCCTCTTAAACCAGGAGAAGTGTTTAACCGTCTGCCAGGTCTTTAATAAAACATCAAGGTGTACAGCAAGTCCTGAAGCTGGGCCAAGTAAAAATTCCTATAGGTAAATCTTTATGGACAAATTACAGTATATATACATACATATATATATTTTTTCCTAACTGAATGACTGCGTTATGATCGTGCCTACATAACAGAGAAGTGTAAAGATGGAGATGGTACAAGTGTGTGGAGTGTGTGAATGGTTTGTGGAGATGCCTGAGAGTATGATGTGCCTTTTACTTCCAGCGTATGCATTTTTTTTTTTTTTCATGGCAAATCTTTAATGTTGGTGGTTCTTAGTTGTATGTTTGACAGTTGAAATAAACCTAAACCGGTACTCAACACATGCTGTGTTCTGTTCACATTTACTGTAGTTAGCGAAACTGTCAATCCAGGGAATAAATATAGCATCTGATCAACGTATGATCAGATGCTATATATTACACATACACTACCAGTCAAAAGTTTAGACACATTATCTAATTCCATGGTCCTTTCTGATTTCTTTTTACATCCTAAAACAAGACTGAAGGCATCCAAAATATACAATAATCTTCTTTAATTAGTTGATAGTGAGATATCTCTGCTATTTATACTCTATAAAGTCTTCATAAGGGCTCGAATCTGAGGTGCTGTTTGTTAACTGGTGATTTCTGAGGTAACTGGTGACTCTAAATGAACGTCTCCTCTGAAGCAGAGGTAAGTGTTGGTCTTGCTTTCCTGTGAAGGTTTTCATGAGAGACAGTTTCATCATGGTGCTTGATGGGTTTTGCAAATACACTTGACACAGTACTGTTCTTGCAAGAACTATTCCAGAATATCTGACTTTCATGTCTTAAAATAATAACTGTTGTTGTTGTTGTTGTTGTTACATAATTACATAATGCCATATGTGCTACTTCATAGTTATGAAAAAAATCAGTATTGGTCTAAAATGTAGAAAATAAATCCAAACTCGTGTCCAAACATTTGACTGGTATACAGTGCCATGAAGAAAGTATTTGCCCTTTTCATTAAAAAAATATGAAAAGGGCATATTAGTCACACTTAAATGACTCAGATCAAACAAAATATAATATTACACAATAAATTAAGGTTTTGGAGTGGCCTAATCAATGTCCGTACTTGAATCCGTTTGACACACTGCAGCATGTCCTTAAACAGGTTAAACCCTCCAATGTGGCTGAATTAAAACAATTCTGCAAAGAAGAGTGGGCCAAAATTCCTCCACAGCGATGCGAAAGACCAGCAGGCACTTGATTGCTGTTGTTGTCACCCCGACCAGTTATTAGGTGTAGGGGGCAATTACTTTTTCACATAAGGCCACGTTGATCTGGACTGGCTTTCCTTTTCCCCTTAATCAATGAAATCATCATTTAAAAACTGCATTTTGTATTTACTCGGGTTATCATTGTTTAATATTAAAATCAGTTTGACGACAAATACAACTCGCCATCACTGATGCATTCTTTTCCACTCAGGAAGGCCTGACATTCCAGTCCTAATCCCTAGAACACGCTGTTCTCCAACAGACCTCCTTCCGACCTCATGCGTACAGGAATGCCACACATTCTACAGAAGCTGTCGATGATGTCCACGCTTTCTGACTTCACCCAGACACTTTGAAGAAAGTATGAGGTAGTGAAATGTGTTTCTGAGATGCAGAATATCAGAATATATAAGCTAGGCATGTCACCACTCTGGAGATGTTCAGTTACATTTCCTGGACAAAGCTCACTTACAGGAGTTTCCAACGAGTTTTTCGATTACTCTTGTCCTCTTTCTGTACTAAACCATTGAGCTCATGGATTTCCTGGATTATTTCAATAAAAAACAAACTTTTCTGCTTAGTGCTGAAGTTACAGTTATGACCTTGTAGCATGTTTTGTTTTCCACTTGGATGGTGTGCCATGGCACAGGAAATTACCCATCATCCTCCACGCTGTTATTATAACCTTCACTAGAGCGCTGTTGAATCGGGCTATACAAAGTGCGTGCCAAGCCAGAACTTCTAGGTCAAGCTAAAAAATAAATAAACAAGACGCAGAACTCTCAGAATAGTTATAAACACCAGTCTGATATTCGCAGATCTATTTACACACACACAGTGGCACTTCATCAGTTCATGGTTGAAACTTGATGATCCCAGATGACTGATGTTGGCGTCCTATATAGGATAAAGCCTAATGGAGTGGAACGCCCTACCTCGTGCCCTCATGCTTTAGTGGAAATAAGAGATCCAGCAGTGTTTTTTAACCTTGTCTAGTAAGGTCTGTGCTCAAGCATGATCACTAGAGATTAACGCTTTGGCACACGGAGCTGTGTTTGGTTAGCTTTGGGCAGCGGTTAAGTAAACGTTTGCTGGATGTGGGACGTGTTTTCCATTAAGTCACTTATTTGTTTTATAATGCTTACTAGAGAGAAACACTACTGGTTTGACTGGTTTGGAAACTTCAAGTCGTACTGCACTACAGTCACACTTCAAAAGCCACATGATAATCTACTAACTTTTGATGCAAAAGCAAAGACACACTAAGCACTGGGTTCAAGTTTATTTGTTTCTCTGGGATGTGGTTTTCTCATTGCACGAGAAGGATCACCATGAGACGAGGAGAAAGATGCCCGACATCTATTAGTTTGAGCTTCGCCAGCTGATAGGCAGCTGTGTTTGAAAGACATGCGTCATGAGCACAAGAAACGTCTGAAAAAGACATGCACTCGAAACATTCCGCAGTTCAGATCGTGTTTTTTTTTTTAATTTTTTTTTTTTTATGTGGGGTTAAATTCAATCTGATTTGAGCAATGAAATCTGAGTATGATCATGAATATGAGCATAGATGAGCTGCATGCCCGTTCTGGTCCACCAGAGTGCACTAACACATCACCCTAATTGGTTGGCCACATGCATGCGGCACTCGCCTACATGTTGCCATGGCTAAACCGGGGCCAGGATTTAATAGCAAGTGAGGATAGTTAAGGCCTCTAGAGATCTTTGGAGCAGCAATGCTTTAAGAGAAACCCAAAGCCGTGCCAGTACATCCCAGTCTAAATATGTCCGAACTGTTGGAACAACGCGTCAGCAAAATGAAGCGGAAGAATAACACAATGCCACTGTCTGTATCAGATTTAAACCGAAGTGGTCATGGTCTAAAACAGAAGACTGTCATCATGACCTAAACCACTGAAAACAAAATAGGGATGTTGGAATTTTTCTTCCACACATTATTACACTTTACAGAACATAACTTTTGTAGTCTCCCCTTGAGCCAGACTTTTATCCATCCTCTATCTAATGTGACGTTTGAAAGCATCAATGTCTTTCCTAAATGAAAAAGAAATATTACTCTGATTACGGCTGATCTAGTTGGGGTAGTTCCTCTTTCAGCTGTTCCCATCAAGAGGTCACCAGAATAGAATCAAAATGTCAAAATGGGATTATTAATGATTTTCTAAAAATATTTACTGAGACTTACAAGGATGGAGACGTCTATACCGCTTTATCCTGTGTACGGGGTCGCGGGACCTGGAGCCTATCCCTGGAGACTTAAGGCATGGAGCAGGGTACATCCTTGATGATTCATCATGGGGCACATACACACACACAGACACTTGCTCACTCACTATTGGCTATGTGGGAATGGCAGTTATGGCCCAACCTGAATTTCTTTGGACTGTGGGAGGAAACCGGAGTACCCGGAGGAAACCCATCAAGCACGGGGGAGAACATGCAAACTCCACGCACACAGATCCGAGGCAGGTCGAAGTTGAAGATGAAGCAGCATTATTGTCCTTCCTCCAAATAACCTTTATGCACTGGAGGGATATCATGTCTTGAGGACCATGGTTCTAGATATATACTAGACACCGTAGCTAACAGGACCACAGAACAAGATTGAAGAGCAGTTTATGCTAAAAGACTTGTAGTTGGATGGTCATAGCAGTCTGTGAATGAAGACCAATCCACTTCAATTTAGCTTTGATTTGTTCAGCATTTGACTGAAATCGGAAGCGAGACCGTGTGAGGAAGAGACCTGGAGAAGAATCAGGGAACCAGGTCTTGGAGCATCAACAGCAGCGATGGTGAACTGTACAGCAGAGAAGCCACTGTAGTCTGGAAGCCTGTTTTTCACCTGTTCCATTTTGATCATGTTACTATCATACTGCTATCGCACCACTTTCCATCCCATTCACCCGTAAGACACACTCCACCCTTTGATGTTCTGACTCGATATGATTCAACGTGCGGTGAATGTAGAGAGACTCACAATGCTTTATTGAGGGATCCGCTACTGTAGGACTTTGCCATGTTTCACTGAAACAAAGAATGCCCTTGATTTCCTGTTGGTATTTGATTCCCAACCAGATATCCTCCGGCTTGTTTTTTTAAAGTCTGTACGTTAGCTTCCAAGCGGCGCCAGATAAGCATTCGTCTATAGTCGGAGATCTCGAGCTTGAATCCATTGATGCCACAGGCATCCAGTGTCTGGTTTTGTTCAGGCACCGAAGACGAGAACAGGTTATAGAAGACAGTCAGGACTGGAAGAGGGATCAGTGGTGTAAACCTTGCCCTCCCTTCAGGATATGTACTGTTCCCACAGAGGCGGGGGGGTGAGGGGGGCGGTACAGGCACTTTATTCTACATGGATTTTAGCAGATTCTTTTCACACGGCATCACGTTTAAAAGGTCCTGGGCCTTTATATCACTGACCACCAGCACACCTGATGCACCTTCTCTTATCTACTGTGTAGTACGTACAACACTGATCAGTAACATCACGACCACCAAGGTATTGAAGTTGCTGTTATGCCACTGGGGAGGCTCTGGCCCAAAGGCTACAGCTCTGTTGGACCTCTGGGGGTGTGTTGTTTTGTCTGGCACCATGACATTAGGGGGTGGAGTGGGGTTCTCCGTGGATTGGACTTGTTTTTCTGGCGCATACCGTGTGTGCTTGATCGGATTGGGATCTGGCAGTTTGGAGGCCGGGTTGGCGACCTTGGTCTCTTTGCCATCTTGGTGCCCTCTGATACCTTTCGATCATGGTCAGTATTGACCTTTTTGCAGCAATTTGTGCCATATTGGCTTTTCTTTGGGATCAGACCAGACAAGCTAGACTTTGGTCCCTACAGGCATGGGTGAGCGTGATTCTGTCACTAGTTTACGGCAATATAACTGATAACCAACCTTAATGTTACGGCCGTTTGGTGTACTTTGCGTTCAAGGGGAAGTACAACCTGTTATTGCCTGTTGTTGACTACAACCAGTATGAAACCACGAAAAACATTTCCCCAGCTTGAAATGTTATCGTTACCAGTTTGTTGTTAATTCTTTGCTCTGAGAGCGACTGTAAAGTCGAGTCACATTGCACCCTCTGAGTTCCTTGGCCAACACACTTGTCACAAAGACACCGTTCAATCTTCTGAAAGGGTGGAAGTTGAAAGAATATAGAAATACTTTAGTTTGCAGTTTTATTGCTGGATCTAAAATCTCCGCAGAGGTTGTCCAAAATAGGCAACGATCTCATTTGAACAGTTGATATTGAGACGTGTCTGCTACTTATGGCCTGCAAATCCTTCATAACGCCTCTAATCTGAAGTTCTGTTTGTTAATTGGTGATTTGTTGAGGCTGGTAACTGTAAGTGAACTTTTTTTGAACTTTTGGTTCACTCTTGCTTTCCTGGGATGGTCTTCACGAGAGCCAGTTTCATGTGGCTAAGTGGTGCTTGACGGGTTTTTGTAAAAATGCACTTGACAATACTGTTCTTGCAAGAACTGTTCCAAGAACAGCTGACCTTCGTGCCTTAGAGTGACAAGTCATTTGGAAAGAAATCCAGTATTGTATAAAATAAATATTTCTTAAGAGCCTTACAGTGACTTACAGTAAGAGCCGTCTACAACCACGTTTCATTGAGTGTGTCCTCTACGATACCTCCTGAAGATTTTGTAAGCAGTCGGTGAGAGTCCTCAGCAGCTGAAGTAACGCTTAGAAAACCACACGGGCCTCTCCAGTATGGCCGTTACCTAGCAACAGCAGTGCACCCCTCTCCCCTCCCCTTCCTCCTCTTCCTCCTCCTTTTGCCCCCCCCCCCGTTCCCCACCCCCACTCCCCCAGACCCTACTTAACAAAAGGAATGAGCAATCCCAGACACTGCTTACACAACTCTCTTTCCCTCTGCCAGTCGTCAGTGTTGATGTCATGGGTTTTTTGTTCTTACCACAGCATGGCCAATGGAAACCAGGGCTTTGTGTTTGTAAGCCTCAGTCGGCTGCCGAGCGTGTAAGAACGAAGAGACGACAGAAGAGCAGAGAGATAGAGTCCAGCACTACAAACTTGTATAACCTATGAATTTAATTCTCCCTCTAAATACAAACATCATAGAGCATAAGAAGACTCAATGATGCAGTGAACACTGTCGCTTTGATCAAAGTCAAAGGCTGGTAAAGGGGGTTACGTAAGCTACGTAGATTCCTTTCGTCTTATGCTTGGATGTCTTTTGCCAACTTGGGGTGAAAATAAAATAAAATACTCATTAGCAACGCTATGGATTCTGACCATGTTGAATTATTTTGACACTCAAAACTATTGCTCCCTCTACTGGCCTGAAGCAGAATTGTAATCAAATCACATGGAGAAATGAGAAAAGCTCCTCTGTCGCTTGAGAAACTTTTCTCCTCATGATTCTCTTCTCTCTAACATTATTTTCTAACATTCAGATTCATCACTGGTGTAACAGAACATTTGTCTGAAAAAATTAAGGAACCAATACATGTACTAAGAAACACTGTCTCTATACACAAGCCCAATTCCAGAAAAAAGTTGGGGTTGTTGGGAAATTGGCAATAAAATAAAAAGCAGTCGTGTAAAATCTCTTCACCTTGGACTATATTAGAAAACACTACAACAACACATTATTGATGATGTATTTAATTGTTTGCTAAAAAATGGTTTGCTCACTTCAAATCTGTTTGGCTGCAACATCCTCTGAAATAGTTGGAACGGGGCTTTGAATTCAGGACTAACGACAATGTAGAAATTACAAGGAGATTCAAAGAAAGCTCAAGTTCTTCTAGAGCAAGGCCGCGGCGAGGCTCACCAGTTGCCCCAGCAAATTATCCAATACTTTAAGAATAACATTCCCTAATCTTTGCACCTTGTACCATCAAGAAATTCAAGGAAACCCGTCAAATCTCAGTGCGTAAAGGCCGGGAGGAAAACCACCTCTGATTCCTTAGACATTGATTTCTTTAAAAAACGTCATGCATCTGTAGATCACATTTATGAATTAAAGCAAAAAGTAAAATAGGAGGAGGCGGTGCACCCACTTGTCATCTTGTTTATAGAAGTGGACAATCCTGGAAATTATATGGACGTTTTCCAGGGATATTGTTGCATCTGCCAGTTTCTGCATCCTACTGGGATTCTGCGGATTCCCTCTCGGACCTGAAAACTCCAGCAAGCATAAGAGCCGCAAAGTGGGCAAAGAAAGTGGGTTTTCAAAAAACACGCCTTCTTTCTAAATGATCGCAATCCAGAATAATTTTCTAGAAAGCTAAAAAAGAAGACACATGAGAACGTGACATCCCCCTTGGCCCTGGTTGCATTCTTATCACATTGGCAGCCATGCAGGGTGGCACATTTCTTGGCCAAGAAGACCATTCAGTTTCACCATTTTTTGACATCCATATTTCTTCACTTGCCAGCGGCTGATGGGCCGGTTCTGGTCCTGGTTCTGGTCCTGGTTCCGTGTCTCGTCTTCGTTTTGGAACTAGCTGATACTCAGTCGCAACCTTTCCGTCAAAGTTACTGTCAGACTCAGAATTTTCAGAAGTGTGATCCTCTTCTTCTACATTATCATCAGAAGCATCTCCCCCTTCCAAATTCAATTGCAATTTCTTCTGAACAGAGAATCTTTTCGCGATCTTGATAAGGTGTGATGAGGAACCACAAAGCTATAGTTATTATAAAGATTCTTTCCCACAAGACGGAGGGTAAAGTGTGCAGACAGGTGTCTGTGCTTGAATTTTGCTCCAATGTTGTATGACAATGTTTGCAACCTTGTGTGGGACGACAGCGCCAAAGCACAAAACTCACACTCTCATACCTACATACACACACACACACACACAGACATGCACAGATACAGAGACAAACAGACACACACACACACACACACACACACACACACAGTCACAGACAGTCACACACAGTCAGACACAGACACATACAGACACAGACACAGTCACACACACAGACAGACACACACAGACACAGTCACACACACAGACAGACACACACAGACACAGTCACACAAACGCAGAAACACAGACACATACAAACACATATAGACACATACAGACACAGATACAGTCACACACACAGACACACACACACACAGACACAGTCACACACACAGACACAGTCACACACACAGACAGACACACACAGACACAGTCACACAAACGCAGAAACACAGACACATACAAACACACAGACACATACAGACACAGATACAGTCACACAAACACAGAAACACAGACACACACACACACACACACACATCCTCTATGTAATATAAATGTGTAGGGGGTGTACAGGGTGTGGTCATTTAAAATGTTTCTGATATATGCTCTTCACAGAAAATGAGCCAAGGCCAAGGAGTCGGAGTTCGAAAAAAAAAAAAAACTATTAATTGCATAATTTCTTTTTTATAAAAAATGAAAAAACGGTTCCCACAGACCTGAACACCACACAAGGGTTAAGGACGCTGTACATCAATACTGTCCAGAGGCGTCAAAGGTCTCTCTGGGCTGTGAGAACGACAGTGTCACGCTGGAAACGTGATTTATGTTCCAGCAGGCCAACATTTCAAATAGTTCACGGAAACAAAAGCTCTCACGTGTTTCCAAGTTGTCATCAGCATCAGATCCCAAAAGCCAACACCAGTCACAGTATGAGACGTGCCAGTGTCTCTCGGTAGGGGTAAACTGCATATTTGTTATGGCACCATTAATGCAGAGATTTTTTTTTATTATATTTTTTTGGAGCGACAGAGTGCCATCCAAACACCATCTTTTTCAGACATCCCTGCATTTTCCAGCAAATCAACGCCAAACCGCATTCCGCTCAGATTTCCCAAGCATGGCTGCTAATCACAGAGTACGGGTGCTGGACTGGCCCGCCTGCTCCAGCAGAGAACGTGTGGTGCATTATGGAGTGCGAAATATGAAATCGAAGACCCCATTAAAAAAATAAATAAATAACGGCACAGCTGAAGACCTGCATAATGGAGGAACGAGGGAAACTCCTGCTAACTAAACCTCACCAACTGATGTCTCCAGTGCGAATGCTTAAAACGTGTTAACAGTAATGAAGTTACACATGGTACCCAGTCAACTCTCCCAACAAATTTTTTTTTTCTTTCCCGGAGGAGGATGTTGCAGCCACCAGATGTGAAATGAGCGCATATTTTCAACAAACAATTAAATTCACGTGGTAAATCATAAACTGTGAACTGGTGACTTTGGAGGCCGTTAGAGAACACTGACCTCACTGTCATGTTCAGGAAACCAGTTTGAGATGATCTTAGCCTTGTGACAGGATGGATCCAGGCTTTCATGTTGTTTACTCCAGATTCTGACCCTGCCATCTGAACGTCGCAGCCGAAATCCAGACTCATCAGACCAGGCAAGGTTTTTCCAATTTCCAATTTTGAAGAGCGCATGTGAATTGTAGCCTCAGTTTCCTGTTTTTAGCTGAGAGGAGCGGCACGGCGGCGTGGACTTCTGCTCCTGTAGTATATCTGCTTCGAGGTTGGACGTGATGCGTGGTCGGAGAAGCTCTTCAGCAAAACGAGATGTCATTTGATTTACTGCTGCCTTTCTAGCAGCTTGAACCAAGTCTTGCCTTCCTCCTCTGACCTCAACAAGGCATTTTCACCCAGGGAACTGACACGCACTGGATATTTTCTCCTTTTCACATCATTCTGTCTCTCATTGTGTGTGAAAATCTCGGTAGATACTCAAACCAACCCACCTGGCACCAACAACGACGCCATGTTCAAAGTCACGAAAGATCACCTTTCTTCCCGCATTCTGATGTTCGGTTTGTAGTTGAACTTCAGCAGATCATCGTGACCGTGTCTACCTGCCTAAATGCTGCCATGCGATTGGCTGAGAAAAAATTTCCATTATGTATATATACATACAAAGATGGGTTTACTGGCATTTGGTCTCTGTACGCCAATCAAACTTAATCTGAAATGTAACAATGAAGATGCCCGTAAACCATTCATGACAGCTGTTTTCCTACACATGTCCATATCTTTGGGGGTGGCTCATAAATAATGGAACAAACAACTGACAAGCAGTAGCATGGCCAGGTGTGGCCTGTTGCCTCCGTGACTACGTTACGCCATGAATCTTCAAGCGGAGTAATGTACTGTATTCACTTCAGACACTTCGACTAGTGGAATCAGACGTAGACGTGGTTCTTCAATTCGATCTTTTGTGCATTGTGATTTTCGATTGAATTCGGTTCACTGGGAATAAAGTATTCAAACCTCCTAAAAGTATCTGATAAACACTGCCGTTCTGTGCAACATGTAGAAAGTTTAAACATCGTGTCTTGGACAAGGCAACAATCCTTTCGTTGCACACTTCAGTCCAGCAGGTGGCAGTATTGCAACAACTGCACGCATACATACACACATACAGTACATACATACAAATATCTACAGGCGCATCAAAATAAATCAAAAAGTTGATTTATTTCAGTAATTCTGTTCAAAAAAGAAACCTCATGGAAGGTAAGACACAAGAGATTATTGGTAAAGAAGCTGGCTGTGCTGTATCCAAACACATTAATGGGAACTTGAATGGAAGGAAAAAATGTGGTAGAAACAGGTGTACAAGCAACAGGAATAACCACAGCCTTGACAGGATTGTGAAATGAAACCTAGTGAAGAAATTTGGGGGAGATTCATAAGGAGTGAACTGCAGCTGGAGTCAGTGCTTCAAGAGCCACCACACACAGACGTTTCCAGGACAACATTGTCAAGCCAGTCTTAAACCAGAGACAGCATCAGAAATTTTTGCATTTCACTTGTCCCAGAGTCAGGAAGAAGAGAGGAGAGCAAACTCGCCCGACCATATCCACGTAGAGAATCTATGAAGTTTTGAGAAGAAGACAATGTGAGACACCAGACATAACGCAGAAGAGCTCAAAGCTGCCATCACAGCAACCTGGGATTCTATAAGACCTCAGACTATTTGTCTCCCTGGCGTTTCGATAAACAAAACTTGGTCTTAAACAGTATTCAAGAGTTTTTTTTATTTTATTTTGAGTTTTCATTAACTTGTGAGCCATAATCATCAAAATGAAAAGAAATAAACATTTGAAATATATCAGTCTGTGTGTAATGAGTTTATAAACGAGTTTCGCTTTCAGGATTTAATCAGTGAAATGTCAACTTTTCAAGGATATTCTAATTTATAAAGAGAGATGGATATTTACACACGTGTACATGTATAATATATATACAAGTTTACCTAATAATAAAGTTTGAATCAGTTCATCAAAATCTGACCCATCAAAAAAAAATCTATTAAGTTGCAGTTGATAAAATCATCAAGCTCTAGTGAGCGGCCATGTCGATTTGAACTCGAAGTGATTTAGTGTTTTCTTTGGCTAGATCAAGGGAACAGAGATTCATTAACGCTCACGCAGAGCAATCGAAATCGTTTTACGATGCCCCGAAATCCTGAGGAAAAAGTCCACAGCATGTTTAATAGTATGTAACTCCAACATTAAGTGAAAAATCATTTCGTATTTGTATTTTGGTACTTCTCGCTCATTTGGTAAAAAGCACATACAAATTCATTCAGAGAAATAAGTCAGTGTAAACCTTCTCATTTTTTTCTTTTTTATTAAAAAAAAAAAAAAAAATCAACATTTCATTTGTTACAACAGCTTGTAGTATTACTGAATGGGCTGTACATGTCCATTTTATACAATGTTTACATGTAAAGCGATCAATGTACAAAATAGTCGAGTTAGTGGAATAAACAAATACATGACTTATTACTAACCAAATGTTGGTCACCTTGAAATATATCCTTGCAAAGCACCGTGGTATCAAAAAAAAAAAAAAGAAAAAAAGAGATGACAAGTAAATAGTCTTCCGTCAACAGGCCTCACCGTCCTTCACTCTCCATCTCAACTCTCTGCTATGATCCTACATGCAGGAGCCAAAGTGCTTAATGTTTCACCTCTCTGTGGCAGCACGAGGCAGCCGGCATCTTTTCTATAACGTCCATCACAAACTTTTATAATAAACACCTTCCTCATCTTAGAGTCTGAACCTTAAGTCAACACCACTTCAGACATCACAAGCTTAAGAGAACAGAAGTCTTCGCTTAAAAAATAAAAAATATATACGACTTAAGGTGAAACAATAAGGCCTGATCCTGATCAGAGTTTCATACCTTTGGTAGCCCATTAAAGTTATTATTATTATTTAATGATAAATTGCTACAACTGTGAAAACTATATGACATGATGGCACCTAATAAAATGTTGATTCTTTGAGAACTTCGTCACACATTCATGCAGGTTTCAGACTCGCGCGTTGTCGTACCGGTAACTAAGCCGAGGTACCCTAAAGTGCAGAAAGAGACTGAGGATATTGCCTGATAACAATGCTGGTTGGACTGGATGGCAATCAAAATGGCGCATACACTGAGAAGGGAAATTACCCAAGAGCCCTTGCAGTAGGCAGAGACTGCACCGGGCTTAACAGGACAAATTTGTAAAGAATGTAAACAGATATGTATCTGATTGTACCGCATGATAAGGTTTCAGATTCATCACAGTGAATGGATGCAGTGGATTTCGGGCAGAGGGATTTCAAAAGACAAAGAAAGAAAAACAAGGCAGCAGCGTGACTGTAGCGTGCCGTTACAGACAGTGGGCATGTGAATAAAACAGCAAAACAAGAAACGTTATATTAAGGAGATTAGAGATGAGCGGCGCAGACGCGACATGCTGATTGTCTACACACGACCTGTAGGTGTGTAATGTGCAGTCTGTCTGAAATATCGTTCAAAACATTAGAGTTATGCAAAGTTTCTAAAGCAAAGAAATATATCTGTGCTGGTGTAATGTCCCTTATTTGAAGAAAAAAAAAAAAAAACAAGCTTTATCATATGCCAAATAATAATCAAAATAATAATGCTTAAAATCTAGATTCAGCCATTAACTAAAGACACATAGGTTTTTATGTTTTTTTTTTTTTTTATGGATTAAGAGCATCAGAGCTAATTTCACACTTCTATGTCTTTATAAAAAAATGTAAAAAAATCCAAGAGTGTGTGCTTAATAAACTTATCAGATATATAAAAATTATTATTATTATTTTTTTTGCTAACGGGACAGTCACGTTCTTCGGCTTCTGATGGCCAGCACGGATTGTCGCTGTGCTTTTTCATGGTTGTATGTTTATATAGAAAAATAGAATGATTTGTATATCGTGGGGAAAAAAAATAAGAAAAAAACAAACAAACAAAAGCCTACTCTGGTAAAGCACTGCAAGGATATCATGGAGAGATTTACAACTTTTCTTCCTTTTATAGCTTATAAATATGGTATCTATACAATATGTAGTACAAAAATATTGACATTTATGGGCACTGGTAGTCTTACAAAAAAAAAAAAAAAAAGGAAAAAAAAAAGAGTTGCAAAATGATTTAAAAGAGCTTTAAAAAAAGAAGAAAAAGAAAAAAACTGCTCAGGCACGATATACTTGTCCTGGATTGTGTACTGAATGTTAGAGATGAATGTTTTAAAGTAGATAGTTCTCATAAGGAATACACCGTGCTGATGGCTGGTGAGGAGACAGAGAGCAGGGAGAAGCTGCTCTCAGATGAGATCTGACCGTCTCACAGGTGCACTCGGATATGATAGGAGTTTAGGGGGGGGACAAAAACAAACAAACAAACAAACAAACAAACAAACGAACAATGTTGAGGCAAAAAGTGAAAATTTTGGTTATTTTTCTCAAGACCGTACAGTGGTGTTTCCTTATCTGTCCTTGTCTGGAGCTCGCTTTTAGAGCCACCGGAGCAAGAAGAAGAAAGTCATTGCATCATCCTGATGACTGGACCAACAGCATCACACTATCTACCGTCTTCTTATTACTACAGCGTTCGTTCCTCAGTACGCCCGTGCTGTGCTTTCTAGAATGTCCAAGAAGGTCACCAGGAGCGAGACGTTCTTCTTTCAGCTTGTAGGAGAGCTCTCCGGCTGATCAGAAGAAGATCTAGTGGTTGAGCTTCAGACAAAATGGCCCCCGCTGAACAGAGCTGAGCGGTGTAACACCAGTCACAGCCACAGGGAGGCTCCATTCTCCTTCTCCGTCCTTGTTTGTTTTTTTTTTCTTTTTCTTTTTTTGGCATCAGAAAACTTTTTGACGACCCGCAGTCCTCTCCTCACATTTCCCACGAGTGCTCCAGCCTCAGAGACAGATAGCTCGATTACGCACTCTTGGATTAAGGCAACATGATGTTTGAGTGAATTTAATAAAATTTTCTTCGTTTAAAAAAAAAAAAAATGTACAAATTATAATTTTTTTTAGCAATACAAAGCTCCATGGCATAACCAATAAACGCTGTATAGAAAATATATAAATATGCTTTCTTTTCTTTCTTATTTTTTTTTTTTTTTTTACAAGTATCCGCCACCTCTGCACGCCAAAGTGTCTTTTTTTCCCCTAAATTTGTTCCTGTTCTTTACAGAACAACATAAACATCAGTCACTCTTCTTTATTAAAAAAAAAAAAAAAAAAGTCATTCTATGCACAAATGCTATTTACACCGATTGAGATGGCGGGGCAGAGAGGAGCGGTGGGGGGTTGGGGGTGGGGTTTATGGACATGATGGGTGGGGCTCATGACGAGTCGGTGCAGGGCGAGGGAGGTGGAGGGTAGAGGTGCTGAGAGTAGCTGCGCTCTGTGTACGGCGAAGGCGGGCAGCTTTCGCAGTTCTCCTCGGCCGACAGGTATTGGCTGCGCGGCGTGGGAGGTGGCGGGAACGGCTCAGAGTCGTAGTTGGCGTCGCTCACGTAGCCCTTAGCCATGACGCTGGATGAGACGGGCTGCGCTCTGCGGCCTGGCGTGTAGTCGCTGTCGCAGACGTCTGTGCTGCACGGCGTGGTCGGAGGAGCAAAGTGCCGGTAGCTGTACGGTCTGTAGCTGGAAAGACGAGTGAACAGAAAGAGCACTCGGTTTACACACAGAGTACAGTGGATACACCGGGAAGTTTTAATAACCAAATTGTTAAAAAACAAACAAACCAAAATTGTATATTTTGAAGCTATTTTAATCTGCAGATATCAAAGAATGAACCAGTTTTTAAAATTTCATAATTCATGACTTCTCTGGCACATAAGTCAGACAGGGATTCAACTTCAACACTTTATCGTTTTATCTATACTGACAAGACAAAAAATCAAGTAATCAAACAAGTTACTATGAAACTCTAAATTTTATACCAATCATTTACATTTACATTGAGACATTTAGCAGACGCCCAGAGCGACTATCATTTTATCTCATTATACATCTGAGCAGTTGAGGGTTAAGGGCCTTGCTCAAAGCCCCAACAGTGGTAACGTGGTTGTGGGGTTTTTAAACCTGGGGCCTTTACGAACTGTAGTCCAGTGCCTTACCCACTGAGCTACCCCTGACCCCAATCACAAACAAAACCAGATTTTTAATAATCAGCTTCTGAGTTGTTAAACTTTCATAAAGCTCTGTAAAGGTCATTTTAAGCACTGTCTCGCACAAGTAAGAGTGTTTGCTCTATCTTCCATTCAAACTTCACCCCCATGGGCAAGACTAAAGGATGTCAGGGACTGGGTTATAGATCTGCACGAGGCTGGAATGGGCCACAACCTCAGCAAGAAGCTTGGTGAGAAGGAGACAGCCGTTGGGACGATTCTTCGCACATGGAAGAAATACAAAATAACCATCAATCGCCCCCGGTCTCGAGTTCCATGCAAGATTCCACCTCATGGATGATCTTGAGAAAAGTGAGGGATCAGCCCAGAACTACACGGCAGGAGCTTGTGAATGATCCTCAAGGCAGTTGGGACCCGAACAAACCATTTGTAACAATGGACTGAAATTGTATGTACTGTATTGTATTGTACTGAAATGGACAGAAAGTACATTGTCATGGCGCGGCCTTGCCAGTCTCCAACCCTTAATCGGATAGAACATTTATGGAGAGAGCTGAAACTTCGAGTTGAGCGACAGGGAAGAAATCTTATGGACTTAGTGAAGATCTGTAAATAAGAGTGGACCAGAATCCCTCCTGAGATGTGTGCAAAGCTGGTCACCTACAAGAAATGTCTAACCTCTGTGCTTGCCAGAAAGGGTTTTTCCACTAAGTACAAAGTCTGCTTTTGCTTGGGGATCAAATACTTATTTTCCTCATTGAAATACAAATCAATTTATAACCGTTGTATCATGTGCTTTTTCTGGATTTCTGGACTCTTCATTTCTTTTTAAGTGGGCAAACTTACGAAATCTGCAGGGCATCAAATAATGAGAATGAGGAACAGGATAAACGTATAAAGAAAGTATATATAAATAGCGCTACCTGTATGAGCGGTGTGTTGAGGGACTGTTGGACGAGTAGCCGAACTCCATGGTGTACTGTGAGCGCACTGTAGCTGGTGAAGGAGGAGGGTTCAGAATCTGGGTGAGGAGAAAAAAGAAAAAAAAAAACAGATGTAAAGGAACATTAAATTGGTTTCTTTTGCCTACCAACATCTTAAAAAATGTAATTATTTCTTTACTGGGCTGATTAAAAAGCTACTTGGGAGCTGCTAATAACTTCACACGCTCCAGCCAAGGAGCCCAGAGTTTTCTTGTTTACTATGGGATGAATTTTTCCTGCGAGCCTGGGTTTAGCCTCACCTTACCACCCCCCCCCCCCCTGTATTGTTATCGACACCTTGGTAACGTTGTGGAGCGCAAGCCGATATAAAGGACTAATGCAAAAAGGGTGAAACTACAAGAGACGATGCTTTATTCTGCTTACAGGAGGAAAGTAAGTGCCCTTTGTGCTGGAGGAGCTGCTGGAGGAGGCCCCTGTTACGTGAGCGCGGTCATACGGCGGTCCACTGCTTCCACCCATAATGCTCAACGAGCCGATCACGGACTTCCCACGGGACATGCCTGCAAAAGAGTGGATGAAGCATTAGCAAAGTGGACACACACACACAGTCTTTTCAGACATGAATCGAGGCATTGTGCAAGTCTTACCTGGAAGCGACCCGGACAGGGAGCTCGGGTGTGGCACGTAGCCCAGCGGCACGGAGGAAGGCCCGTGCACGACAAAATCATTGGTCATGGTCTCGCCGTCGTCCTTCATCTGCGGGCACAGGACACGCTGGCACACAAAATACACGGCGCCCACGACGAACAGCGTCATCACCACGCCGACGATCGAGCCGATGGTGTTGGTGGGCTGGGGCGAAGGCTCCTCCGTGGGGTCTGTGCATAAATATCAGAACATTATACGCCGTTCTATTCCAGAGCGGGCAAAACTATAAAGATCACAAGTGAGCTTACAGCAGCCGATTTCATCCGAGTTGTCGGTGCAATCCGTGTTGTGGTCACACTTCTTGTGTTTGCCGATACACTGGCCGTTGTTACAGGTGAACTGATCCGGAGGGCAATGAACTGCAGGAGAGTGGAAACACATGGCAGTGGTAAATGCAGCGGTAAGCATTCTCACGCAAACTAAAAAAAAAAACTCCAACTCATGCGGACTTGCTAAGTGACTGAGAGCAATCACGGTAAAGTAAAAACTTCAACAGCTAACAGATGAGAAGTAAACTCAGGTGCTCGGTGTCATGGAAAAGATGCGTCTGCCGTTATGGCTGCACTGTTCCAAGAATATAGGACATTATTGGTACTACTGGTCATTCCTCGCACAAGTTACAAATGTTGGGGAGACCGCGGCCTATGCGCTGACTGACCGAAAATTATGGAATGCTCTACCTACTCATCTTATGGCTGTTACCGATATGACATATGACAAGGCCAAACTGAAAACCTTGCTTTTTCTCTCAAACGTATAATGTGCATTAACCTGCCTACTAGTTATAACAATCTTATCAATAGTTCTTATCAAGTGTTCTTTTGAAGTGTTTTTTTTTTACAGTGATGTTTTATGTGTCTTTGTCCTCTGTTTTATTTTCAGTTTCATCATGTAAACCTCTATGACAAATCCATTTCTCTTCTCTATTACATTTGATTTGAATCCATGTTTTATTTTTGATAAACACTTAGGTCAATCATGCAGTTGTTATTTAACTGTGCTATACAAAGAAATTTGACTCGTACACTTTAGCGCTCCGTAATATGTAGACAGCTAGGTCAAGAAATGAATCTTAAATAACAGGGACTACGGTCAAGAAACCTGAGGCGTACCATCGCACTTGTTCTCATCTGAGCGGTCCTGGCAGTTGATCTCTCCGTTGCAGCGCAGCGAGAGGTCCACACACTGCTTACTGTCGCACTGAAACTCGTCGTCGGAGCACACGGGGCAGTCCTGCTCGTCACTTTCATCCTTGCACTCGATGTACCCGTCACAGCGCCAGGCCTGCGGGATACAGTCCACCTCCCCGGAGGTGCAGGAAAACTGCTCAGGGGAACAAGTTGGCGGCTCTGGAGGGCACAGATGTGAAAAAAAAAACGTGAATACATACATAAGCAATTTTATCTACAATTCTAAATGCCAATGTCTTCATTTGAACAGCTCTGATGTTGAAGATATAGAGACGCAAATCGCTGGAAAGTCTTATATAATACGTTACCTCCACAGGAGAGTTCGTCCAGGAGAAGAACCAGGTGAACAGGGCAGGAGCAGCGGGTCGTACCGTCTCCTTTGACTATACAGATGTGGGAGCATCCTCCATTGTCTTGAGTACAGGGGTGTTTATCTGGAACACACAAGCGGAGAGAGCTGTAAATCTTGTTCTTTGTGGCAGACTATTTCCCAGAATCACAGGCAATTAAGCACCCCCTTTCCCACTAAATCAACGAGGTTCTAGTTCATTTCTGGTGCCGGTTCAAAGCTGGTGCAACAGCAAACCTCCTAAGAACTGGCTTTGTTCCATGGGCTAGAGAGTCACGTCATTACATCACTGTATACGTCCATGTACGTCTTTGTTTCTTTCATCAATACAGTCAAATATGTTTATCAACAAGGCTTGTGCGCTCCACTTCAAGAGCCTGTTTTATTTTTTATTTTTTGCACACGTTCTCGAATAAACTTGAATGTTTCTCAAAGGGCTCGTTCCCCCAATGAAAATCCCAAATAATATAGCGCTGATCAAAGCCAAGTCGTGATCAAAGACAAAGGGCGTCTGGAACAGACCTAGCATCTGCAGCGTTTCCTAACGAGTGGAGCGTGTGACTTACTGTACTCATCCATGTGAAGCTCATGAACTGCATGGATGTCCGTCAGTGCGGTTATGCGGGCTTGGATTTTCGTGCGGCCCTCGCGCGTCGTCTTGTCGATGCGCTCGATCATCTGCTGCTGCCGGTCGATCCAGTAGAGGTGATTCCCGAACACGGTCAAGCCCACTGGCTGCAGTATGTTGGAGTCTTCAATAACGATCCGATTGGCGCCTGCGAGGGGGGAACGGGGGGGGTGAAGTAAAGTACAAGGGAATGGAAATTAGTGAGGATTGAAGGGAAACTACACCAACTCTTTAGTCTAGCATGTGCGGGGAAAATAGAAAGGCACACAAAAAAATGATTAACCGCCAGGGAAACGGGATATATTTGGACTGGGGAAAAGTGATTTATAGTGTTTTGGCACTGGAGAGCATTTGCGTAACAATCTAATGTGGGACAGCAGAGGGGAAATCATTTTTGCGTGATGAGAATAATGGGTAAAATGTGTCTGAATCAGGGCCAGACCTCACAAAAAGCTTTCCAGCAGAAAATGAGTGCAAACACACAGAGAGAGGATGCAGTAAAAAAAAAAAAAAAGACTCCACAGAGCACTACTTGTCTCTTCATTAAAGCTAGAAGCAGTGTGTTTTCTCTCTCTACTCTCTCTAATTTACGCTGATGATAAAACCTGTTAGCCATTTTAGATTTAAAGGTCTGCAATGATTAAAACATTTTAACAAAATAAAAGTTGCTGGAGTGAAATAATTAGAGCTGGACAACAGAAAGGAAAAACACACACACGATTTCATTTGCATCACAGGCTACGTGTCACCTCCGCTCTGATTTATACTCGGATAGACGTGTGGATTTCGAGAAGGAGAACATTTTCCCCCCTCCTTTTTCGTTTCGTTTGCTTTTCCCTCTGGCTTTTTGATGTGAGATCAGCCATCATGTCTAACTACGCTAAATCTCCAGAGCGAGACCAGACTCGGTTGTTGCTTTGCAATCAGCAACCACAAAACTGAAAAGCGCTGCGCAAAAAGTCGAAATGAACGAAATGTGAGCACTAAAAATCTTTTCGCGTTCACATTTGGTATTAGCATTGATTGTGAGTGATCAGGATTGTGTGCAGGTGTAAATGTGGTCCAGTGCTCAGTGAGGTTTGATCATTCTGTACTGAAGGTGCGAGACTGGGATCTTATTCAGAAGGCAGTGGTGGCTCAAACGTTTAAGGCTCTGGGGTACTGACTGGAAGGTCAGAGGTTCAAGGGCCAGCACACGGCCCACTTCACAATATATTCACAATCTCTCCTCTGAATATGTCCAAACCACCTGACTATCTCTCAAACATCTAACGGTGGTTGTCCCTCTGATGGACTTATACCGCCACCTAGTGTATTGGAATGAGAAGATTTCAAAAGGGCACTGGAACAATATTTTTTCATGTGAAAGTTTGAGCAGTGAGTGGGAGTTGAGATGGTGGTGAGGGTGAGAGTGGTGTCACGAATCATTCTCGAGCAAACATGAAACATGCACAGAAGTGCCATGTAACATCTGAATTTTTTTCTCTCATTACAGATTATCAAGAACGTTTTTCTACTCATTTCAAAACTCACCCGATAGATCGCTGCTTTCGATTCGCCGCAGCTCCATGTCGGCCCAGAACAGCTTGCCGAGCTCATTGTCGATAGCGAGGGCGCCGGGTTTGCTCAGGCCGCTGAAGAAGAGCACCTCTCGCTCTGTGCCGTCCAGAGCTGCCCGCTCGATCTTAGGAGAGCGCTCCTGCAGGTTGGTGAAGTACATGTACCTGCGGGTGACAGAGCAAATAGCATCCACATCATTGAGTAACGGTTGGTTTTAGTCTGCCTAACCTTGTGCAAGTCTAACTGTGAAATGTCTAAAACAGCAACCAAAAAACAGTTTAATCTATAAAATGCAAGCACGAGATTCACAAGATTTTTTATTTTTTTTTACAAGCAAGAATGTGAATTATGCTCATTACTTTAACCCACTTAACAAATGACATGCTAAAAAACAATTCCAGACAAACGCAACAATGGTTTTCTGTAAATGTATCCTCTTTCAGAGCCCAAGCAGCTTTTTTATTGCAACAGAGAACCTCAACATGACCTTAAAAACATGTTCTATCATCAAGAAAAAGAAAGGGGAAAAAAAAGCTCTGTAATTTGAGTTCAAGCACAGTTCACAGCATGGCTTAAGACAGAGAGAAAGGCTTGAGAGATTCATGACCTATTGCCCAACGGAGCTGAGCTTTCAAATGATCAGGAGCCCAAAAATATGTACACACACTTCAACAGGAAAAATAGATGCACACACACTCAAAAAAGAAAAGTCACATGACCGCATCAACAATGGTGTGACTACTGACATCTTTAGAGGAAAAATAATACTAGACACACTGCTGGCATATTCAAGTTTTAAAAAAGGGCTCCAGAAGTATGTGAATATACATTTTTGGGCCCTTTCTTATACATATAAATATATTCACTGACTAGGTTGCTTCTGTAAATATGCTCAACTATTACAGTTGGGAGTTTTGTTTTTTTGGGACACTTCTCTTCCATGTTGTTTCATGTGACTACACATGCGGCTGTATGTTTTTAAGCAGACACACAAACACATCTCTTTTCATGTCTTAATGATGTTGAGATCTAAAGGATAAAAAAAAAAAAAAAAAACTCTGCAACTAAATAAAATCGAAGTGATTCTACTGGTTCTGCTGCTTCCCACAACTCCATTAAAACACAGTTAGTTTTTTTTTTTTTACATAATAACTCACACAATAATGAAAAGTCCTTTTTGATCCTTTTGTCCAATTTGACAAGCATGTAAACGCAGTTGTAAAGAGTAGCTATTTTTCCCCCATCTCAGATCAGTGGCAAAGGTAAAACAATTTCTTTCCAGTAAAGACCCTGAAATTGTAATTCATGCACTAATTTCCTTTCAACTGGATTACTACAACTCTTTGTACTTTGGCCTCCACAAATCTACACTGTCTTTTTGTATAAAAAGCACTGCATAATTCCTCCCCATTATGCAGTATATTTGTGATTTCATTAGGTCATATACAGCCTTTAGGCCATTAAGATCTAATGATCAGTTACTTTTATTTGTCCCCCAGCCACGATGTAAAACAAAAAGGTGATCGAGCTTTCTCATTAGTTGCCACAAAGCTGTGAAACAGGCTACCTTTGAACATCAGAGCTTCTTCATCATTGGATACTTTTAAAGCCTGCTTAATGACTTTACTATTTTTGAATAGTTGAATTTGTGTTTTATGTATTTACATTTATTTGAATTGTTTTTTAGTTTGCTTTTATTATACAGCACTTTGGATCAACTATGGTTGTATTAAAATTGTGCTCTATAAATAAAATTTGCCTTTGCCTTGATTTGCCACACAGTGAGGAAACGGGTTTGAAAGATTTTTTTTTCTTTTTGAAAAAAAAAAAAAAAAAAAAAAGATCAATAATCGATAAAAAGCTCTGAAACGTTATTTCAATTAGTATTTGATTAATTGCCCCGTAATGACTCACCCTCTCTCGGGGTTAACCACAATGGCCCGAGGTTTGTCGTGCTCTCCACGGAGGACCACTCCGACGCGTGAGCCGTCGAGCCGGGTCACGTTGATCACGTTGGTCACCTCGCTGGTCCAGTAGATGAAGCGGCTGTAGATGTCGATACTCAGATCGTACGGTTGCAAGCCCAGATTGTGGCCACCCGGTGGGCTGGACACCACGGTCATACTCTGAGGATTAAAAACCAGTCATAAATGCAGCAATTCGCACACAAAATAAATAGAACACACACACACACACACACACACACACACACACACACACACACACACACACACACACACAGTGTAAAACTAGCAGTACAGGATGTGCATGGTGTACCTGATTGCCGTCCTCTTGAGCACGCCGGATGACGTTCTGCTTGGTATCGATCCAGTAGAGATATTTGTCGATCGGGTCGTAGTCGATGGCTCGCACGTTTCGCAGGCTGTGAATAGGTAGGATGATGTCAGGGCTCTGCTGCTCATCCATTACCATGCGATTAATGGCGGGCTTCTGGCTGAACAGTAGGAAAGAGGTGGGTGCTGAAAGAGAGACAGAGTAGAAGACAGATTGTTAAACAACTCTCATAAAGATTCTTTCATTCACCTAATGAAATAAATTGACAGAACATATTTTGAATAAATATGAACACACACACCATACTGAAATACTGGAAAACAAGGTGAAATTCAACATCTGTTCATAGAAATGTTGAAAATGTACAGAAGACATCTACCTGGGACAGGAGTCACCTAGGCAAATGTCAGGTCACCATGATACGATACACAAACCTCCCAGAAGCAGATGCACTAGCGTGCACACCGTGCCTCCTGAGCCTCCCCTGAGTGAGCCTCAGCATGAATCTCGAGTGTTTTTACTATGTCAGACATGGCAAAGGAGCTGAGGACGGCTTAAACCAGGCTTTGGTTTCTCACTGCCTGCCAACTTGGCAGTGGCCTAGGCGACCGAGAGAGCTTTATAAAGCTCAGAGCAAGCCTGCAGCTGAAAGTTTCCCCCCCTCTCAGAAGGCCTCGCTCAGCTCCAGGGCCTGCTTCCCACAAACACCCCACAGCCAGAGCTGCCTCGAACTGTGTGCAGCCTCTCACTCGCAAAGCCATCAAAATCGACAAGAATGAGTGTGAGCAACTGAGCTTTAAGAGTAATGTGTGTGTAAAAACGAGTTGTGAGAAGTGTGCACACGTCTGTAATTATAATGCACAAAGTGCGTACCTGTGTATCTACAGGGACGCGTTGGAAGTGCTTTTAAACGACACTGCCAATGCTGTGCTAAAGACACAGTGTGGGTTTTTTTTTTCTTCTTCTTCTTTTTTTTTTTTTTAGACCAGAAAGATTTGTTTTGGCTTACAATGAGCTGGTTTTGATTCCTAAGCAGCATCATCTTGTAGATATAATTTTCACTTAGAGGTACAGACACTTTAGGAATAAAAATTTTCCAGGAGGTCTGGTCTGGCATCACTTAGTCAAGCGGTTCTCAAAAAGTGAGGTCTGGGACTCCAGCGGGCCGTGAAGCATAGCTATGGGGTTGTGGGGGGTTGGGGGGAGGGAGGGGGGGTCAGCGACCTTTTTTTATTTATGGTTTTTACAGTGGTGGAAATCACAAGCCACATTGTCAAAGTTATTCTATTTAGGGGTCCAAGCAACAACATCTACATGTAAATTATGTTACAATAATACACTCACACTGAGGGGGTGTGTGGAATTTATTTTACAGTTTGAGTGGTGCCTGGCTACGCTCTGTAAACCACTGACTTAGACATATCTAAGCCTCACTGTGGGATTTATAACGGGGATTGTGTGCAGAACACAGAAAATTCATGTTTCTATGAATATAAAACTTGTACAATGCAAGTATTGCACCAAAAAAAAAAAAAAAAACCTTGGCTAACCAGGACTACACTTTTGGTTTGGTCATATATATACGTGTTAATCAGAACTAAAATTACTTTAGGGTATTTTTAAGCAACAGACCTTCTTCTAACCATGCTTAAAATACCATGCTTGTTTGGATGTTCTGTCACTGCTATACCACGGTTCTGTCCAGACTGAAAGAGTGAAACCTTGTATAAAAGACCTGTATGAGTGAGTGAGTGTAATGAAGAGTTCATGTATAGCTTACCGCTGCAGGTCTTGTTGTCGTCGTTGAGCGAGTAATGCGCCGGGCAGCCACAGACGTAACTGCTGACGGGCACGGCCAGGCACAGGTGCGAGCAGTGGCCGTTGGTGGAGGCGCAGGCGTTCCAGCCGCCCTGACGTGACGAGTGGAACACCAGGATGTCCATGACGTAATCCAGATGACCCTGGATGAGTGTGCGGTTCTGCCCGCTGGTTTTGTTAGCGCGCTCGATGCTGCGCTGGCTCCAGTCCGTCCAGTAAATGTAGTCTTGGTATTGCGTGAGACCAAAAGGGTGGGGCAAGTCGTCTGCGATCACCTCACGCTCGAGACCTTAAGCAGGAACAGTATTGTTAAAACGAAACAAAACAAAACAAAAGGAAACAAACTAAACCATGTGAAACAGGAAAAGATGATAAAGAATTAAACACACTCATGTCAGGTAAGATAACGTCGAACATGAAATTAACATTCTGCACCTTTTCAACTGTCATTTTACACTCGTTATTTCGCCTGCCACTATTAAGAGGTCGCTCTGCATCCACTGCTGAAAATTCATACTTAAGCAGCGTTTCCCACAGGTGTGAGATATACTTGCGGTGACCAAACATAACCTGCCAGCACAAAAGTGGTCTACTACATACAACTAATAACAAATACATATGACCTTTTAACACAATAGTTTGACTTATTTGTTATTTCTACTAATTTCACATTCCAGACATTTAACTTACTAACACTCCCTTCCATCGCCAACATTTGTCGCCTTTTTAAAAAAATTTTTTTACAATAACATTATTTGGTTACAGAAACAACAGAAAACGATGGTATGAATCTGTGCCTCTGGGAACCATTTAAATTTATTTGCTCTGTCATGTTTGTGTAGTTGTAAAATAGTTTTCATAAAATTCAGTTCATCGTATTGCTTAGGTTGTAGGTTTTAATAGATAATAAATGTTAATACATATATATGATGTCTTATCAAAGTAGGTTATAATAAATATATATGATACATATGATGTCAAGATTGTGCAATATAAGGTGACAAATATTTTTTTTCCAGAACAACCTAAAAAATATGATGAGTTGCGGATGCACTGCCACTGAGCCACTAATACTCAGACTCATTACACATATAAATGCTATAAAAGTGGCACAACCTGAAGCGCTGGACAACATTTAAACGTCAGACACTGGAGTTTAAGTGCATTGAGTTTAATCTGAACCTCTTACCAAGCATGTTGGAAGATTCAATAAGCGTGGTATCTAGGTCGGTCCAGTATAGCCGCCTCTCAGCGTAGTCGATGGTCAGGCCGTTAGCGCGACCCACGTTGGGTACCAGTGTGATCCGGCCGGTTCCGTCCATGGCTGCCCGGTCAATCTTGGGTCTCCCACCCCACTCGGTCCAGTACATGAAACTGGAGAAAGCGTGAGAATTAGTGTGTTTTCCAGCACTACGATATCATGGTATGGAACAGCACTAAATAACAGTAGTAGTAGGCATTTTGCACAACTAAAGGAATGGTGTTTATTTGCTCAAGACAGCTCCAGAGAATCAATACCTGATGGCCTAGAAAAGCCTAGAGCTGATTTTCCCTTACAAGTCGTTTGTAAAAATACAAAAATCTCACGCTCCTCTTGCCTTACCCTTCGACAGGATCCAGCGCCAGAGCTCGGGGACTGTCAAGGTCTTTCCACACCAAGACCTGCCTGTGCTGGCCATCCAGCTTCGCCACCTCGATGCGGTTGGTCCCAGTGTCAGCCCAGTACAGGTTCTTGCCCAGCCAGTCGACCGCCATGCCTTCTGGGTAGTCCAGACCAAACTCCACCACGTGCTCCAGGGCGCTGCCGTTCATGAACGCTCGGCTGATGGTCTATTGAGTGTGTGAAGGAAAAGACAAAGCATTAAGAAATAGTTTTTGCCCATCATGTAAACCTCAGTGGCATCCAATATCTTCTGAGTTTGAACATCTTTTATATTTGTCTTGCTGAAATATTTTCACTTTGGTTACTTCACCCACATTGCTTATTCAACCGATCTACTGAAGGCGGTCCCAGTTGAAATCATACACTGCATGGGCTCTAACCCAGAGAAACCCAGTGCAGCGGTGCTTTAATCATTTGTCCTACACAGCCCTCACGCTTTCCCACGTCTCAATCGTGTTTTATAGCTACACCGTACTCTGGAGTCCAACTTTGTGGTTGTCTCTACTACATCTACATAAAAATTTCTCAATATGACAACCACAGAGGCTTGGAACAAAGCTACCAGACAGAAAAATTTGATTATAGGATAACACAAACAATGTGTGTGTCCCCAAAAATATTTTTGCAAATAAATAATACATTACCTATGAAGGAAAAAAAAAGAAAAGACGATACTACTGATCGATGCTTTTACACACTATTTTCAGAAGTGAGCACCGTCTTAAGTCACATAAGACTTCTACCCTCTAATCATAAAATGGAAATAGCTCAAATCTGTAACGAGGCAACTGATTAAAAATGAAACAGGCGTACAGGGGATATGAGTACGAGTAAGAGAGATTGAGAAAGAGGAAGAGACAGATAAAACATAATGCACAAGAGACAGAGGAAAAAAAACCAAGCTATCAATTATTTCCCAACCCGCATCTCCAGGGAGCCCATTAATCAGCCATGCTTTAGGCAGAGAGCCAAGAAGAACAACGTGGTTTTGCGTGTGCGTGTAACCATTTTCCTTCCTCCTCCTCACCTTAAGAGTGATATCGGTCCAGTAGATGCGATTGTCTGTGACGTCGAAGTCGAGCGCAGACGCCTCTTTGACGCCGGTCAGCGGGATGGCCACGTTGTTGCTGTTGGTTTCTAGAGAGATGCGGCGGATGTCGGTGTGACGCGAGAAGAGCAGGAAGGCTTCGGGAACGATGCACGTGCTCATGTCGCCCATGAGCTCCAGGCCGATGGGACACGCGCATGCCACACCCTGCGGCCTGTACAAGCACAGGTGACTGCAGCCGCCGTTGTTCTCGGCGCACGGGTTCGTTCCTAAGAAAGAGAACGCACGTATGAGTGTGAGTAATTTGACATTGTAATTACAAACAATTCACTCTCATTTATTCGTACATTTATATATAAACTTGTTTCTGTGGCAAAAAATGTAAGTATTTATTCTAACTGCTTGTTTTTTTTTTTTTATCCAACTTGCTATCAAGCATTTCCTGCATGTTACTTCAGCACTTCAGGGCTTCAACATGGATCATCAACAGGATAAGCGGTCATGTTCACTTTTCTCAACAAGAACAACGAGAAGTCCCACTCACCGAAAGCCTGGTTGACGTAGGTGGCCTTCAGCCCCATGAGGTCAGGCAGCTGGTCGATGATCACTTCTCGCTCGGCGGTACGTTTGTGCACACGCTCGATGCTCCGCCGCTGCCAGTCCGTCCAGTAAACATAGTCGCCCAAAAGGGTGAACCCAAATATGTGCGGAAGTTTGTCTTCGACCAAGATCCTGCGACTTGTCCCGTCCATGTTCATCATCTGAGATAGACAGGACAAGAAAGTACAGAGTGAGACTTTATCCCAGACCTGAATTAATGACTCTTAAAAGCAAATTATGTATAAATGAACACATTATTGCACGGTGTGCAGGTGCATTAGGTCTGAAGTTGAGCTGTTTTTTGGGTAAATACAGCAAGTGAACACCAGTAGTATAAAACAGAGTGTGTGTGTTTACAGGCAGCACTTTACAGGGAGCACTGCACAGTGTTTTCACTTCCCATGAATTCCACAGCCTGTATTTACCTTTCCTTCAGTAATTCAAACACACACACACATACACAGAAGACTCCCAGAATCTCAGGAATGACACACAACTATTTTTATTTCTTCCCGGAATAAAACAACAATAAGGACGTTTTCACATTAGGGCCCCGGGATCGTTTCTGAGAACACTTGAGCCCCAACGTCTGGTTCATTTTGATCAGTGAGAACGCACTCGATCCGCGCTTGGGGCATAGATCGAATCAGATATGAAAGATAATTCCACCTGAGAACAGAAGTAGATCGCTGTTCAGACGTGACATCATCAGCGTCATCAACCTCCTCATAAAATCTCACCTTCAGACCTACACAGCTGATAAAGGAGGAAGGCAGGCGAGAGCCTTGCTCATAACATTTTTCCCGAAATATCGATAATATTAAGTGTAATGCGAAAGTTAGCGTCCTTTTTCGCTTCTTCTGTTATGTTCAATGGTGGCTCAAAAACCATTTAGGTGCACACTGCCACCTGACAGGTATAAATATTCAAGCGTCCACCTGAGTAAAGAACACAATGTAAACGCTTGGCCAGCAGGGGAGTTTTGGCAGGAGGAGTTAGGGGGTAATCGATGCCATAATGTGAAAATACTCATACATTCCCTTATTGGCAAGGCAAAAAAGATTTTTAAAAAAAGAGGATCGGCCTACACATTCCAGAGCGGACTTAAGAATCTGACTCAACAGCTTTCTATTTCCTTCCCCAAATCTAATACAATAAGAACTACTCCTATCAGATGTTTTAATTTTAACAAAAATGTTGGCCTATGGGACAGAAATCATCTCTGTGGCTTCTGTGGGAAGTGCAGGCCTTCTCGCCACACGCCAGTCACGCTGCCAGAATGTCATGCCTCAGAAATACTACCCTCCGGCATCCTCGCCCACCAAAAACTTTTTTTCTTTCTTTCTTTTTCTTGCTAGCTTTCTGCACATTACATTTTCTGCTTTCTCTCTCTCTAGAAAATGGAGTTTCCATCCTTAGTTTGATGGCATCAGCCAGAAGGTCTCCAGTGGTTTGGGGAGTTGTGACCACAGTGCGGTGTTGGTTTCAGATTCTGGGGCTATTCTAAATAGTGCAGACCGCAGATGGAGTAGAGGCCGCAATCGGAACCAGATGTGGGCTGCAGCCGCGAAACGCTGCCTTTCTGAGCGTAGAGACGTGCTAGCCTGGGCTTCTCTCTCTTTCTCACACTGCCGACACGCTCGCCCTTACAAAACTCGAAGCAGGTACGAGAGTCACGGTTAGCTGTGAGGAAGCTACGCCCTCGCTCTAATGCTCTAATCGAATCTCTACTCTGACTCTAGAATCAGCGTTACGTCAGGTCGGGTTTGTTTGCTCTGGCAGTGAAGGTGCGGAATTTAAAGGAGAGCAATTCATGTTCAGGTCTGCGTTATGGCTTTTTTCTTCTTCTTTTTTTAAACGTTCCTAAATGAGTAAACATTCAACAGAGACGCATCTGTGATCTGTTTATATAAACCAAACAAATGAGAATGTTAGAAATTATGCACCATTCAAAAAACAGACACTCATTGTGCATGCGACTGTTATTTATTTATTTTTTTAAAAATTTTATATTATACAATCAATTCAGTTACGTGCCAACATTGACCACGACTGAATCTCGAACAAAAGTTGATATGGATATGCAAAAAATAAAAAATAAAAAAGTGGAATGTGTTTTTGCATTTCTGTATCAGCAACCAGGAAGCTTGTTAATAAAAAGTGCAGAATGTTTGGTGTGTCACCATGAGCATGTAGGACACCACAGATCACCATTACATTTAGTACAGGAACACCTGTACAACTGCACATTCATGTGGGGGAGGCGGGAGGGGTCATACAGATACAGGGCAAAATCT
The DNA here is from genome assembly GCA_013621035.1 of Clarias magur. Lineage (NCBI taxonomy): Eukaryota > Metazoa > Chordata > Actinopteri > Siluriformes > Clariidae > Clarias > Clarias magur. Next base: position 1,425,033 of record QNUK01000017.1, on the reverse strand, counting down.
TTAGCTAATTTTCACCTCAAACATGCGAATGGGGAAACGCGTCATCTGTGGTGAACTGACTGTAGTGAGGTTGTTGATACCAGATTGTTGGGTGGTTGGAGGATTTTAGAGACTGTGGACCTCCTGGGATTCTCAAAAACACATCCTCTAGAACTTATATAATATACAGACACGTTTTATATACACACACACAAAGAAAGTCAATAAAACGCCTCTATAAAACACACGCACATGTGTCCTTCATTCAATGTGTGTGTAAATCTGTGTAGATTGTGAAATACTACAACCAGTCCATATGGTAAAAAACACCTAACCATGAGTTTTACATTAATTAATTAATAATAATAAAAATAAAAACTTCTCTTGTATCTGTATTATTTATGATTGGATGATGAGATAACTGTACAAATTTGCAGGTGTCTAGGTGTCCCTAATAAAGTGTCTGGTATATACATAAATACATAGATGGATAGATACATGCATACATATGATTTCTACATACGATCAAGATTTGTTTCTATTATCCAAGTCTATAAAAGTCTAAAGACCAATATTAGATTTTTCTACTTTGGATTGCAATCACCGATCATGCGATATTATAATACCTATGTGCTGATTCGATTTGTATTGCAATTCTGTAATGCATTTGCTGTGTCAGTAATTTAAAGCGAACCACCTGCAGGACTATAGAGGAACGGCAACGTTTTACCACCAAAAACGCAAACAGACAAATAAAAAATTTATACACTGTATATTAAAAAAACAAAAAAACATCTGGAACCAGTATGGCACAAAAGAATTGCGATACAGGAATTGCACAAAAGAATTGCGATACGTTATTGAATCGTTATTCCGCCCCATATTCAAATGAATAAATAAATACCTACTATAAAATAAGATAAGAGATAAGAGAAGTCTTTATTAATCTCAGATAGCATCACCGACGCATTTTATTATGAGCACTGAAATATGAATTTGGACTGCAGAATGAACGCATTTTAATTTTGATAAGGTTATACACGCAACTGGTTAATTTTAAATCCAAACATTTCTTCTGACAAACAACAACAAACAACTACACGCCCATAAAAGGGCATCTCTTTGTGCTGTGGCAGCTTGTGTGAACTCGGCGGGAGCAGACATAAAGCAGCACCTTACACATCTGGGCATGGCCTAAGCACTCTGGCAAATCTCCATTTTGTCTGCTGCCAGCCTGTTGACACCTCACAAAGCGCCAAACTTTTACTATCGGATTTCCGAGCAGCAGGGGGGCTGTGATGTGGGGCTTGAAGGTGTGAGGTTAGCGGATTTAGACTTCACCACTTGAGGGCAGGAGAACCGTGGCATCCAAACCAAACCGGAGAACGTGAACAGAAACGAATCATTTAGATTAGTTTGGATTGGCATGAGCAAATCGGAGCAGGGCCGGCTTCATGCTGGGCCGTGGCAACCTACAGCACTACAAGCTGCACTTCATTATTACAGGCTCCGGGCAAACGGCTCGGGTTTGTAATTCAAGAAGCCGGGGCTGTTTTTCTGCCGGTGTACATTTACAGGCTTCCCATTAACCATGTGAAATAACTCGCCTGAAATTCATGTGGGCAGGCAGATGGAAGCTGAAAGCAAAACCTTGCAAGGCTTAAAATTGCCCTCTATATATATATATGTCAGGAGAGGAGTTCAAGATCAAGAAGAAACTCTGCAATCCAAGCTCAAAGCTTTGGCGTCCAGGCTAAACCTAGCCCGCAAACTGTAAACGCACAATAGAAATGTGAACGCCTCGGCCTCCTGCTGCTGGCGTGGTGTCCTGTTAGCGTCGTCACAAAGCCAGCAGAGGAGCTCTCAGCAAGAGGTCGTGCTGCTGCAGGCTGCCAGACAGTGGCGAAGCACAAAAGACCAAAAAAAAAAAAAAAAGCCACCTTCTGCATCATCAGGAAGGTCTCACACCCATCGACAGTCTCTAATCATGCACACATATTGCATAGGTGGATCATAATTACCGACCTGTGTGTGTGTGTGTGTGTGTGTGTGTGTATGTGGGATGTCTTCTCGATAACGCAGCTTTTTTGGGAGATTATTATGACTTATAAAGCATAAAGCTGTTTCCTACAAAAACATCTAGGTTTAGTAGGTTTTTGCGCAATCCTACTGTGTGGCTTGTTCTTAAAGAATTATTGCCACCCATTGTTGGGGGGGAAAAAACGCATATTTTGTAGACCTGCAAAGGCTTAATGAGATGATTTAATCTGACAAAGAGGATGCTCGTGTTTCTTTTCAGTCCTTCAAGCAGCTGTGTTAGTGTTAGGAAGCTTTTCTTGGCAACTTTGATGTTATAATATTTCAGCCTATGCCAGAGATATTGTGTTTGCTCAATAAATCTTATTATAACCATTACGATTACGATATAAACTGTGATACCATTGAACGGTGAACTATTGAATGTACTGTTTTGTATTTCATTTATATTTATATCTAGGTCAGGCATCACTAAATGGTCGACTACGGACAGTACATGACTGACGACAGTGACTGCATATATAGAGATCTGACTCCTAACACAAAAATACTTTTTTTTGGGTCGTGAACCGATTTGTTCGTGCTGCCGGGCATTCGTGAACCAAGTTTCCACTGTATTCCGTGAGAAATGTGAAGAGTAATGCTCTTGCATCCACTACTACTTTATCAGGTTTGGCTGTGTAGGTCAGAGGTCAGACTGGTGCATGCTACAAACACACAGAAATTTTTATAGGAGACGGATGGCACTGATGACGTCGCAGCTAAATAGCGATTCCACTTTTGTCCTCAGGTACGATTGGCTTCTATTACCCGTGCCCGATTATGCTGTATCGTTCTTAAGACCACCTTTCCCAGCAGACTTGGGCATGGTTCCCAAACGCGGAATGATTGTGTTTTCACTGATCAAAATTAACCAGACTTTAAGGTCAAGTGTTCTCAGAAACGATGTGAATAACGCCCACAGATGTGCTGAGGCTGGAAACAAACGGGGTGGTACGTTTTTCCCAATTAGAGCCTTTTCATGAATACCAAATTTGCTGTATAAAATCTTACACAAAGGGGATTTACAAATAAACCTGTTCATATCCGGAGCGATGAGTGTTGAATCGGTTTGCTCTTTTACGACTCAACGGCACGTACCTCTATTTTGTCGGTCTTGGCATCGCCCCAGTAGATTTTCCTCTCTGCATAGTCGAGTGCTAGGCCGTTAGGCCATCCCAGGGAAGTGTTTACCATCACGACCCGATCGGTTCCATCCAGAGTGGCTCGCTCGATCTTAGGGATCTCGCCCCAATCAGTCCAGTACATGTATCTAGTAAAGAAAGCCACATCGTCAGAGACACAGAGAGATAAGTGAAGGATTCTGATAACCTGTCATATGCTATAAACAAAACACACAGACTTTCAGGTTAACTAAAAGAGTGTGTGTGATAAAAAGAAAGAAGGAGGTGAGAGCTGAAGCTGAGCAGTGATGTTACCCTATCAACGTATGGGTAAACAAACAGCTGGCTCAATCTCCACTCAAGATTTACATCTGAAACTACATACAGTATAGGGGAAACACACTTCTGTCCACTATAGGTAGCCACTATGAACTGACACACTATGCAGCTGTAGTCATGGAAACTGTTGCTCAGCAACAGAGAGATGAGAGCCAGAGCTAGAAGAAAGAGTGAGAGAGCGCGAGAGAGAGGGCACCAGTTCATAAATGATGAACGCACCCGATACACACAGCACTACAGGTGTAAAGTTGCACTCAGGTGAAGAATTGCTTCCCTGTGATAATATTTCTTCATAGGGAAGCAAAACGTGTGTACGGCATGTCCCTGAGCAGGGGTGCACAAACATAAAGACCCACCCTGCGACAGGATCCAAGACGATAGCTCTAGGCTCATCCAGGTCCTCAGAAATCAGGATCTTCCTCATGGTACCGTTGAGCCGTGTCACTTCAATGCGATCGGTGCCGGTGTCGGTCCAGTAGAGGTTGCGTGCGACCCAGTCCACGGCGATGCCGTCTGGGTGACTGACTTGCGAGGTGACGAGGAGCTGGGTGTCGCTGCCGTCTAACCGAGCACGCCGGATCGCCCGCACTTCGTCGTCTGTCCAATACACGTGGCCGTCTACGGGATCATAGTCGATGGCGATGGCGTGCCGGATGTCCTCGGCATGCAAAACGATGTCGGTGAAGTCCGGCGTGTCCAGTGAGATCCGCCGCAGGTCTGTGCGCCGCGCCAGGAGAAGCAGCTTCGTGGCTCCTGATAGAGAAGTCAAAGGATGAGTGTTAATAATGTTAAACATAGCGCCAGCCAAATCTTCTACCACAACTTTAATTAATTCATGGCAAAACTTTCCCCTCTAAAGAGCAGCGTGTTTTTAGGATGAGGCATAAAGTGACAACAGGAGAACTAGCGTTCGGTCACCACACCGTGATGCAAATTAAACTATACAGCCATACAAATGTATGTGGACAATTGATTGTCTCATCCATGGGTGGATGCACACAACTGCATATAATGATTCAATTTCCCTTCGCTGGAACTGAAAAACGCGAATCTGTTCCAGCATGACCGTGTGCACAAAGCGAGCTCTGTGTTCAGGTTGGAGTAGAAGAACTCCTGCAAGGAGCCTGGACCTTTTTTGTCATGCCACAAATACAGCGTGATGATCCCGAGCTGTTGTCAGAGCTCTTTAGTTTGCTTTAGGAGACAAATAAAAGCGTACAAAAACGTTTCTCAGCCGCCACAAGACTAGCTTTAGTGGTTTAGCCGATGCTTTCGGCAGCTCCACACACCAGGCTTTAATCTGCACAGACTCTAAATAAAAAAATCATCATGCACAAATAAAACCTCGGCTCTTGTATATAAATCAACTTGACAGCTTCTGGCTTAACGGCTTTGTGTTTCGTAGAACAATCGACTCGAGGAACCTGGAGGCATGTGTCTGTCGGCTTGTGTTGTTCTGATGACCAGGAAACAAATCCTAGATGATTATAGGGGCTTCAGAGACAAACAAATGCGAAATGCGTTTGGCCGGGCTGAAATACGGAATTGGTGAAAGAGTCAGGGCTCTCTGCTGGTTAACGGCTGTACTAGCAGGCATGTGATTCCCAAATCAAGAAAAATCTGCTCTTTATCTAATACAGGAAATTGGAAAATAAATACATAAATGTATATTGAGATTAGAAACGAGGGAGAATAAAGAAGGAACTGTTATTAGATTGACAAGAGCCTTCAACGAGCAGTGTTGCTATGGCGACTACAGGTCGACTCCACCGTGCTCCTCCGGCTTCACGCATTAACCGTGAAAGGAAAGCTCCGTCTGAGGGACTGACATTCTCAATAATGGTAGGCGTATTTAAAATTTAACATCATATATAAACACCTGAAAACATGGCAGCTACATAAAAGAAAAAGGACTGAGGAGAGACAGACTAGCTGCATGGAGTTCAGCCTTTTCTCACAAAGGAACGTTTGTAAATCGTTTCTCCCGCTTTGTACTATTTAAGCCAAGATCCATTTAAGCAGGAACAAGTTAAACATGCTTACTTGACGTCTTCTGAAACGGACACTAAGCTTCTCATGCGTCTCTATATTTAACATAAAAAAAATACTCATCTTTGATTTCTTCTTGGTTTGTGTGTGTGTGTGTGTGTGTGTGTGTGTGTGGAATACATGTAGAACATGTCTCACCATCTCGACAGGTCTTGTTGTCCTCCAGCAGCTGGACACCGGTGGGACAGGCACACTGGTAGTACGGCTTCACCGGAGAAAGCAGGCACAGGTGCGAACAGTTGCCATTTTTCACGGAGCACGGACTCACCACCTCTGTTGAGACAGAACCGGACACAATGCACTCGATTACTAGATGCAGGATTCCATCTTTCAGTCAATAATGCATGAATTCAAACTGAGGCGAATTTATTTATTTATTTGTCCTTGCTCCAGATATAGATATATATTTTTTTCAACAATACCAATGCATTTTATTCACATAGACGCCTTTCTAGTCACCAAAAGGTCAACGTCCAAAATGCAACCAAGAAATGAATTAATAACATCAAAAGAATATTAAATAAAACTATTTATGCAGTCATCACCTAAAACAGATAAATTCATTTGGTGGTTTGAGCGTAACCTTATATCATGTGACAATAAACGCTTCTGTATAAATGAATGTGGTTGGAGAGGCTATACTACGGATGCTTTCTACGGAGAGACAGTGGAGTGTAAAGAGGAGCTTTGATGAAGAAGAACGAAGAGTTCGAGAGGGAGGGGTAAAACTGTTCCAAGCTCTGATAGATAATGAGTAGCAAGTTTATAAAGTGCTTTAAAAGTGATGAAGAGAATTTTAAACTCTATATGGTATTTAACGAGGAGCCAGTGGAGTTGTTGAAAGGTGGAAGTGATGTGGTACATTATAGATATTTGGGTTATCATATGGGCAGCAGAGTTCTGAATAGATTTAAGTTTAAAGTTTTTTTATTATTTACGTTTAAGGGGTTTTTAGTGGTAAATCAGTTAAAAGTGAATTAAAATCAATACGGGGGGTCGATGCATTTATATAAGCAGCAGCAGTTTGTGGGGTGAAAAATGGGTGGAGACTAGAAATGTTACAGAGATGGAGGTAGATGAACGGCTTACACTGTTAATATTGAATGACCGAGATGACACCCACATTTTTCACCTGAGGATGGCAGAAGCTGAGGAACCACTGATGCAGGATGAGAAACAGTTGGATTTGGATAGAATAGATTTTGACCCTATAAGGAAAACCTCTTGTCTTACTGCTGTTGAATTTTGTTGAAGGGTGTAGGAAAACCAAGTGTTTATTTCATTAAGCATTTGGTGAGACAGAGGGTTGAAAGAGTAGAGTCTGGCTTTATGGAGAAGTAAAGCTGTGCATCATCTGCGGAACAATTTAAATATATATAGAATTTTCTAAAGATGTGACCAAGACGATAGGGAAACAACACACGAGAAACAGAAGGGGGACAAAGACAGAGCCTTGGGGAACACCAGAGGTAACAAGATGAGGCTGAGAAGAAAACTGGACAATCTGTGAGTGTTATGAAATGAAGCAGGTTAGAGAGAGGTCAGTAATGCTAATAGCAGCTAAGCAGTTTAATAAAATCATGTATGAGATAGTGTTGAAGGCTGCAAGTAAAACTAGCAGGACAAGACTGGTTAAAAGTCCAGCAAGAATCCTAAATCATAAAGAACCATATATAATCAGAAAATTCAAACGTTTGTAAACTTGTTTAGTAAAATTAAAATCACACAGGATTAAACAGAAACTTTTGCTTTTCTATGACTTTTACATTTGTAATTTATAACGCAGCATTCAGGAGTTCAGGGTCCTGTGTGTCCAATACTGCTAGATCTGCTCAAACTAAATAAAAGACCCCCAACATGGCTTTAAATGGTTCATTCTTATTTAAAACAACTGCTGGAACTAACTCAAGTTAAACTCTCATCATCAAGCTGCCTTAAATGTTGTGTTTTTCCAGATAAAACTTAAATGATGTCTATAACAAACTCCCCATTAGATATCCCGCAGTCTCACAGGTGGTACATTAAACACTATTGCCCTAATTTCTAATGAAGCAGCCAGCCATAAGTGTTCAGTGCTCTTGATTGTGTGTGGACGGGGATCGATGCAGTGAGCGAGCCGTTAACACGTTTCACATGGGCGAATATCGCTACAGATCGCTAATAAAACTGAATGAGGTAACGCTTGTGAGGTTCTCACAAGGTGGTCCATGGTGTGAGCGTAATCTGTTTAGTAAAGCTCAGGAAGCGCAACATCTGAAATATATTTCTGACTTGGAGGGGGGAAAACGAAGCACGGCTCCAGAATCCGACATCCTTCAGTACCTACTCGTACTCACAGGGTAGCTGTGAGAAAACATTTTTGCCTTTGCCGCTTCTTGACGGATGCTGGCGTGAGAAAAAAAGTTCAAATGAGAGTGATGCTGCGGTTAATCGGGCTTATCTCTCACGTCTCTCAAATAAGTAACACCAGTCCATTTTTTAATAGGCTTTAATAGGCAAAAATAGGCTACGTTTCATAAATAAATAAAAAAATAATAATAAAATACACTGGTTAAATTGACATTTAAAGGACAAAGAGTCATCAGAAGCTCCGTCCTCAAATGCATGGATGCATACTGCCAAGGGTAACGACACTAAAGACAGTGTTAATATAAAATGCCATCAAACACCAATCCCCTGTTGCTGATTGACTGGACTAGTGTTCTATGGTTAAATCTGCACCACATTGTTTGTTTCCAAGTTACAGAGCTAGGATTGTGTACAAACACCGGATTCTTTTTCATCCCACACACAGAACAGACATCTAGCAGACCGTGATGAGATATTCGCTGATATGAAGTACTGAATTAGAATCACTTATTCCTTCTTCAAAGCCTATTCTGGCCATCACAATTAATCCCGAATTAATGTGGAAAAGTCTAATAGTATTTATTTTGCACAACTAAGGCTACATTTTGCAGCAGATTAACCAAAGAAAAAAAAAAAGATGAATGACGCAGGATGCAGAAAGAAATGAATGAAAAACAACATCCAGACAGATCTAGAAAACAAAACAGGCAAAATGAGGAAAAACAGATGATAAACAGTGGGAAAGATTTGCTTCAGACAAAAATCCATGATACAATCGAAGCTATTCAGAACAGGAATAACGGGCATGGAGGTGTAACAAGATAAAAAGCGAATGCTTTGTTTGTCTAATGTAAGTCGTGATATAATCACTGCGCGTTTATGAGAAATCTTTTGCTCGTGTGACTTTTCTTTTAAAAAAATAAATAAAAAATGCTGCTTGCTTTTGAACTAAAATTCATACATTTGTAAATGAGGTTTAGATGCCCAAGTACTTTATTGAGTTCACCCAACAGGTTTTTAATTGGGTTGAGGACTGGGGACTGAGACGGCCATGGGAGGAGCTTGATTTTGTGTCTGCTGAACCATTTTTGTGTAGATTTCGCCACATGTTTTGGGTCATTATCCTGCTGAAAGACACAATGACGACCCATCTTCAGGTTTCTGATAGAGGACATCAGATTTAAAATGTCCAGGTATTTCTGAAAGTTCATGATGCATGATAAGTACCATAAAAAGATTCCCAGGGCTTCTGGAAGAGAAATAGGTCCAAAGCATCACAGATCCTCCACCGTACTTCACAGTGGGCATGGGGTGCTTTTCCGCATACACATCCTTTGTTTTAAGTCAGACCCAGTTAAGAGTGTTTGTTGTCAAAATGTTCTATCTATCTGGATTAAATCGCTCAGCAAACTCCAGACGTTTATGTTTGTGATCGTAAGTAAGAAAAGGCTTTTTCCAAACATGCCTCCCAAACAGCTTATTGGCATGTAGATGTCATCTGATGGGTGTTATAGAGAATTTGTGACACCAAGATGCCACTCTTTGATGCAATTCTCCAACAGTGAGGTTTGGAGATTTGTTCATTTCTCTTCACTGTGTGTGGTGGCAAGATAAACTCGGTCCTCATCCAGCCTTGTTTGTCATTGCTCAAGTTGTTTGAAACTACTTCGTTATTCCTCTGACTGTGGATATGGGCAAGTGTAGGCTAGTGGCTATTTTCTTGTAGCCATTGCCTGACTTAGGAAGGTCGACACACATCTGCTTTACTTGAATGGGGTGTTCTAGAGAAGAGAAATAGGGCCTCTGTGTCACGTCATATTTATACCACAGGCAAATAGGAACGCATGAATTATTAATTTAAATGTTTTCTAAATACTCTGATTAACTACTGTAAACTACAGTAAAAATTGCAAAAATGCTTCAGTTACGTGACAAAAAAAAAATTTTTTTTATTCACTTGAGTTAAAGATTAGATTTTTCTTCTATTTTCAGTGCGATTATGCTTCTGCAATAAATAAAAAAATGCTCGCTAAAGTTTGGAATTTATTCCAAAAATCCGCACTGCAGCTTTACAAGTGTTTGAAAGAGACCTGTTACTGTAAACACATTAATCTGGAAAACAAATACGGCTGGTTTACTCAGTGTGATCCTGCCTCTTCATTAAGAAATACCTAAAACACTGAACGTCTGAACCTGTATCCAAGTCTGACTTTTTTTTCTTTTTTTTTTAAATAAGGCAGAGATTCAGATTGGCAAGTATGCAAAGCGAAGTAATGGAAAAATGTTGCAAGAGTTTTCTCACATGTGGCACCTGGGTCGAATAAACGCAATCTCGCAATCTCTCTCACACACTCGTACACAGAGAGAAGGAGAGAGAGAGAGAGAGAGAGAGAGAGAGAGAGAGAGGGAGAGAGAGAGAGAGGGGCATCACTCGGATGAGTGCTATGAGCCTGTCCCTGGCTTTTCTCTCAGCCATGAGAAATTCTCAGCATTCAATCCGAACAGGGCCTCCATTGTGCGACCGTGGCGCACAGAGGCATAAAGGTAACAGTGCCATAATCATCTCCGCAGAGTTGTATTACCAAACATGCCACTAGAGCTTTGTGCATTGTTTCACAAGACGCCTCTAAAAGCTACCTTACCGCTACAGTGAGCCCCGGCTGCGGCTGCTTTATGTTACATTACGCTCCTTTATTATTACGAGCACTGACTGCTTTATTTTTTTTTTTTTTAAGAAAAGAAAAAACAGGCAAAGTGTTTGGGGACGCATGTGAAGGATGTTTACCCGTGAGCTGCCTCTTCTGGCTGAAAACATGAATGTCCATCGGAGAGAAGATGTTGGAGTGAATCTCGCGGCGCTCCTCGCCCGTCTGCTTCTGGCACGAGTGGATGGAGTGTGTGTTCCAGTCGGTCCAGAAGAGCGTGTCTTCGTACAGCGTTAAGGCAAAGGGGTGTGGGAGAGCACCCTTCACCACCACCTCTCTGAGAGACACCAAACAATACAGGCGTGAATACACAAGAATTAATGCTGTAGACCAGTGTAACCAGTAGAAATTATGGGATGTGATGATTAAAAAACTCAGAGCTCAGTAAAAGTGTGTCTTTCACAAACAAAGAAAACAAAATCAAACCTGGACTTTTAAAGTAATAGATGGCCAGGAAGAAAAACAACCACGTACCTCCCCGTGCCATCCAGATTCGAGCGATGTATGAAGTTGAATTTGGCGTCGGCCCAGTAAAGCTTCTGCTGGCTGTAGTCCAACGTCAGCCCGTTAGGCCAGTAGATCTCGGTGTCAATGATCACGGCTCGATTTGTGCCATCCATACCTGCCCTCTCGATCTTCGGGATCTCCCCCCAGTCTGTCCAGTACAAGTAACTAAGGGAAGGGGGGGGGAAAGCAATAATTTAGCTAAAATAAATTAGCACGTTGTGTTGCACCTGATCCCCTGCGGCACATCCTGGCAGTGAGACCAACCTGTTATTATCCTCACCTCTATGATGACCCTGCTTCTCATCTATCTCCTGGCCTCACTGCACTGCGAAACCTCTGACAATGACACAATGTGTGTGTCGGTTTGCATGTGAAACTGAACGGCTAATAAATTCATCTGTATTATAATCTCCATGTGTGCACGGACTTTTGGAAATATGGGGCGCATCTTTGTTCCAACTGTAGACACATATACGAGAAGAAAATGGTTAAAAGTTTTACAATCTAGGGCAGCAACTTAAACACTACCTACTGTGTAAGGGAGCAGGAGAAGTCTATACCATGCCACACACTCCTTGGGGAATGGGTTTAAAATAGCACAAGCTCAAAATAGTAAAGGTTCAGATGTAAAGAAGTTAGCATGCAATGCGCATCAAATCTCAGCCGTGCTTCATCGCATAACTAGACTAAATTAACTCTTGATGGAAAAAAAGCAAAACAGTTCAGGAGGTAGCGGATAACATTCTCTAAAAACAGACATTTCACCACTGCTTACTGCTACGTCCACATTTCATTTCAACATAATGTACCTGACAGCCTGCAGTGCAGAGCACACAAATATCCATCTGTGTGCGTATGTGTGTTATGTTACAGAGGCCAAAACAACTAATCATAAATCCACATCATAGCCACAGCGGAACCCTCGACCTTTTACCTTTAACCACGCAGGGTGCTAATGTAGGAGAGCATGGTCGTGGTCATGTGGCTGTGAAAGAGCAGGAGGTTATAAATATATATATATATATATAGGGAAAAGTGGTTTACGATTAAATAGACAGCTATATTTTATTGAAGATTTTTTTTTTTTTCCACATTAGGCACGATGAAATTGTACCATGCCCAGGACGTGAAAACGTTCACACAGTTTTTTGTTCTCCATACTCTGGTGCATTTGCGTATTTACGCTCTCTGATGCTACAACAGTTGGCAGCATGCGTCTGCTTGGTTTGTAAGGTGCCGTTAAAGACAAGAGAAGAAGAGAAGAAGGAAGTTAACTTTTATGCTATGCCTAATATTACTGATATTTCAAATCATCATCATAATTCAACAGTAATATTCTCATGTACTTTCCTACGTTATCCTGCTTTTGGCTGTGTAGGTAAAAGGATGAGATTGGCGTGAGATTCTCCTGAGATTTTGGAGGAGACAGACGTCACACTGATGATGTCACATCTAAACAATCTGCTGCCTTTCTGTTTGTCGATCGGCTTCCGCATCCAATTCGATTGATCAAAATGAACTAGACTTTGGGGTCAAGTGTTCTCTGAAACAATCCTGGGCCCTAATGTGAAAACAATCGTCATATTGTTTAGTAAAGGAATAATAAGATAAATAAATAAATAAATCTGTGTTATGATTTATTCTGTGGTCTCTGATCAGCATGCTGCCGGTTTACAGCAAGGAAACCTTTCACGATTTTTAATGGTACAATAGTTTTACAGTTTATTTCATTATTTGTACAAATAACCTTGAATATATGTAAAATATGGTAAGGGATTACGTCATACTTCAAAATAAGTCTCTGAAACAGCCTGGTCGGAAAACTGATGTATGCTCCAGAGAATTTTTAAAGGCCCCATATTTTACCATTTTTTTTAACACAGTTAGTGAGTGTTTATGCTCCCCTCAGATAACGCATACATTTTTTTCATACATCAAACTCGCTGTTTTGGTGCACAGTTTAAACTGGGGAGGGGTACTTCCTATATGAGGTCACATTAGAGTGGAAATCTAATTGACTTTTCCTGACCAAGCCCAAAATTAAGAAAAACTTTTTTAATGCTTTTTTTTGTCTCCTCCACTTGAGACCCATTTGAATGACTAGAAAATGACTTAAGTTTGTAGGGGCAGAACTTCCTGAACATAGGTGGGAACAGGGAATATCTTGATCTTGAAAAATCTTTTTTTTTTTATAAAAGACTAATCTTACTTGATGCATCTTCAACCAAAGCTTTTTATGATCGCAGGATGTTAAAATATTTGTCGGTGGATAAAAGACGAGGTCTAGTGAAGAGGTTTCTGCGCTTTTGTTCTCGTCCTCAGTCACTGTGAAATGCACGATAAAATCAACTGCAACCGGCGTCACAAAACATCCTGCCCCGAGTACACTGTGACGCTGATTTTTTTCTGCCGGAGAGGATGAAATTCCAAAATCCTTGCATGCCCACAGGGAGGAGGAAAACACTTCAGTGTGTGTGCATGTCTGCTCTAGCTGTTTGGCAGGAAGCCACAGGATGCACACTGCACATGTGTATTTAGGGCAGCAGACAGTTCCTGAGCAACTGGGACTCGTAAACAGACTGACACAAAGCGCTGAAAAAGGTTATTAAGAGTTCAAATATTCCTGGTTGCGCCAAGTTCGCCTCCCTAAACACAAACTCGGTAAAAACACTTCCTCGCATTAGAACCACTAACAGGACAAATCCTTCGGGATGCACGACAGCTGCTGTTGGCTGAGGATCGGGTCCCCGAACCGGGACGGGGCTCTGAGGATTCAAAGGTAAGTGGAGGATCAGGAAACTGAAGAATATTTCATTTTGTTCCCAGCGAAAGACAATAAGTGAAATCAAGGCTGGGCACCAACAGCAGCACATCTGTCCAAACTCTGGAACACATCTCTGGAGATTTTTTTAATTTACATTAAGTAATAAAACCAATTCAGCCCTTTTTTCAGCTTCCTTTAAACCTACTACTACAAAACGTATCATATCACATAATATGGAGAAAGATTACACAGTATGCAGCTGACGTCACACCTGGCTGGTATTAACCTCCGTCTCGAGAGATCCGATCACACATCTGGTCACATCTGGCATTCTGAACATGTCTCCGGGGTCAAAATTTCATATGCTGTTCCGCTGGAGGAAGGGTGGTGCTCATATTTATTACATCAGGCTTCTGCTGCATTTGTTTTCAGGAAAACAAATCCAATCTCGTATATGGGTTTTAAAAGTCCCAATCATGCCACCTTGTAACTAATCAAAGTTATGAATGAAATGGTAAGGAGATGAGGAAAGAGGCTATGCGGCATCCTATGGTCGTGTTTGAAAGAGAGGGAGGCAGAATAGTGAGGAAGAACGACACTGGGGACATTTCGTATGCAAGATCTCCAACTTGATGTCCGCAGATACTGGCCACAATTACAGCTTGCGCTTTTGGAGGCAGTAAAGACTGTTCTGACAATGTACTCCCAATTAAACGTTTTAGGTCATGTATTATCTACTACCCTAGATCCTTACACAAACCCGCACACACAAAAAACAAAAACCTGTATACATTAATAAAAATTAAAAAAAATTCCCTTCCTCTTAACGCTTCCTTGGACCACCTGTTGCTTTGATTACAGCTTCGTCCTCATTTTGATAATCTTATGCAATTAGACACAACATTTAATTCCGTCCAGAGTCGCATTCTTTTCTCTCTCCAAGAGCTTGTATTGATGGTGGGGTTCAGACCCCATGTATACAACACAGACATTGACATTGTGTAAAACCTTGTCCAGCACATCCCAAAGATTCTCAATGGGGTTAAGGTGTTGGCTAACCCTTGAGTGAAAATGAACCACTGTCTGAATCATTTTTTTTATTTGTGGAATATTCTTGTGTCATAAGGGAAAGAAAAAAAGCCACTGATAAACCTGGTCATTCAGCACATTTAGGTTGTCAGATGACCTCATTTTATTGTCGCATAACGTTGCTGAACCTCGAACTGGCCAACAGAAGCAACCCCAGGTCATAACACTGACTCCATAGGCTTGTACGGTAAGCACTAGGCATTATGGGCACATCACTTCATCTACCTCTCATCTGTCATCTCATCACTCACACAGCCGTCATGCTAGAACAGGGTAAACCTGAACTCATAAGACTACACGATCCATTCTTTATGCTCCCTGCTGCCTTTTTTCTGATTAGTCTCACTGATCAGTGGTTTTCTTAAGGCTACACAGCTGTTTAGTCCAATCCCTTGTGGTCTCTTTGCATTGTGTGCGTGGAAATTACTTTTAATGTTTAAATTATTAAACATAGCCTTTAGTTGTTGTTTTTTTTTTTCATGATTTGATTTCACTAAGAATTTAAATAATCTCTCAGCATGCTCATTCAGGATGTTTTTTTTTTTGTGGATTTTTTCCCCGATTTTCTCCCTAATTTAGTCGTGTCCAATTCCTCCCCGTCACTAGGGGGCTCCCACATTAAGGCTACTACTACCACTCAGCCGGGAGGGCCGAAGACTATCACGTGTTTCCTCCAAACCACGTGACGCCAGCCGACCGCATCTTTTCGAACTGCTCGCTCGCGCACCGTTGGGGGCGGCGTAACGCACTCGGAGGACAGCGCTATCCGCTCCCGAACTCACAGACGCCCATGACTGGCTGTAGAGCCGTGATTAATGTGGGAGATTAATGTGGGATTAATAAGTACCTCTCATCCCTCCCCTCTGAGAGAGCTCGGCCAATCAGCTCTCTCTAGACCTCCGGCTGTGAGAGGTTACAGCACCACCTGGGAATCGAACTAGCGATCTCCGGATGATAGGGCGAGCGCTTTAACCACTGCGCCACTCGGAGGCCCTATTCAGGATGTTTTTAAACCACATTTCTTCCTTGAAGAAGACGGCTCACCGCTACCCTTCCAGTTTTTAAGTGTGTTTTAAAGTTCTTGACCCATCTTTAGTAGTTTCTGGAATCTCTCTAGTTTTGTTGGATGGAGGACAAAAAATTGACCTTTCTGAAACAGAGCAACATCTTGGCCACGACCACAGGATGTGGCTACTCAATGCATCAGTTAGGGTTAAAATAACTTCTTGCAGCTGAACCATATTAATCACTGCAGTAATTATCCAATGAAAGACTATTTTTGTTAAGCAAAAACTATTTGCTTAGTTAAATCCAGGTGGTGACTTTTTTTCTTGGCAGTGTATAATTAGTGTCTTTAAGAAAAGAGGGGTGCTCTGATCAGGATTTTAGGGGCTGATCACCAATGTCCGAACACTAGAAGCCGCATCAGCCGATACCGATTACCAATTACAGGGTCTACTCGAAGCCTTATCATGATTTAGTAAACTATATCTAACAACAATGTAAATTAAATATTGAAATTACAAGAAGAGGAATATCATGAACTGACGACTGTATTTATTGGCAAGCAACATGTACAACACGTCAACTTAAAACATAGCAGCCTGTGCTTGGGTAGTAACTGGGAACAGCTTAGAGCTTTTTAAATTTTAAATTATTTAAATAAACAATTTATTTAAAATTAAATAAAATAGCAGACAAGCAGGACGCGAGTCGCCAAAAGTTCTGCAAGGACCGCAAGTATCCGCGAGGACCGGTAAAAAATTAAACATGTTTAAAAACTTGTTTAAAAATTATACATTTGGCAAACATGTTTAATTTTCTTCGCGCGGAAAGATGGAAACGTAATCACAGCGCCAAAACTCGCGGTGAATCAAGATTAAACCGCGTAGGTGAGATAGTGGAATTACCGACAGCTGATTGAGTGGCGGCACGCGAGTTGCTGAGCTCTCCCGCTCTCTCAAATGTCTGATGAGGTTCGTGGTGTTAAAATGCTTTGGATGCTTCCCGCCTCGTGGAATTAGCTTGTTACACAGGTTGCCGATTGCTACTGTATTGTCTTTTTCACACAACACGTGGAATTGCCAGACCTGTGAAGCCATTTTAGCAGAGCACAAAAAAAATTGTCTCGCGAGTTTTGCGTCATCTGATCGGCTTTTCTATAATCGGCCATTATAGAGACTGCCGATCAAACTTCCCAAAGCAATTATCGACCGATCAATCGAAGCACCCCTAGTATTATGGGTAGCAGTCTTCTGGAGCTTCTACATCTCTAATGCCTTTTTTTTATGTGAGACACCAATCATGACAGCAATCACAACAACTGCAGGACGTTTTATTTAAAAAAAAAAAAAAAAGAGCTCATCTGTCTGGTTAACATCATTCTGCTCATCCTTACAGCTCAGTTTAGAAACCAGATGGATGGAGATTTTTAGCAGACACCGCTATTTAATCCTCCAGACGTATGCAAGATACTTAAGCAACAATGTGAACGATGTCACTTGTGTAGCCGTTGCATGCACACTTCTACTATATGCATAGTGCGCCTAAATGCAAAAGTTTGAGACCCTCTAGACAATACCGTTAAAAAAACTGTATTTTGCATTTGTGTTTTGACTGAGTCGCACTCATGACACTGATATCTACCACAGGACAATGGTGTCTGTGGCCAATCGATGTCTCATGAATATGAATGTAGGTTTGATGTGTGTGTGTGTGTAATGCAACTGTGTCAACTATGGGGCAGAAAATAAAATAAACTACACTACAAACAATGGAAGAATTCAAGCAACATTAAAAACATTAACTTTTTGCATGACATAACCTGTTAGCCTGCCCTAACATATGATCTGTGTAAATAACATGAAAAGTGTGATGGTCCCACTGTAAGCTGATGTTTTCACGGCGATGGATTTTCATTATATCCCGCTTTGTTCCATCACATTCTGGTCGCATGGGTGATTCGACATGGCTCACCACTCTTTGACAAATCCCAGCTTTATAACATGTCTGGATTTAGTTTATCCTGTAAACACTTTCTCATCAACAACTCCTTTAGACTTACCCTTAATCAGAACAAATTATTACATTGTACTGCCAAGACGCTGTACAACACCGCAATGGCGAATCGGGGATCAATCGGCGAGCGAAACATCGCTTCTGCCTTCTCATCTGGTTTGACAAATAACATCTGGCAGACTTTCACACCGAGCCTTGATGCGAGAGCGACGTTGCTCTTTGCTGCGTTAATAATGTTGGACAGCATGTAAAGCAACACTTACATAACGTTACTTCATCAGGGAGTCAATAAACATCAGGACCGAACAAGAAGCATCTCGTGTAAAAGACAGCAACGTGCTGAAGTCTACACATGAAGCACTGCAACGCCGGTACTAAACTGGCGAAGGTTTCCAGATCACGTTATTTGTGTTGCAGATTTTTTCTGGACGTTTGCATCAGCCGACCTGAATGTTTTTACAGCTCCGGAAGCTACCAGGCATCTTTATTTCACCTTCCTGTTCACTTTTAATTACTAAGATATAGATTAAATGCAATGCTAGCAGAAATTGGCTGCAATTCTGCGCTTCGTGTTCAGAGAAACACGAAACAAATGTTATATGTGCTTTATAAGCACAAGTGTTTCATAGAGCCTCATCTGGTCTTATCAGACAACAACAAACGCACATCATGTAGTCTTGTTTGTTAAACAAATGCGAATGTAGCTATGGAGTTGCGCATGGAGTTATGTTAATTGTGTGTGTGTCTGCCTGTGCGTGCCTGTAAGTGAGAGTGGGAAAGAGCCATGGTGTGTATGAGCAAGTAAACTGTGGTGCATGCAGGGGGCCGAGCTGCAGGCCAGCTCCTCCAGCAGAGGATCAAACGGGTGGCACACGTGTGAGCCAGACACCCGCTGAGAGCCATTAACACACACACACACACACACACACACACACACACACACACACACACACACACACACACTCCCAGACGCTCCTCTCACACAGCACTATCATCGAGTGTTTACTCTCTTTCGTTCTTCCTGTCTTTCTCCCACTCACTTCATTAGCGCTCTGTGTGTGTGCGTGGAGCCAGTAAAATCTGCTGTTATAGAAGATAAAATAACAAGGCATCGGATAAAAGATGAAAGCTGAGGTAGAGGGACAGCAACGACACCCACTCTGCATTAAAAACGTCCTTGATGTAATACGCGGCATGGTTTGGAATGGTTTGGATAACACTAGTAACTCGTGTATGTGTGTGTTATCAGATTTAGTCAGCAGTCACATGCACGGCGCACTACAATACCGCAACATCGGATTTATAAACACTCAGATTTAAGTCCAATGGTCATGTCATTAGTGCACGTCACCGACTTGATCATCTTCATCAGTACTTGTGTAGAAACACACGCTCAGCTAAAACACTTGCCTCGGATCCAGTTCCTGACAGGCCGAGAAAAGGGGGCTTGGTCAAAAAGACGGAATGACTGTAGTGCGAACATTACATCACAACGTAAGCGTACGAGATCTGAACCAGACCACAAGAACGTACGATAATCTAGATAGATAGATAGATAGACAGATAGATAGAATCAACAATTCTAAAAATCCCTAAATGTGCGATAATTTCATGTATATACAATTTCAGTGTAGATCTGATTTGTAAATAGTCTGGTTTTCCACTTTTGAAACAGTCTGTCTTCATACGTCACTGAAATATGAGCCGATCCATGGAACTACTGCAATCTCGTGAAACAAGACTCTCCTCCTATCTAACCATTGGAGCACAGTGTATCCTGTGCAGAGATAATAATAATAATAATAATAATAATAATCCAGACAGACAGACCCCTCAAATTCCCCTCAAACACTGAGCAATTACGGTAAAAAACCTGCCAATTCTGTTTGTACAGCAACATCACCTATGGCTGGGTATCGTTCAAAAGTTTTCCATACCGATACCTTGTCTTCTATACTGATTACTGAGCTATATATTTTTTTCAATTCTAGTTTTGTAAGTTTTTAACTCCTAGGCATGTTTTCTAAACATGGGGGGAAAAAAATAAAAAATTCAGTGATGTTTCGTGTCTGGTAAATCATGCATCACGCAATTGACACCAAATTTGATTTGTTTAAAACTTTTTTTCATTTATAAATGTTTGCCTATGAGGTGGTAAAATGTTGTTCCACTATGATCCTACAGGTGGTGTGCACTGAACTATTCACACATTGGCAGGAAGCACAGCATGTGGGGCAGGAGTGAATTATTTGCCAAGTTTGTATAAAATTTTTAACAAAATATTTTGTACAAATGTATATCTCAAATTGGGATATTTACAAAACTGTGATACTAATCAGCACAGAGGTATATATTATTGGACAATATCGTATTACACACTCAAAATCATTTCATAACCAAAAAATAGAAACTAATTAAAAACAGGCTGGTTTAATTTCTTCTGTTTCTTTAGATTTATGTGGGCATTTTAACTGTTTTTTCACTCAAAGCAATTTTACACCGTTAAATAAAATCCATTTAACCAAAGTTCACACACATTAAAATGAACAGGTTTACCATCATAGATCACAATTATTAATTCTGAACCACTTCTAAAAATGGTCTAGTTCACATTCAATTATTACATAGTTTTTTTTTTTTCACATAATACCCAGAGCAGTGCACTGTTTTACTTCATACATGCGCAATTCGCTTCATCTCTGACTACAATAACTAAAAAGAGAGAGTGAGAGAGACAGTTACTTCTTTCATTGACTCACAGAATTTTTCCAACAATATAAACTGAATGAACGAAATGTTCAGCACCCTGCATGTTAAAGACGCTCACTTTCACTTTTCTTTTGTTGCAAACTGAGCCGCTTGGTTCACCTATTCCCCAAATACACCTTCAATAAACCATGGTCTTTCAGCACACTCATGCACAACACTGTCTATTAATATTTATACAAAACAGTGTATAAAGAACCAAACAATGTTAAACATTAAACAGCTCAGTTAAGAGGGTCCCAGTTTAAGTCAGCGACAGCACGCCATGTTACATTAATGATACGTTTAGTAAACAACAATGCGCGAGCTGACATAAAATTTGTTTGCTAAACACTACCTGCTAAAATCTTTGTCCTCGGTAATCTGGGATAAGGAAAATGAGAAAGAAAAATATAGGTTTGAGTCACCCGTGAGCCAAAGTCCACTGCAGTGTGAAGACGGACTAATGCACTACGGTTACGTCCACATTACCAGCCTGAAGTGACTCAATTCCAATTTTTTACCTTAATGTGAGACAGATCTGATTTTTCTTTTACATCTGTCTGAGCACACAAATCTTTTCTCAGATCGGTTCCGAGTTTGGCATACGGTCTTGGATCTGATATATGTCCGATATGTGGTCATGTGGCTTGAATGAGAAAGGGCAGATTAAGTTTCCTGTGTCTTTTTGCCTCTGAGCATCTGTAGGACGCTTGTAATAAAGTGTCTAGCTTTCTTCCTTCTTCTGGACCTCTAATAGCCGACTAACTGCTGACCGTCCTAAAACCTACCTAAAGTGTTTGCACAAACTCATTATATGTTTTAGCCTAGATAACGCCTGCAAAGGCATATCGAACAGACGTGCACAAACATTTTCAGCAATAAAAGTTTTAATTCGTTAAATTTTCGTAAAATTTATCAGTTACTGATAAATCATTAACATCCTTACTAAGAACTAGTGCAGTTCCACCTCACATGTAATTCGCTTCACCTCCGACTACTGATAATATCCTGTGAGACAAAAAAAATGTAACAGCCTAGCAGAACTAAATAAAATTTAGATGTAGGTTTTAAACATTCTGATACTGTTACTAAATTAGATTAGGTAAATGCCAGACAACCAGCCCTGTTTGGTAATATACACTTTCCTTTTATCCCCAGTAAGAAAGAATGTCATCTCCTCTTCTGAGACAGAAACCCTGTAGAACAGGTAAGGCTGAAAAACAAACCCTTTAACTAAACCTGTAGCACCTACTTTACTACAAGTTGATCCATACAGTCCAATGAATTGAAAAATACATAATCGAGAAACAAGCTCACACAAACACTTCTTGACATGTACACACCGAATGGTGAGTTAATGGACTGGAGTGAAAATCATTACACAGCACGACGCGTAATGCTTTACATGTGTTGTGTTGATGTGACGACGATCTGTAAGGAATCGGGTCGTTACCAGCAGCGCTGCCTCGAATTGAAGGCGTTTCTGTTGATATTTTCCCAGTTTATTGCTTAAGAATTCCAAATTGCAACCTGGTCTTGTTGGGCTCTGTATGTGTATTAAAAATTACAACAAATAAGGAAGACACAAACAAAGATGAAAGGAAAAAGTCTGGAGATGCTTAAGAAAGACGTTTTCACTCCCGGCGAGCCGAGTCGCGACAAACAGTGACGTGGATAAAAGCACAGTGGGGGAAGAGCTCGCCTGAAAGAACAGCGCCGATCAGCGAGGAACAACAGCTGAACGGGGCAACAATAGAGCTTTGTGAGGAGCACGCAACCAATAAAACTGGTCTTCTGGAAAACAAAACGAGGGAGGAATGAGGATTTGCGATGTCATGAGTGAATGAATGAATAAATAAATAAAGCAGATCCCATTCAAGGGGACTACAATGAGACAGAAGATGCTGTGTGTGCGTGTGTAACTGAGCCATGACCAACAACTGCAGCAGATTTCATGAAACACTGAACACGCCTGAGTTTACAACTCAGCTGGTAAGGACGCGGCATTACATCTAAAATAAAACTAAAACCTGCCTTCAAACTCCTTAACCTGTGTGTCCCAAACACATCGGCGAGATACTGAAGACCCTTCAAGTGCAATGAATCCTAATAAAAACATTTTTTTTTTAAATGTCCATCTCTTTCAGAGAAAACGGCATGCCTGAACTCAACACGGGCTCAGGGGGAGGGGGAGAGAGAGAAAAGAAAAGAGACAAGGTGAGAGATAAAGGAAGAAGGCAGAGAGATAAAGGGGGAGGGGCAGAGTCACAGAAATCATTTATAATGATGTCGTTTCTCACCTTGAGACATCCGATGTGTGAAGGAGAAAGGGAAGAGAAAGAAAAAAAAGCACATCTCTGTGAAAGCGTGTCTGTTGTTTGCTCTGTCAGAGGATGTAAAGTTTATTGAAAGTCTCGACTAGCAACAACTATAGAGACATTATAAAGATTTTAGAGGAGACAGATGACTTTGTATCCTAACAATGATTGACTTTCGTTCTTAATTATTCTTAATTAAGGTTTTTTATTATTGCCATATGTGGGAGTTCCCTTCGCCTGAGGGGATGGGAAACACCAAGGACAAGGCAATACGATACCTAAAAAAAAAAAATGCCCCAATCTCGCAACCTGCTTGCTCAACTTTCAACAACCCTGACACAGTAAACTCTGATTCACTGTTTCTTCTCCAGAATGTCAATATCTTCTTCCTTTTACATTTGTGTTAACGGACAAACGGACCAGGTGATCGATTTTTTTTCTACCTAGCTAATCAAGTGCGGGAAAATTGAGCTAATTAATGAATTAGCTAATTAATATTTAAAGGTTATGCAGTATTATTACTGAATATGATGACATCGATTCACAAGAAGAATGTGATAAACTGAAAAAAAAAATGCTAATCCAATTCAGCTTGATATAATTTTCCCAATGTCTATAATACATGCAAACACAACTTTAGGCTTGTACAGTTTATAACTAAGGTGCACGTGAACAAACGGCCAGATCATGCATGTAGAGCTGATTAATACCACCATATAATAAATATCTTACTATATAAACAAAACAAAAGCCAGAACACACTCTTCTGAGAAATCGCGAACATAATTCTTGTAAACTTTTCAAAAGTGTTATTAAAATCACCACTGATTATGAGAATACTGAAGGTGTAAAACTCAACATAAACGGCTTAAAATATTCTGGTTTTAAAATAGTTTTTACTCCCCCCCCCTTTTTAAATTTTTACTCCTTAAAATACAAAACTGATGTTACACTGGCAGTTCACTAGCAAACCTGTGCATTGTGATACGCATCATCAATCATAGCAGTCCCATGATCCGTAAATGAACTGGATTCATTTCAATCGATTAATCCATTTGCTTAACTCAGGGGACACGTGGGTCTCATGAAAGTCTTCCAAAAACTGGATACAGAGCTTTACCTCTGAAAAATATTTTAATCCAATTTGTACAGGCTCACAACCAGTACTAATAAGACTGAAGCCAAACTGCATCATAGAGGCCTAACAGACCATTTAATGAGCTGAAATAACTTGAACTTCCTTGAAATAACTAAATATGATCTGAATAGACATCCCAAATTAAGTGGCATTCTGACCAATGAGCAGTCTGGAGAGTGATCTATAGTGAGTAAAAGCTCGCACATTTCTTTATATTTTGCTTCCAAAGAGCCAGACTTAATTGTATTTTTTTATATAGTCTTGAGGAATGATTTTCCAGGTTTCCTGACATTTTTGTCCCTCAATTTTGGCAAGTTCTCATCTCCGATTTTCAGTCCAGTTAATGTACATAATCAGATTCAGAGGAATGGTTTTGTTTGTTAAACCACGCTGTGAACTGTGAATCATTCAAACCATCCAACATAATGCATGAACCAGTGAGAAACAGGTGAAGGTGATGATAGATGAGCAGGCTGGTGATTAGTATACTGGTAAGGCTGAATGCTGAGTGGTTGGAACAGACGAGAAGGGAAATGTGGTTGCTGGTTGTTACATAAACAACAAATTATATCTTTAGGCACATTGCAGTATGTCACAGTAAAACATTTGTTCCTGTTTATTTACTTTCACCTACATCATTTATTTTAATCTAAAAAAAAAAAAAAAAAAAGGATTGGCTCAATCACTGCATTACATATACACATTAACTTGCGAATGTGTCGTAATGTTTATGTTTCTCCCAGTTTTGGAGGAGTGTGATGGAAAATTAATATGAGAAAGTCAAATGAGAAAACATGAACCCGATCATTAGACATGAGGTACTTCTTTAAACAGAGATCTAATAAAAAGGTGCACTGTGTAGAACTGGAAAGGTCCATCACAGCAGCGCAAATGTTATGAACGAGCAACTCAAAAGAAAACACTCCAGTGCTCAACTAGACATCAGACTGAATATGCATTAAAGTGAGGTCAGTTCAAGGCATGCATAATTTTTTTCGCAAATTTACCTTTAATCAGAAAACGCTTAACTGAAGAACAGGTTAAAAGATGAATAATAATAGCCCAAAGTGAATAATAACAGGATCAATCAACCAACCAGCAAGTGGGGCCATGGGGTCCCTACATCAATCATCACACTAACCTTTAGATGAATCGATAGTAGTAATAATCAATAGATCTTTAGATAGATTATCTTTAGCTGCAGCTAGCCTTAGTCACTATAAGTTTCGCTGTTCTGGAGAATCTACTGCATGGTGATTGAATAAACAGCGAACGCTAACCTCAAGCCATCAGGCTACACGGGTGGTATTATACTCTGGTTGACGGCAGCTAGCGGTTTCTTTCGCTGTTAATAAACCAAGAGATCTCGATCCTCATCACCTATTGAGATGTTAGTGAATAAGATTCAACCTGTTTCACAAGATTTCCAAATAAACTGTTAATTATATCTAGGGCTGCAACTAACGATTATTTTGATAATCGATTAGTTTGGCGATTATTTTTCCGATTAATCGGATTAAAAAAACTAACCGCTTCTTTAATTTGATGTTTTGCTTATAACTATATAAAACCATAAATCAGGCTACCCGTGAAGGCAGATTTGAGCTCGCACAGAATCGAGAAATTGCGCGTGCGCGGAGAACATGTTGAGCGAGCAGGGGAGACATTGCACGCGTAGAATCGAGCTGTTGAGCGCGCACTGGAGACACCGCACGCGCATAGAGTGCTTTGTCTGCTCTCAAAATGTCAAATTGTGGCAGGAATATAACGCAATAAGCGCGCGCTTTTTCCTGCAGACGCTTCTGTAACCTCCATTGCGCGAGTGGCTGTGTATCTGTGTGTATTTGTGCATCTTGTGGTTGCGCTCCTCAATAACGTGAGCAGTCCAACTAATCGATAACGGCATTCGTTGACAACGAATTTCATTATCGATAATTATCGATTTTATCGATTAGTTGTTGCAGCCCTAATTATATCTAGATTCTGTCCTTTTGACTTGACCGAATTTTATTTTATTTGTTCTGCTTTAACCTGCAATAAACTGATGTACACTGAGACACATCACCGTTGTTGAATCATACAGAAATGCGTTTTTAACTTCTTTCCTGTTAAAAGAGAACTGTATTTTTCCCTCACTTAAGTAATCTGTTCTCTGGAAATTTTACAGAAGTACAGAAAAGCTTCCGAGGCAGGAATATTTTTTACAACACAAACGTATGTTAACTCACAGTGCTCAATTTATATTTACACACTGACTTCGTCAAAGTCTAATTTATTTTTAAAGCACATTTAGCACGACACTGTTGACCAAAGTGCTGTACAATCCTGAAACAGCTGCAGACAACTTTATTAACAAGCATTAATAAGAAAATAAAATACAAATAAAACAAGAAGTCCACCCTAATTGCATAAAATGAGTAAATAAATCAACAAAAAAATTATTAATAAATAAAACGGGGAAAAGAGTACGTACAGACTCTGACTAATACGTAAACTGCTCCGGCAGCACACGGCTGCTCCCTGAACAATCTTTCCAACATGACTAACGCCTACGATTATTACGATTAATAAAAAAAACAATAAGTTTTCAATCTGCAACAAAACCCCTTAGAAGAACGGCCGGTGTAATGGCTTGTGCCTTTGTTTAACGTGTCCCCTTTCACACACACAAACGCCACAGATTTAAATCAAACTAATGAATAGATTAACGGTGGAGAGATGGCCTTTCATCTGCATCCGCGCAAATTTAAATGCAAATGCACCTCTCGCTTTGGAGATTGGAAAATGAGAGAAACGTGAAGAGGTGAAACACACACACACACACACAGAGAGAGAAATCCAATGATGTAATAGCGTCTACGATTTTATCAATGGACGTGGTCCAGCTCTCATCTTCCATTTGTTTAAGAGGTTAAATTTCCAGCAAACATGCCTAGTATTCATGCATTAAATGTAGGGTCGGGCGATGTGACAGAACCAAGCGAACGCTGAAAAACAGGTCTCTTGTTCTGGATCCTTGTATCAGGATATTAAAAATGAAACATTACACCGATCGTTTGTGTAGAACACAATAAAAAAAAAAAAATTAATTAAGCCGTATCCTTAGTGAAAGTTTATTTACTTGCTGATATGATTCTGGGGTCGAAGCCTCATGAACATGAGCAGGAATTCTCAAAACATCAAACATATGTAATTATTTAAAAGTAAATTTAATTTTTTCAGTATGGTATGCAGTGAAACGCTCATAAGGCTATCTGAGTCCTAAAATGGAAATATAGGATAAAATAAAATAGATTTCACTACAATAAAAGGACTAGAAAAATACAATTAAACATATAAAAATTTGCAACGGGAAGATACAAATTTACCAAATATTTTTTATATAATTTAAATTAGAAATATACCTAAATATATACATATTTATCGGCACTGAATGTGCAAAGTGTAATTGTAAACTGAGAGGTATAACATATAAAAATATAGAAGGGTATGTGGGTATGACAGCAGCAGTATGACTGAAACATGAACTATGAAATGATGTGTGTGTCAGAAGCAACGTTTTGTCAAGTTCAAGTTATTCCTCATTTCATTTGTAAAACACACGAGCTGTGGGCAAACGTTTAATGTGGCGAGTAATGTGCTCCATCATAACACAGAAATGTAGGGTGTGTGTGTGTGTGTGTGTGTGTGTGTGTGTGTGTGTGTCAATGGAATGCAAATCAAGTAAATAATAAAAATTACTAAATAATAATAATAATAATAATATAAAAAATATTAATTATTATTATTATTATTATTATATTATTATTATTATTAAGAGCTGTTAATTGTAGACAGACTTTAGATTTCTAGGTGTTGTGATTTTTCCAATACAATTCTGTTGCACTACCGTTTGTCTGATTTGTCTTTGCTATGTTTCTCTTCATTTTTTAAGTATTAGCACCTACTAAAGGTATAATAAAACTTGAAACACTGTAAATTGTGCTGTGGGTTTAAATGTTACATGTCGCACCACACAACCATCTTTTCCCCTCTGCAAATCTTCTGACCCACACTCCAGTCCAGTAGGTGGCAGCACGGCACCAACCACTCAAATGGTTAAATCCCCCCCAAAAAGTATTTGCAGAAGATACAAACGGTGTGGATTTTCTACAAAAGCCATGATATAGATTTAAGACATTTTTCACTTTTAGGCCATTTAACATTTGAAAATATGACCAAAATTATTCTAAAAATTATAACTCACAAACAACCAAGCCGGTCAAATTAATTGATTTGACCAACAAAAGCTTAATTAAACTGTATAATCGACTAAATTGTACAGTACTTATAAACCAGTCACACAACGGAAAAAATCCACAATGGTTAGGAAACTGATATTTTCTAAAAGCACAGACAAAAGACACTTCGAAGATATGAGACAAATAAAGAACGTGTCCAGAAACCCAGATGTGATGCAACGAGTGAACATGACTGCAGTCTGACGCAACGCTGAAGGTAACGATCACATTTGAAATGAAGCACACAAGTAACCTGGTGCTCTGGTCAAGGATCCAGTACACATCAAAAACGAGGGGTTCAGCTGATCCTAGTTACAGCTCAGCGAGCCACAAATATTTTAACGCTGACGCTCATCAGCTGCAGACAGAACGCTTAGGGAAGCGTTATAAAAACTAAAATGTTCAATATAAATGTAGAACCAACTCGCCAACTGTGTTCAATACTAAAACACCTTATCCTCTGCCAATGACATTACTGTTTATTAAACTTTCAGACACTAAAGGCATTTAGGAGATTAGCGGATCCATTCTGAAACAAATCATATGCTTTGGAAAATGAGAAATACCACTCAGGCAAATAAAGCTTTAGGAGCCCAAAGTGAACCTTTTCCATAATGCACCCAGGTGAACTCATGTGGCCACACTGACTTAAACTGGAGCCGTGGGTAAAAGGGCCCCAAGATAATTTCCGAGAACACTTGACCTCAAAGTCAAAAGTCAACGTCCCAGAGTCTACCTGATAAGGTGGTCTTAAGTTTGATACGGCTCGCATCAAATATGAAAGCCATCTGAACACAGAAGTGGATCACTGTTTAGACACGACATCATCAGTGCCAAAATTTCGGAGCCTGAAAGTATACATGTGAACCCGAGTACGGAGAACAAAAGTAATGTGAATGGAATGTAGGGGGGAGCAAGTTACACAATATGGACAAAACACATGTAAACATTTATTTTTATAAAGTTGCATCCTAAATGTAATGATTCTGTAGAAACGTAATAAATAAAGCACTGAGCTTTATTTTAGTTTGTGGCATGTTCAAATACGAGTCAGTTCTTCATTACTAGACACGTTCATGTCTAACTCTGAAGATCAAACTATATTTGCTTTTAACTACGTCGTTGCATACTTGCGATGGATGCCGTGCATATCCTGGGCTTTAAACCTCTAGAGCATTGGATTTTCTAAAATAATACCCCTTGCAATTTAAAATGCAGTTAAATCAGGAACTTTCCTGTTCACAATAACAGCAGAAAGTTTTAAAGAAAGCTAGAGCTCGAACATCGTCGTGCATGAAACCACCGAACACTGCAGATGTACATAAGATACGCAGGTGAGCGTGTGAACAAAGCCGCTGCTTCTACAAAGTCATGCATCAAGGAGAAACCGGCATTTTGAGCAAAGCAAAGCAGAGCAGCATTTTGGTTAAATTCTGTGTGTGGTGGGGGAGGTCTGAGAGGGACCACTAGACAGTAGTGTCAAGTTACCCATCAGGCCTTTGTTCAGGCGTGTGGGGGGTGGAGTGGTCGGGAAACACTCAGATTACATCTGCACTCGTCCGGTTCCTGAGGTTTCCAGGACAGCTCAGCGCTCAGGTAAATCACAGAGGAAGAAACAGCGCCTGATTTTTGAGGCTCTAAACTGCTGACACTTTTACTTAACATGTTATACTTTATTGCGCTTATTAACACTTTAACGATATGGCATAGCACATCGTAGCGCACTAGGCTATAGATCCGTGCATCCAGTGACACGTTTCATCACACTATTCATCAAAAACACACTATTCATCACGACACGCCGTTTCCTGAAAACCTCAGCTTTAACGCACATTATAAACTAAAGCTTACACTCCTTTCTCAGAAAAACCTGCCTCTTCTTTATGTAGAATTAGGAAGCTACAAGAAACTTAAACTCGTCATCACAATACACCACCATGGGGGTAACGTCTTCCTGAACGTTATGAGCACTAAAGAAGAAAACATGTGGATGCACCTCTAAAACATGTCGCTTGCTTCCCCTACATCATTCGATCACTGTTCTTTAAACCTTAACAAAACCTTAGAAATGACTAATACACCACACTGTGTAGTATTATTGGTGCCCTTTATTAAAAATCCTTGAGCAATAAGAAACTCGTAATCATTCTTTTCAGAGCTACTTTTAAAACAGGACCCTTCTTTACTCTCAAATACCATATCTGTGCCAAAAATATTCACACCCCTAAGGAATGTGTTAAGACTGTAAATCTTGGGAAACTTGTTTATTTTTTGACTGCTCTCATGCCACAGGAATGCAGGTTTTAACTTCACTCGTGCCCAGTGTCCTGGGGGGGATTAGTAAAAGGTTGTATACGTGGGGGAAAAAAACACTTTTCCATCAACACCAACAACAAGAAAGGGTTGATAACCACCACTGTAATCAGTATGTATGTTAAAATACAATTCCCAACCAGAGCAAAATATATAAAGTTAACTGTACGAGTTATCATTTAGAAACAGACCGAAAAGTAATAATATGACCCTTAGACCAGGAAAATTGCAATCAGTGAGGAGGGGAAAAAACATTACATTATTGAACAAGCATGGATCACTCTGCTACTATCATTGTGTATGACACTTAGATTAAATGAGAGTTGGTGTTATTGAGACACTGGGGTATGGGTGAATAGGAGCCAGCCACAGACCTGTAGCTCTCTCTAGAAAAACCAGATGAGTGAGAGAGAAAAGCTCTTTCTATGCAAAATATGAATTTACAAGCATGTCGCACAAAAAAATTAAATCTGCAGTGAGTTGCCGATTTCAAGCAAACATTAACCTCACCGCGAGACCATACAGCCGTGCTGAACGACTCACATTCTGCTCTATGGGGCTGTTGAGTCTAAAACAACCGGCTGACAAGACAAAACATGCACAAGGTTCAGCTCTTCCTGAGCGCTCAGCACACACCGTAATCCCGGCAGCCTGCATGTCTTCGTTTAGAACACGTCTTTAGTCCGGAGTAAACTCTATCTAGATCTGTCGGCATTACGTCATCACTCTATTCAGCCTTCTAAGGGCGTCAAAACCTTTTTTTGTAACTTGACCACAAAGAGAGCACAATCTTAAATAATGGTAATAATTTCCCCAACTCACCCTCTGGCTGGATCCAAAGCAATCGCTCTCGGCTGGTCCAGGTCCTGCCAGAAAAGAACTTTCCTGAGCGTACCGTCAAGCTCGGCTACCTCGATTCGGTTTGTTTCAGAGTCCGTCCAGTAAAGTTTACTCCCCAACCAGTCGCAGGCCAGACCGTCGGGCGAGGCCAGGCCCGACACCACCGTGTTCTGAGTGATGGAGCTGGAACCGTTCAAGACGGCTCGTTTAATGGACTCCTCACTCACATCGCTCCAGTAGATATAACCTCTGACATAAACAAAGTCCACGGCCGCTGCGTCCTCCAAGCCGCTCACCACCACCGTGGCGTTGGCGCTGCGTCCTTGGGCCGCGTCCACAAGCCGCAGGTCACGCCTGTTGGCGTACAGGAGTTCAGGCCCGGCTGTAGAAGACAACAAAAGGGCGTGATCACACAATAAAAGACTCGAAGACACATACACACACAGACATGTTTAATTTCTCTTCTATATAACTTAAAGACCATGAAACAACTCGAGAAGTTCAAATCTGGATATAAGGAAGCTGAGCAGCAATCAATAATATAATATTCACATTGTGATAAATCCCCCACAACCCGACATCGGATAAGCGGTTGAAGATGGATGGATGGATTGTGATAAATCACACAATGAAACACATCGTCTAAGCGGTGACATCTTAATAAAAATATTTGTAAATAACTACAAACTTTGGAAAAAGCGTTCATCAATCATTAAAGGATCTGAATTGTGTTTAAAAAAAAATTACTAGTTAAAAAAGAATTAATAATAATAAACCATGAAAAAAAAATCCATTTTACTCTTAAATGCAGCTGTACAGTTACACTGACGTTTTTTACTATACTGTACAAACAGACACAAAACATGTAGCACAGAAATATATGGAGATGACAATTTTTGTTATGATCAAAAACCTAACCCAAGACTAAAACTTAAGCTGCACAAAATGTTACAAACAAAAAGAAAAGATCACAAATATATAAAGACAAATGTCCCAAAACCAACCACGCTTATGATTAAAGATTTCAAGCACGCTGTTGGAATCAGAGACAGAATTCCAGGTTTCGTCCAGCCAACGAAAAAAAAAAAGTCTTGCTCCTAAACTCTTTCACTGCTACCTAGCTGACAAACAACATTCGCTAAAAGACGTATAAACGTTCACACCATGAACAACATGCACAAAAAAGTGTAACAGCGCAACACCTCAGGTCATGTTTTCTATTCCTGTTAACAGTTCAGCTAATACACTCACACATCATCTCTATCTGATGTTACACCTGGTCTGAAGCGCGATCCAAATCTGCGGGGTAGCACCATGGAGCAATAATACCTAGCACACATCAATAAGCTTTTCAAAAAGAGGAAAAGCTTCGGCCTCTGATTGTTTTGTCTCCTGAGCTACAGTTGCATAATTTGATTAAATAATAATAATTATTATATTGTGATTAGTTTGACATATATTGCATTCCCATTTAAAACTGTAACTATTTAATGCATCATTTCTAGTGCTGCACAAGTAATCACAAAAATCTAAATCGCAATACGAACCTGTGCAGTTATTTATTCAAGAAAGACTGCAATTTATTACACATAATACGAGTATGCACACATTTTGTTTGTCAATAATTTAAGTATTTGTTTATTTTTTTGTTGACAACATTAAGTCATCTTAATGAGATCACTTCTCCAGTTATTTGTTGTTAGTCTAGATAAATATGATTGAATATAGACCTAATAGCTAAATATTGCAGATCAACTGCAAAACAAGTTAAAATAGTCGCAATGTGACTCTTTTTTTTGTGTCAATCGAATCGTGAAGTCCAATATTTTAAACACATTTTCTAGGCTAAAAGGAAATAACACCACAAATGACACTCATAATGTTTTTCAAATATCTAATTATGTAAGTGTTTACATAATCGACAAACTCCATAAATTCCTGACTGTGTGTATATTGACTATAACTACACCATGTATATTATTAGAACTGCATGTATATATTATCATAACTACACTATGCATATTACTACACTATAACTATAGACATAAATTAGTTGTAATGAGTTGCAACCTTATCCTTATTATGATAGGAGTGTGCTAGAGAATATGAGTTCTTCTGGTAGCTTTGTCTCACTCGCTTCTTTCTGTTTCCTTGCAAAACCCCTAAGTCAACATTAGTTTTTCTTTTTTTTTAGTTTGTTCGTTTCAATCTGCAAACTGGTCAGTCACGTAATAAGTTACTTTCTTTACATGCATGCACATATTCTTCTGTAATTCTATTCTTTTATTACTTTTTAAGCCGTGGTTGGAAATAGTAAATGGCTTGACATCTAATTGCCTAACATTTCTAATGTTTGTTAATGATACTTAAGCTCCAAAATGCTTTAAAACACGCGCATAATTAATCTCACAGCTGAGCCAAAAATTTAAATGTCCAATAAACAGTAAATATCATCATAAATAATCTTCTCATAACCAATTTTGTCACCGTCACCAAACTACCAGTTTATTTCCTCAGTCCTCTCCCTCCACCACCACCAGCTCATATTTATTCAGCTCTCAAGCAGTATAACCTCGAGGACTTCCTCGGCTCTGGAACTTGCACCTCCGCAGGGTGTTCTGGCATGGATTCAAACCTCAGTTTGACACATCGACCACTGTACACTCTCGGGGGGCAACCCTCCACTCCTGGCCTCCGGCTGCAGAGATGTTTTTTTTTTTTTTTTAAACACGGGTAATTTCCTTTTAAAAATATTTAGAAATTTGCAGACCAGCAGGAGCAGGACAGCTCACTGAAGTCCGTCCAACACACTCGGTTCACACAAGAGAGCGTTAATATAGGGAATGGCACTTTCCCCCCTTTCTTTCTTCGGACACTTAATGCCTGGCTGCTGATTATATCAAGCTTTCTTTCTTTTCTTTTTTTTTTTCTAAGACACCCTTAGCACATTTGTTAACCTTTGAGATCTGGAAACGGGATGTCTACACAAAGTAGTAGCCTACGAATGGAATTGAATGTAAACGTTGGTGTGTGTGTGTGTGTGTGTGGACTATAATGTACATATGATCTAAACGCAGATTATTATTGTGATTATTATTTTAAGTTCAACATGTTTCAAAGTACAAAAAAAACAAGTGTATTATATATTAATGTAAACGGTGCAACCTGGACGTCATGAAAGAATAATTTTTTTAAAAAACGGTGACTTAAGAATCATTCCTAAACAGGGGACAAAATGTTAGGAACACTCATCACTTAGTGAGTAGTTACACAACAACTAACAAGAGTGTGATGAGTGACACGTTAGATCTGACTGGTTGTGTTTCTTTCTTTAAACTGGTATCTGAAATAAACATTATACATATTGTCTAGCCTGAATAAGTTTTTTTTGGGGGGGGTGGGGGGCCCACGCCATAGTTGTTTTTTAACCTCTTCAAACTACCAAACTACAGGCCCTAATCTCTCTCTCTCTCTCTGAGACACACACACACACACACAAGCAAATCCTAACAAACTAATGTGACATTATTAATAAAAAAAATAATACATTAATAACAATAAATAAATGACTGAAAGCCAAAGAAGTAGTCAGCTGAACTCCAGTTAAGTCACGCTAACTAAGGCTAGCTAACTAAGAGCAGGCTAGCGATTCACAACAATGCAGCAGGAGCTAATGAAAACTAGCCTTACGGATAAAGAGACCAGCTTGGTATAAAGTGTCAACAGGAGCCCCGAATATACATTCGCAACGAATAGAAGAGTACATGAGACACCGAAAATCCCACCGGGAAGATTAATACTCGTTAAGAATATTCTGGAAGTCTGGAAAGAAAGGCGGTTTAACGATAACATGCGCGCGACTTTTTTTTTTTTAACTGGAATACTGCAACTCCTCTCCTCTCTTCTTCTCCTCTATTCTCTCACACAGATTTAGCACACAAACACACACAAAATAAAAAAAATAAAAATAAAGATGCACATTGGATCACTAAGAACCTCATTTTGCCCATCAGATATTTAAAAACTTTCCCAGTCCAAACTCACCGAGTATTTGCAAACAAAAAGTACAGAAGACGAGAGTCCGCAGCACTGCGCCCATGTTTTTCCTCCGGTGCTTTATCGCATGGCTCCGTCTTTTACGCCTTAACTCGTGTTTCTTCTGCTCTGGAATAACACCAGTCGGGAATTCTTGGGAATCTTTCCTCTTTTCCCACACTTCCAACTGAAGGAATTCTCTGCAGTAGTTATAACCCAGACGCAATGATTCTCCCCTTCGTTCCCGTTCCCATTCTCTCTCTCTCTCGCTATCTCTCTTACGCTCAGTGTGTGTGTATGCGTGTGTGTGTGGTGGCGCTGCGCCGCTTCCTAGTCGTATCCTTCCGCCGGGAAAGGAAAAAGAAACATGGCTGCCGCCGCTTCCCCCTCCCTCCTCCTTCTCCTTCTCTGTGTGTGAGAAAACACTTGCTATTGTTTTACCCTAAAATAATTTTTTAAAAGGTGCACGGCCTCTTTGAGATTTCTCCAATTGAACACGAAAGACATTGAGAATTGTGTTTAGTTTCTATTAGATATTAAACGAGTTTTCAGCACGTTTCAAACAGCATTCCAGAGGGACTATTTTTTTCACGGAATGCGCTGTGATGCGGCGCTAAGCAACTCAGCTATATAGCTAACAAGCTAACAAGTGTGTGCGTGCGCGGGCGCCAAGGCTCACTTTAGCAGCTCTTAGAGTAAATTCCTCAATTTAATTTTGTTTGTTTGTTTGTTTGTTGTATAAACTAATAAATAAAACATTATGCTGCTGCTTTTTGTCTTTTAAAAAAATCAAGTGAAATCAATTGAAGATATTTTGAAATATACATACATTGCATACATACCCAAGTCAAAGTTGTGTTAAGCGCCAAAACATGTTTTTTTTTTTTTTTTTAGTATATATTGGACTCAGCAAGAAAAAAAACATCACACACTGAAAAACAGTATGATGCATATTATATTAAAATAACATTATATATATATATAAATATTATATATATCAATATGTAACATATAGCAATACATTTAGTATTACAATATTTATAAGGTTTATACGTTTTTCTTTTCCTGAAGTGTGTATACATTTTTTGCCTTACTATCTATATATACACAGTATATTTGGTTCAAATAAACAAATGTAATGTATTTTATAACGTATGCAGATTTATCATTTCCTTCAGGATCAATAAAGAATCTATCTATATATCCCATATCAACAAAAGTATTTGGCCTAACTTGCAATGACATTGTATCCAAATTCTCACTCACTCATCTTGTATACTGCTTTATCCATCGCAGGGCACACATATGCACACACTACAGACAATTTGGGAACACCAATTAGCCTAATCTGCATGTCTTTGGATTGTGGGAGGAAACCGAAATACCCAGAGGAAACCCACCAAGCACGGGGAGAACATGCAAACTCCATGCACACAGAGACGGGAATCAAACCCAGCCGGGAGTCGACCCCGGACCCTAGAGGTGCTAGGTGAGAGTGCTAACCACTACACCAACGTGTCGCCCTTTTACTTCAATATGGATTTGGTGCCCCTTTGCAGCTGTAACAGCTTCCACTCTTCCTTTAAGGCTGTCCACAGGATTTTGGAGTGTTTTTGTAGGAATTCGTGCCCATTCATTCTGTAGAGCATTTATGTGGTCAGGCAGTGATGTTGGAAGAGAACGTCTGGCTCACAATCTCTGTTCCAGTTCACCCAAAAGGTGCTCGATGGGGTTGAGGTCAGGCCTCTCTTGTGTGGCCGAGTTCTTCCACACTGAACATGTCAAACCATGTCTTTATAGTCCTAGCTTTGTGCACTGGAGCATTGTCCAAGATGTCTTAATATGTTAAAGCATTAAGATTGTCTTTCACTGGGGATAATGGACCTCATTGAAACAACTGGATTCAATAATTAACAGGATTGGCCAAATACTTTTGTTTAGTTTTTTTTGCACAGATACCAATAATAACTAATAATACTAGATAATAAAAATATGCAAATTTTTCTAAATTTTTGCTTTGTCATTCCTATATGTATTCAAGGAGCAGTAAAATGTACAGGTTATAAAAGTAATGATAATTTTTGTTCTACCTGACATATCCAAAACCCAAAAGCACAGTCTGATGTCTGAAGCCTCCCACACACACCAGCAAAGCATCCATATAAGCACATATGTTTTTTTTTATTTTTTTTTATCATCATTGACCTATGCTGTGTTTCAAGCACAGGTCTCTCACTTGGGTTTTAAGGGTTAATTGATTGTTTCTTGTATAAACAAATAAAATAAATACATAAATAAATACATGTTTATGATGATGCTGTCGGTGCCTGCTTTATCGCTTTTAAATTAAATCAACTGAGGTAAATTGAATATATACTTTAAAATATAAATTCCTAAGCCAAAGTTGTGTTAGGTGTCAAAACATAATAACTATATTTATTATATAAGCATCTAGTTCAAATTAACATGTAATGTATGGAATAATGAATATTTTTTACAGATTTTGTAATTTTCTTCAGTTTAAATAACATATCTATTTGTCTTTCTGTCTGAATGAACGCCATACCAAAAGTATGTGAACACCTGACCATCACATCTAACCTGATGACACAGAGTCTGAAGAATGTCTTTGTACACTGTAGAGTTACAAGTTCACGTCACTGAAACAAAAAGAGCCAAACCTGTTCCAGCATGATAGTGTGTGTACAAAGCGAGCTCCATGACACCATGGTGTGTTAAGTGTCCCCGCACAGAGCCCTGACTAATCACCTTAGAAATGAACTGGAACACCGACTGCAACCCCAGACCTCCTCATGCAACATCACCGCTTGATCTTACTAATGCTTTCGTAGCTGAGTGATCACAAATCCAGCCAGCCTCAATCCAAAAATCTAGTGGAAAGCCTTCCCAGAAGAGTGAAGTTTATTATATGAGCAAAAGAGGAATATCTTTGGAATGGAATGTTCATAGTTCCACTAATGCTCACAGTAACATTTGAAAATGTATTCTTAATAAATGATATAAACGTGGGATTGGAGATCCCGACCAAGCTTAGAGCTATAGATTGTTTTACTTAAAATCCAGCTCTTACGAATATTGGCTAAATCTCAACAGTGTGATAGTTCATCAGAGTTTTTTTATATAAAAATATTTGTTATATCATTACTCCTTTAGTAAAACTTGTTGTCAGTCATACCTACCTAAAAGTTAAAGTTAGAATTTCATATATTCAATTTCTTACCAATTTTTACGTATTTTAAAACCAGAGCCATTTTGTGATAAACTTAAGCAATAAAGTACAAGAAAGTGTTTTACTAAGACATAGGACTGCATGTTGGCCTGCATATGGATATGACTCTTGGGTTTAGTCTTTATCTGTACAATATCCTTTTAATCTATATTCCGGTAAAAAAAAAAAAAAAAAAAAAAAAA
This sequence comes from Clarias magur, assembly GCA_013621035.1. Lineage (NCBI taxonomy): Eukaryota > Metazoa > Chordata > Actinopteri > Siluriformes > Clariidae > Clarias > Clarias magur. Next base: position 1,385,930 of record QNUK01000017.1, on the reverse strand, counting down.
ACGGTCTTTCATGTACAGTATAAATTTAGCCTACAACATTCTTTATTTATATAAAGAATATAAATGTTGTAAGTATTCTTAGTACTGTACTTTGCATTTTAAAAGTCCAAACTGAAAATTATGACAAGGTTAGACTAACAGCTGCTGGATGTTGAAAATTTCCTTCAAGATCAATAAAGTATCTATCTATCTATCTATCTATCTATCTATCATGTACTTGGCTATTTGTCTGCATAATCCTATAATTCAATATGTATTGTACTGTTTGAATATAACAATATAATAGGAAAAATAGGAAAAACATGGTGAGGATGATTATCCACAGCAATAATAATAATAATAATAATAATAATAATAATACAGCATTAATGGTGGTTTTTACCATTTTTACCAGAACCTCCAAACTTCACATTTCTTCAAAGAATTAACATTTTATTTTTTGCCAGAGAAAATAGTAGCCTACATTAAATTCAAATTTGCTGTTAAAAGCAACCACTCACAAAAACAAGACCAAACCATCACCATCTCATATATACAATGATATTAAAATACAAAAAGCAATTCAAGAAAAAACATGAAAAGATTTGTGCAACTTAAACCAAGTTCCTTAAAATGGAGCACAGGAGCAGGAAGGAGGCTGTAGGTTCAACTGAGTGACTGCTGCCACCTTTGGTCAAAAATTGCAATTACAGCTAATTCAATATTTCAGTGTATGCCAGATGTTTCGATATAGTTTGTAACAAGCCCTGGTTTGACTTCACTTCTTCACCAAAGTCACCCAATTATGAGGCGAATAGAGGTAATAAACACAAATTATAGCAGTACGACATGGTGGAAAGAAAGAAAGGAAGAAAAAAACCTTGTTCAGTCAGATTCCAAGGCAAATTCTTTTAAATGGATGAAGTTGCTTATAATAAGTATTAGTGTTTATTTATATATTAAGTATATTATTACATTTATAATTGAGTGAGTTGAAATACATTCCCTAATAATGAACAGGAAGTCGACAAAGGCATGTCAGAAACCATACTGGAACACAGCGGATATTGCGAAACTACATTTACAGTACCATGCATGCTCTTAGCAAGTGTTACAGTTAACTAGAGTACACACACACACACACACACACGCACACGCACACGCACACACCCTGCCTCACTCCCATACCTGCTCGTTAAGAAAGTATTCATGTGAAAATAGTGCACATCCAGTGTAGTTTACCACCAAGAAGTAGTATTTTTTTTTTAGACACAAAACAGAAGTGCGGCACAATGAGAACACTGCATCAGAGACTTTCCTGTGGATCGGCGTAACAAACGTAAAAAAATCACAGCAGTACAACATAGTGGGAAATTAAATCACAAAAGGTCGATGTACAGCAAGTAAATACAGTTTGAAAAGCAGTTGTTTGTCAGTAAGGAAGCAACGGTGCTGAATGAATATGGCCATATAAAGGTGCTTGTGACAGTTTAAAGAACAGAACCACCTTTTTTTTGTTTGTTTGTTTGTTTTTTTCATTCCCACTCAAATCGTACTGTATCACACCCAAGAAGAAAAGTGATGGCGTACTGACTTGCTAGTAGCATGGTTTAACATCATACTCGTACACAAAACAGGCCAAGGTGATTGAACAAATGAAGCCTCTAAAAGGAATTATGCAGGCATTTCAGCTTAATTATTGATTGTTGACTGGTTTGACACAGAGGAAATGTTAATGACTTAATGCATTGCCATAGCAAAGAATGTCCAACAGTATTCTAGTCCTAAATTTTGAAGCTTCCTGAGGTCTTTGTATTGCTTTTCGTCCCCCCACAACCCGAAACTCTCCATCTTGTTAACAGCAGTTACAACATCTTATAAGCCAAAAATGTTGCACATATCAAAATATTTTTGTTAGTTTTAGTAAGCTGACACTGGGGGAATAATAATAATATAGTTTAAAATTGAACGGGATTGTCTTTTAGATGATCGAGTTTAGATCATGGTTGAGTTTTAGATCTCATAGTGAAGGTCGTTGAGCTCCAGTCTCGTGTAGTGTCTCCTGTCAAACGATTCCATGGCTCTGCGGCCCACGACGGCCAGGACGAACGTGAGAATGATGAGCGTGAGCACGACCAGCAGAGCCAGGCTATTCTTCCACATCAGGTGCGACGCCTTGGCCTTATCCGAAGCAGACGGTATTACAGTAGGGTCGGGACGCGAATCTGCATTTTTCACATCGTTCTCCATCTCTACGACGACTATAGTCGTTCTTTCACTGGTGGTTGTGGATGTAGTTGTAGTGGTCGTGGTCGTTGTAGTGGGACGAGTGGTTGTGGTTGTAGACGGGGTAGTGGTTGTGGTTGTTTTGGGGGTTGTGGTTGTGGTTGCAGTAGTTGTGGTTGTAGATGGAGTAGTAGTTGTGGTTGTTGTTGTAGTAGTAGTTGTAGTACTAGTGGTAGTAACAGGAGGAGGAGTAGAAGGTGTTGTCGTTCTCGGTGTGGTTTGTTTCGGTAAGGTCGGAACCTCAGCTACTTTGGCACCGGATCTCACATGGGAATCTGGCTTTTTTGGAGGCTTGATCTGCTTTCTGGATGGTCGGACTGGATTCGGGGGTGGCTGTGGCGGTTGGACCGGATGTGTAGTTGTTGTTGTTGTGCTTGTTGTGGAAGGTGCCTTTGTTGTTGTAGTTGTTGATTGTGTCGTCGTCGTCGCCGTCGTTGTTGTTGTTGTTGTTGATTTACTAGTTGGCACGTTTTCAACAGGTATTGTGAGGAGGATAATCGCCAGCTCTGTGGGCGCCGTGGTGGAGGTGGTTCTTGTGGTCGGAGCCGTGGTCGTAGTGGACTGCGTGGTACTTGTGGTAGTGGTGGGCTGGGTTGTAGTCGTTGTGGTTGTCGGTTTCAGGGTTGTCGATGTAGATTGAGTAATAGCAGGTTGTTTGGTTATCGTATTGGGGATTGTGGGTACTCGGTCCTTTCCTTTTGCAGCAGGATGTGTTAAACCTTTTGTAAAAAAAAAAAACAACAACAACAAAAAAACATTCATTCAATTCAGTTGTATTGTCGCGAAGTAGCTTTACACAATCAGAAGAATGATTTAAGTTTGTATGGAATGTGAATGTGTATGAATCAAAATGGTCAGACTGTCCCTGATGAGCAAGCCGAGGGCGACAGTGGCAAGGAAAAACTCCCTGAGATGTCAGTAGGAAGAAACCTTGAGAGGAACCGGACTCAACAGGGAACCCATCCTCATTTGGGTGATAACGGATAACAGGGATTAGATCTGCATTCATACAGTGTGTTGGGTGGCAGACAGGTCAGTGTAACAGTTGATGTTAATTGATGTTAATATGGAGTCCAGGTAGTTATTGGAGGCTCAGGTAAACTTGTAGGAAATTCCATTAGCACTCGTTACAATACATATGCAAGTCTGGTTCAAGGAGAATGACCTAGTGCGTGCACACACATGCTGCAACCTTCCAACAAAAATGACACTAAATGACCTATGACACAGTGTCTGCACTAAATACAACTTTCTGTTTGTGATTCATTCAAGTGGGACTTCCTTACATGCAGTCATGCCGTTCTCACACACACACAGAAATTTTATTTATTTTTTAATTTAGGTTTCAGCTATAAGATAAACCATTGACTAGATGAGTAGTACTATAAAACCTGTGGAATTACTGTTACCACACATACTGTAGCAGTCTGACTAAATCTAATTTACTAAATCTAATAATGTCTGCCACACTTTTCGTTGCCAGGGTGGCTAGCATTCTTAGTGAATTTAGCGTCACGCTGATGAAGTCCGTTTCAGTGTTAAGAAGCTTTTTGTAACTGAGGCCAAGAGCTCCAGTGTGTTCAATATACAATACGCGCCATGGATTTCTGCAGTATCCTGTTGCCTCTGGCCATCAGGAGAGACAAAGGTCTTTTGCATACATCACAATAACACGCATGGTGTTCGAACTTTGCCTCGAAAGGCAAACCTTAAAACTCATTTGTTTAGTGGAGTAAGAGATAATATTGCCACATAACAGACATATGTGGAAATAAGAATAAAGTAGGCCATAGACAAGGGACACCACCATATGCCATGGTTTATTAGCTTGATATGCTTTTTACTATTTTTAGTCAAATGTTACTAAATTGTAAGTGAAAACGTCTTGTTCTGTCTTCTAACACAATTTTGATTTGACGTTTTGATTGCAATTTTATGAAAATTTGACTAGAAATTAGCCCAGTAATCATATATTTGGTTTGTAAGTGTAGATAAATGTAACTATAGTCTGGATGTTTTCACTTGCTAAGATATTTTTTTGTTTCTCAGTATGGAAAACAAGGATACAGCGGTACCTCGGATTACAAATTTTACCCGTTCCAGAGGCAGGTTCTTAAGGCAAAATTAATTATTTGTATTGCGAAGTGCATTTTCCCATAGGAAACAATGTAAATGCAGATAGCCACCCAGAAGTGACCAATTTCCATCACTATATTCATATTTTTCGGCGTATAAAACAATGAAAAGATTTTGGAAAGACATGTAAACGAAGTAAAATATGAAATAAATCGATGTTAAACCTGACTTAACCTTCATTTCTGAGTCCTCTTGGCTCCCTTTTCTCCTTACGCCGTCCTTGCTAATATTCTCAGCTATATATTCACTAAATCTTGCACAAAATGCAAAAAATAAACATGTAAAAAAATATCTAAACACACTTCGCTTGACTTGGCTTTACAGCGACGCAAAAAAGTTTTGAACGGCTCCCGGACTTCCGCGCAACTTAGCCGGTGTTCGGTTCGGACGTTTGTATACCGAAAATGCTTTGTACGCCGAGGCAAATTTTACGCCGAGTAAAATTTCAGGTCTTAAGTCAAAAATTCGTTCATATGCCGAGGTAACAGTTTTTCAGAAACCAGTTTAACTATTGCTCTTCTTTTGGACATAAGAAACATTGTGTAATAGAAAAACAGCTACTGTGTATTTGATCTGATTCAGTCACTGTTCAATGGCCAGTGTTTTAATGGAAGGTGAGGAGGACGCCTAGGGTCCTAAAGACACGAGAGACAAAGGGGTGCTCAGATGTTTGCTAGGTTGTTTCTAGTGACCTCTAAGTTCCTAGAATCCTTGTTTTGTGATTCTGAAACCTGCACTTTCCTCTCCAGGGCCTCTTAAATGCCAGGCCCAAACACCAACCCCCGTCAATACAGAGGTCTGATTTGCACACATCCAGCCTCAACAGAAGGATCAACCTCTGCTGGCTGGAGTGATTGGTCCGATGCTAGCAATAAAGCGGCTAATGTATTGCCAGGGTTGGCATGCGGCCCAGCCCGACAGCTTGTAATCCATCATATTAGGTGGAGCACACTGCAGGTGTAAATCCGCCAGCCGAGCGTGCCATCTCAGCGCTGGGGAACTGTCAGCCAGACACTGCATTCTAAAGATGGTCAATGTCAAGGCGAAATGTACAGTACATGAGGCGAGAAGACAGGGATACATCTATATAGTGCGTCTATAATAACGCATCATGTGTCACTTTGTTGGAGGGACGCAGCGTGTTAGCGCACGTGGTATCCAGGTAACTCTGAAAACTTGTGGCAGTGAGCAGGGATGAAATATAACTCTCGTAGTAATCACGACAAAACAGAACAAGAATAGGCGATTTAAAAGTTGTCGCAAAAAAAGACAACATCCCTTATCGACGTCTAGGCACTTGCATCCTGGACATTTTGGACATTGTTTTCGCAATCCTCAATACAATAAAGGTAACATGAAATGGTGCAGGGTGAACAGTTCCCCCTGGAGTTAGGAACCACTGCGATAATGTGCTCATTTTGAGAAACCTTACCTTTGAATATATCATAAGTGTTAGTTCCAGGACTGGCTGACATTAGAGGGCAGTCCTGCTCAGTTTCACAATGAAACAGGTGGCAGTTCTCAACACCATCTTGGCCTGAAGGTTTATACACCACCATGTTGCACTTTATACCTGTAAGAAAGGTAGAACCGCACATTTGTAAAGACAAAACTATTGGTTTAATACTTAAAAAACACCCAACTCTCTAACATCATCTCGCTCTTATAGTACAACAGCATGTTAAAAACAAACCTAATCTAACAGGCCATGTAACAACATATACAGTAATGCATAGGATCAACCTCAGCTCTAGTTGTAGCGTATCAGTTACAGTTTCTGACTATACTATATTATGGTGGAATCCGGGTGAAAGCAGCTTACCTGGTTTCAGCTCCTCTGAGCAACAAGCCAGTATGCAGTCCCTTTCTGCCTCTTTCTTCCTGACATCCATTACGGTCTTTTGAAGATCCAGAGCCTTGCGCACATTCACAATGGTGTCTCGATGCTGCCTGGAGTAACATGTCTCACCACTGGAGCTCAAAGCACAGCCGCAAGCCTGGAGAAAGATCAGAGCCCCGAGAAGCAGCTTAGCTGCCCTGAAGGAGTGTCCATGCGCTGGGAACATGGCTTTTAGAGCTCAGGAGATCCACGGGCTTCTCAGAGTCCTGACAGGGAAGGATTAAGACCTGCTGAATGACAATCGGAAATGTTTCGTTAAGGAAAACACAAGGTTTCTTCGTACACTTTAACCCATGGTGGCTTGATCACTCGCGGAGTCTTTCATACACCTAAAGCACTTTGGACAAAGAGTACATTTAAAGGATAAATTGTCTTGTTTTGATTATTTTTATGGTTCCAAAGGACATCAAATACAAATATCATACACATAGATAATGTTCACATTTTTTAAATGCATCGAAGAAATCGGGTACTAACCAGTGCCTTGTAGGTGTGCGTACAATGCCATCAGACGGTCTCAAGTCCTTTTGGTCCACAGTTCATGAACAGTCATTTATCTCAGTAGAACTTTGCTCCTTTTGCTGCAACATATTTCATATGTTATTGTTAGTGCTTGATAGCTTACTGGTATCATAAATGTAGATAGTTATCAGTTTGGGTAATAAGTTGCAGCGATATTTGTTATTGTGTTTGTAGTGTAGTTTCAGGTTAATGGTATGAAATTGTGAATATGACTATGTTTTGTCTAAATTTGGATTTCTTAATTGGTTCAACTGGTCCTTCATTGTCATATAAAACGTGCATTACTGGATGTTTTAAAAGTAACAGTGCAAAATATTGTTTAAATATAATATGTTTATTAATTGGTGATAAAAAAAAATAAAGCAGATTAATACTGCTGTTTACTTTACAATCCATCCATCTAGGAACGTCTGTAGTCCAACTAGGGACCATGGAGGCCAGTGGTGACCATTGTATTTATTCCCATTTTCACAACCATGGTAGGATCTCCGGTCAACATTCATACACTTTGGGAACGCTGCTACATTGTCTAATATGCATGTCTTTGGACTTTGGGAGGAAACCGGAGAACCCAGAGGAAACCCACAAAGCACGGGGAGGACATGCAAACTCCATGCACACAGACCCCGAGACGGGAATCGAACCCGACCCTGGTGGTGCAAGGTGACAGTGCTAACCACTACGCCACCGTGCCACTAATAACATGGTAAAATAATGAAGTGCCCGTTTAGAAGGCACACTAATTTAGAAGGATTTTTCTGGTCTTAAGAACATCAGAAATGCAACATGCGTCGATTCAACAAGGTGCTCCATGTGAACTTCTGCATGGGACAGTTTTCTTGAACAAAACAGCTGCAGTCTTGCAGCAACAGTCCTTTTCTAGGATATAATCTCACCCGTTCTATAAGACTAGAATTATGAAATTGGCCACAAATGCTAACTGACCTTAAAGTATCTGATGGCATGCGACACTAAATTGGTGCAAATGAATTCATCCAAGCTGCTAAGTTCTCTTTCCTTCTCAGTGTCTATCAGAGATTCTTCTTTGAGGAAGAGGACATATTAATACACACGCAAAGTCATTTTTTGGCTCATTACCACTCAACTGAAATCTATAAGCACCAGAAGAACTTGCAATACCATGCATTTACAGTATATGGGGGAATGTGACATCTAGTGTGTTGAAATGTATACTTTTTGTGTGTATGCTGGCACTGTACCTAATAAACTGTCAACCAAGTCTGTATGGAATGAGGAGTTAGGTCATTGCATTTTAGGGCAGTGACACCATCCCATAGGGGGAAAATGGCATTTGTTATTTATCGCATTTTGAAAAAGTAAAAGAAAATGCGAGAGTGGAGGAAAGAAACGTAGACAAAAAAGTAGACAAAACAACAACCAGACAGATATAGATCGACAGGCAGGCAGACGGATGGACAGATTGATTGATAGACAGATAGCTTGACTGAGTATTTGTTGTTCTCATTGTTAATATTCTTGTGTAAAAAAGAGACCAACTAAAATGACATATACTTTTTCATAAATACAATCACTTTTCAGACTTTTTCAGACTGATGTAAAATTATATAATTTACACTCGCACATTGTCTGCTATACTGTATATCTAAAGTGTACACCTTTTACTTTTACCAGCTACACACATACATGAGCATCTGATTTATTCTCCTTTTGCTCTTATAATAACCTCCATTCTTCTGGCAGGGCTTTCCACTAGACGTAAGGGTGTGACTGTCTGGATTTGTGATCATTCAGCTACAACACATTAGTAAGATCAGGCGGTCATGTTGAATAAGGAGGTCTGGGGTGTAACCTGAGTTCCGGTTCATTTCGAAGGTGTTTAGTGAGGTGTAGTGAGGTTGAGTTCAGTCAGGTCTCTGCGCGGGACACTTGAGTTCTTCCACTCAAGCTTTGTGGTAACATTTTAAAACATATGGGAGGGTGATATTTAGGTGTCCACAAACCTTCGGTGATCTTTTTGACTCTACGCCCAGTTGGATCTAGCACGTTTTGAAGAATAAAGGGCTTCACTGATTATAAATAATGAGTGATTATATATAATATGTTGCTATACATTATTAATAATGTATAGGAATTTAATTCATTCATTCATCTTCTATACTGTTTCTCCAAATAGGCTTCTGGCCTTCTGGACAGGGTACCAATTCATCGCAAGGCACACACACACACACACACACACACAATGGGCAATTTGGGAACATCAATTAGCCCAATCTGTAGTTCTATGGACTGTGGGAGGAAAGCAACATACCCAGGGGAAACCCACCAGGCACCAGGCGAACAAGAGCAAACTCCACATACAAAGACCAGATGCAGGAATCAGACCCGAAAACTGAAGGTGCAAGTCAACAGTGCTAACCACTTAGCTCATAGCAATAAATCATTGTGATTTTCATTATTAAAAAAATAATTACAATGTTATTAAAAACAAAGTGTCCCTTTTTTATCTCAATACGTTTGGCCACCACTATATATTATAAGCCTAAAAATGAGTCATTCTCTATATTTAGAATTGTGAGCAGTGGTAAGTTTGGGATGATTTCTCTAAGATTATTTTCTTCAAGAAGGTTATTTTTAGTATTTTGTGCCGTTAAATTGCATATTGTCCTCAGATAAATAATACCATCCATCCAGGAACCTTTGTAGTCTACCTAGGGACCATGGTAGCCAATGGTGATTACTGTTGTATTTATTCCCATTTTACGACCGCGTTAGGACCTAGGGTCAGCATTCACACACTACGGGCAATTTGGGACCGTAATTGGCCTAATCTGCATGTTTTTGGACTGTGGGAGGAAACCGGAGAACCTGGAGGAAACCCACCAAGCACTGGGAGAACATGCAAACTACATGCACACAGACCCCAAGGCGGGAATCGCACCCGAACCCTGGACATACAAGGTAATGCTAACCACGACACCTCCGTGCTGCCATAAATAATACCACATGACCCATATTTAAAAAATCGATATGTGAAATGACAAGTCAATTATCTTAAAAAAACAAAACAAAACAAAAAAAAAACAGGAAATTCCAAACATGAAATACATGTGAAAATGTAAAATATCTTAATAACAAGAGTAAAAAGAATGAAGTAAATAGGAGTTGTAAAGACGCCCCAGTTTAGAATCCTGACTCAGGTCTTCTTGGCACTTTTTCCTTTCTTCTTTGTTTTGCACTTATTTAAGCGAGCCACAACAAATCCTTTTCTTCCCACAAATCCTCATCACACGGCTCTAGTCTAACTACCGCCCCAAAATGCGATGCAATACCAGAGTTGGGAGGCAAGCGAAGGCGAGCTAAGCGTTCATAAGACCAGTAAAGGTAAATGAGGACTTTGATGCAACAGCGCACTGGTCCTGATGTTGACGCGTCGCTAGGATACAGCAGCAGCAGCATCCGTTTTAAGACCGTCGCCGTGATGCAATCAGAATGAAACAGACAAATAACACGTTGTTGAGTTCCAAACTGAGGCTTGCTTTGTTCATTTAAATGGATTGAATCAACCCAGGCTTTCCTAACACCTGCTAGCATCGCTGCCGGCCTTGTGTAGAACACACACAGAAATAAATAATTAATGATGAAAATGTAAAAATGTCCATTAATATGTAGAGAGACATAGATAGACAGATAACAATCAGGGTGCTTACCTTTAGGAAATCACCAAGATAGCTTCCAGGCGAACATCTTCATCCAAAAAAAAAAAAACAAAAAAAAAAAAGGGAGAAGAAAAAAAAAAGATCTCAGGCATGCGACCTACATAAATTTCGTAGATCTCCTTAAAGATGCTCAGAAGGACCGAGGGCTAAGATGGTGTCTTCAGTCACTGCATCACACTCGGAGCTCTGACACGGCGCAGACACCACGCATTATAGATACATATACGGGTTTTTTTTTTTTTTACGTTAACAAATAAAAAACACGTATGCGCACACAAAAGACCGCGAGAGAGAGAGAGAGAAAGAGAGAGCGCGCGCACACAACGCGGCGCGCGCGCCTGCGAGAGAGAGAGAGAGAGAGAGAAAGAGTCGCCAAGGAGACAAAAATACCACCAAGCGCGCCTTTAAACGCACTGCACTAATTCGAGTCGATCCCAAGCGACTTCAGCCGCGACTCTGACCCGGACTCTGAAACATCTCGTTTCTGCTGTGCTCTTTTGTCCGCGGTGAGAGCGTCTGAGCGCAGGCACGTGCGGAACTGCAGAACCCGTATGTTAACTCAAGCGATCGTACTGAATGAAGACCCGACACACAAAGAGGAGCTGAAGCAGGAGATCTCCTCCACCACAAACAGCACCCTCCTCCCCACTCACTCTCAATCTCATATACAGGGTTTTCAGGGGCCTGAAGCCTATGTCAGGAGATTTAGGGCACAAGGCGGGGTACAACCTGAACACACACACACACACACACACACACACACACATTGGGAAGGCCAGATACCCTAATCTGCTTGTCTTTGGAAGGAAACCGGAGTACCCAGAGGAAACCCACCAGGCACGAGGAGAACATGCACACACAGACCCGAGGCGGGAATCGAACCCATAACCTGGAGGTGCAAAGCGACAGTGCTAACCACTAAGCCAAATTATGAGATATTTTACATCTTGTTATGTTATGCAGCTGATAGCAATTTTGCTGCATAACATAACAATATCTAAAATATCTAATATTTTGATTTTCATAATTATGAAATTAATTATGAAATGTAATAAAAAAAAATATATATATATATATATATATATATATATATATATATATAAATATATATATTTTATTTTTGTTTTTTCACTTTTGCTCAATACTTTTGGCCAGCACTGTATATTATAAGCCCAGAAACGTCGCATTCTCTATATTAAGAAATGTGTGCAGTGGCAAGTTTGGGATGATTTATTTAAGATTCCTTTTTTCAAGATGGTAAAATTTAGCATCCTCTGCCCTTAAATTGCGTAACTAATACAGTACCATTGCATCCATCTAGGAACCTCTGTAGTCGAACTAGGGACTGTGGAGGCCACTGGTGATTACTGTTGTATTTATTCCCATTTTACGACCTCTGGTCAACATTCACACACTCATTCACACACTACTGGCAATTTGGGAATGCCAGGTAGCCTATTCTGCTTGTCTTTGGACTGTGGGAGGAAACCCACCAAGCGTAGGGAGAACATGTAAACTCAATGCACACAGACCTCGAGGCGGGACTCAAACCCGGATCCTGGACATGTGAGGCGTACCCAGAAGAAAGTCACCAAGCATGAGGAGGACATGCACCAAAACCACCGCGCCGCCCCTCCTCCATCTCACTAATGCAATTAAACAACCAGAGAAAGTGTTCGTTTTTTTATGCACTGCTAAGCTATGCACTCGTTTAATGCTCTTCATTCAGCAAACCATCCACTGTGGGTAAATGATATGCTACTGTAACTGTAAGTGTGTGTAAGTGTGTGTTATCTGGCACTCAGGCATCTGCCATCAATTTGCATCGAACAGATGGTCCAACAAAAACACTTCTCATTGCACTGGTACACAGTTCATCAATGTTCATAAATGAACACGATTGTGCATGTCCTTTAGGGGTATCGATTACAAAATGACAGTAGACCTTGGAATATGTCCACACAAATGTGCACGAAGTGAACAGACGGCAATAGCGTTAGTGATAATCAAAAGTATGCACCAAAACTTTTAAGCAAATAAAGCTTCAGGTTGAGATATTGCTATTTATTGTGGTATTTTTGTTTTTATTTTTTAAAGCAACAGCTCACCTAGGCGTAGCATGAGAGAGCTGTTCTTAACAGATGTTCAAACAGCATGAATGTGTTTTTTTCCCCCTGAATGCTCAGGTCAACCAGGACGTTTATATTTTACCCTTGGGTTTAAGCTGAACTGTAATCCTGTTAAGAGAAGAAAGGGGTGTTTTAAGATTCCTAGGTATTTGTCTCTGGAGCAGTGCACCCTCAGACTGAGATACAATATGATGAATTCTTTTAAAAATTGGAATGTATTTCATATATATATATATATATATATATATATATATATATATATATATAGTATATATGTTGTTGGTTTTTCGGCTGTTCCCGGCAACGGTCACCACAGTGGACCATCTGCTCTATGCACAAGCTTGACACAGGTTTTACGCCGGATTTCATTGTATATACAGTATATGTCACTGACGTGATATATGAATTGCCACACAAAAGCATATACAGTATCAATGAATAATAAAAAAATTTTTTTTTAATAATTCCCCCATTCTCTACAAATATATAATGATCGAAGATCATTTTGAGATGGTATTGGAAATTTGTACTCAGGCTGCACTATGGAAGAAATTAAAGTATGCTGTGTATATTTCATAAACACAGTTTATTCGCATTTGAGGTGGTAAAATGTTGCTGTTTCTTTATAATCCTATAGATTGTATAGAATCCGCTAGATTGGCCCGTTAATAATTATATATAATCCTATGGGGAGGAGAGGGGGAGCTACAAACTATTCACACAGGCAGTATAAATTTGCTAAATTTGTTTAGAAATGTAAAAACTTAAAAAAAATTGCATTGGTACATGTATGAAATTGTGATACTTATAGAATCTTCATACAAAACGGATCGACACCGAGGTATCGAGATAATCTCATGTCAGGTGATCTGGAGTGATTCTCATCCCTAGAATGTCACTTCAAAAATAGAGATTATACCAATCAGCAAAGGAACGGTAGTCATAGTGGCAATAAATACTGGGGCATCCGTTGTATCATAAACCTGTGGGAGTCTATTCACTCCTTGCATGTCTGTTCAAGTCAAACCGGGACAGGTGTAAAACCGTTTGACATTCGCACGAGACTTCAAGCACGGTACGGTGATGAGACTCTTCGCCGCCGTGAAACATCAGCCTTAACCTACCGCTGCAGAGTGAACAGTTGTAGTGAGAAAGCTGTGTTTACATTGAGGAGGAGTGCACTATAGTACGAGTCCTACGGAGTCGACATCTTCAGCATGCCGTCACTCCGACTTCCTGTTTCAAAAAGGAAATAATAAATGCACAAGCTCTCAATCTGTTTCTTGTCGAACTGTTTCCTGCATTTTATAGTTACCAGGTTCAAGATATGAATAAACCAATCCAAATAGACTGCTAAGCGTGAAATAACGTTTTATTGTCGTTAACCAAAGCACAAAAAAAAAACAAACAAAAAAACAGTTTAGAGAAACATGACTTGATGGATCGGACAGAAGTTTTGAACTTTTGCAATACTGTAATGTCATAAAACTGATCATCTGTCGATTTTCTCCTCGTGTCTTTATTCTGCTTGAAGTGACTGATAATATACAGTACCGAAACGAAGATTGTCTCAGATGACCAGCTCTGACATTCTGATGAGAATACGACAAGATCTAAAACTGATGATAGATTTTATCAATTCAAAATCCTTTCAGTTCTCTTGAATATTATCATAGTGAGACCAATATGTGTATTCTGAGCATTTTCAATAGGCATATAGACATATTTCATATGGAGATCCTGTATAGTCTACATGTAGAAAAATAGCAGCTTTAAAGACATCCATTTAGTTTGTTTATTCCACATCCATCATCTCCAAGCCACCGCTTTTCTTCACCTTCCTCTTCTTGTCAGCGGGAGTCGGAGCAGGTTTCTTTTTGGGAGCTTCTTCAACTTGAAAGAAAGAGGTAAAGGAGCAATTTGTTACACCGATGCGAAGCCCTATGACTGACATCTGACATGTTCAACTTTACCTAAAAATGACTCACATTTAAAGCAAATATGCGTTTTAGAATTTTATATCCAATTCCTCAATGCTTTTTGAGAGTTTATTTGGACCAGAGGTGGATCGTTGTCATGACGATAAAAGATTCCGACAAGTGTGTAGTGAATGTGTATTCTCGGTTGCCATGTGCACGGAATATCGTTCATCGAGTGAGTAGCGCGACCTCTTTGAAGATTTAAGACCCATCAAAAAGAAAAAAACCCAAGAGTTAGGACAAGCACACTGGGCATTAAAAAAAGAAGAAAGTGTCTTGAGAATCTGATACGGATCCATGGTGAAGATGATGAAGATGAAGACGATGACGAGGAAGATGATGAAGATTGATCAAAAATGTAAAATAATGATGGCGAAACTAGAATTAGAATTTACGTATAAACCCGTTAATCAATACCATTAAAAATATATATTTATTATTTATTAAAAATGTAAAATATTAAAATATACAGTATACTCAATTCCTGAATTCTCAACATTTTCTGATCTTTTATTTATTTATTTTTTTATTTTTATTTATTTATCTTTCAGCTGTAACTGTAGTGTTAAATAAGAAAAAAGAAAATCTAATAATAATTAAAAAAATAAATTGAGAAAACACGCTATATATGCTCAAAAGTATTCGGACACCTGCCCATCACTTCTCAAAAAAGACACTAGAAGCAAACAATTGTACACAATATCTTTGTATGCTGTAGCATTATAATTTCCCTTCACTGCAACGAAGAGGCCCAAAACTGATCTCGCTAACGCTCTTGTAGCTGAATGATCACAAATCCACACAGTTACACTTCAAAATCCAGCATGAAGCCTTCCCAGATGAGTGCAGGTTAAATACAAAGGGGCTAAAACTGGAATGGGATGTTCAATAAGAACATAAGAGTGTGATGGTGAGGTTTTGGCCATATAGTGTAGATAGGGTTCAGGCCCCCCACGAACCTGTATACAGGATAAAGCGGTATAGATAAAACATGCGACTCCAATTCTCTCCCGAGACGACAACATTTCCACCTCCAGCAAGCGCTAAAACCATTCTGGGTGATGCTTATGAATAAAAAATGCATTAAAATTTTTTTTATGGAATTACTAAATTACTCCCAACGTCCTAGTGTTTTGTAGTAATCGCACCGTCTTGCCCTGTTTGTACACACTTACTCGCGCACGTTATTGGAGAAGTGTTGCAGTATAACTGAGTTATGTTTGGTCTTGTGTAGTGCTGTGTTGTTTTGTGCAGCATCATTGCGTAATGTACCAGCTGGATTCTGGGTGAAATAACAATAAAAGCCACTTGACTTGATGAAACTGTAATGAATAGAACTACCTTCCATGTCAGCTTTTTCTTTCTCCATGTGGCGCAGTTGTTTCAGCAGTTTTCGTCTTTTCTTTCCAGACAGCGTAATGTTCGCCCTGGAGCTGGTGCTGGAAAAGAAGCACAAAACAGTCTTCTAAAAAAAATTTTTAAAAAGAAAGAAAAAATGCATGACCATAGCATGATCTTACAGGTTCCTGCTATCTGTTTGGAGAAAAGTAAAGGTGCCAGTAAATACGGTACATATAAATCTGTTAAAACTCATTTTTTTTTAACCTTAAAAATGAAACTTTTCCTCTTTATTGTCTTGTATGACAGACGTACCTCCTCTTTTTCAGGTGGTGTTTAGTTATGAGACCTTCATCCACCACTGCTCCAACAATGCGATGCTTCTTCCTCTTCTGCTTCGTCAGAACCCTCCGCCTCTTGAAAAGGTTCTTCGCCAATTCCTGTAGGAAAACCACACAGACCACATTCTTACTTCAGGTCAACAGTTTGACCTGAAGTAACCTCAGGTGGGCAGACTTTACACCGCTCATTATAGTTTTATTTTTACTATTAGTGAGTTTTAGTGGTACCAAAGCAAAATCATTATAATATATAGCATTGATAAAAATGAGACATATTAAAACAAAACAAAACAAATTAAAATCTGAGGAGTGTTCAAGTCAAACTGGGACTTATGATGGAATTTCTGGTTGATTGAAGGCATAAAACTAATTGACATTTACAGAAGACCTTAAGCACGGTACGGTAGCCTCGGTAAAACATTTGAACGTTTCAACGCATCTCTCTGCGGAAGCTGTACACACAATCATTCACCAACATCTCCTGCATGTTACAGTAGCTGGGATTTATTGCCACACACCCCTGACCGTGCTCCATTTCCACATGCCATTGAAAGACTTCAAGGGAGGCCAGTGTTTCCGATGTGAAGCGCAAAGTGTGATCACGGTACTGAGAAAACATTCAGTATGTGGCCTTGATGGTATCCAAGCACTACTGAAACACTGGGATGAGTGCATTAGTATAGCCGAGGATTATATAGCGAAATTAAGGGAGATTTGACTCTCATAACCGAGTTCTGTTATTCTGTACAATCAAAGTCCAGGTTTGACTTGAACACCCAGGATTGTTATCGTCATAACAACTAGGGTGTGAGAGTTTTGTGTTAATGAGGCACAACACCACCAGGTAAAAGGGTTTTCCCTTTAACAAAGGACAAGAGGAGAAGGGGGGAAAAAAAACAGGTGTAGGTAGGTAGCACCGCATCAAACAGATTTTAAGCACCATGTTTTAAATAAGCAAAAATATTACCAGGAAATATTTTTTATCTTTGAGTTAAAAAAAATCACATTATTTTATAATAATAATAATCCTAATATGTAATGTTACAGAAAAAATTTTGCAATACTTAGATTATTAAATATTCCAAATATTTAAAATTGTATGTAAAGTTGTCTAAATATGAAAAGGTGCAATGTTTAAAGAACATTGTTTTAAAACAATGTTCAAGAACATTTAAAAAAATAAAGTTGCTATATTTTGAGAAAGAATAAAAAAAAAAACATTTTAAGAATAAGATCACAATATGTTAAAAATTATGTTACAAATTGAAAAAAAAAAAATAAATAAATATAATATAATATATATATATATATATATATATATATATATATATATATATATATTACATACAGGCACTGGTCCAAATTGTATGTAATTTTTATTTGATCTACTTTGTCGATTTAATGAATTAATCAATCATTCACTCTCTTCACAACCTAGTGTAAACAGGCTCAATCTTACAAAAATATTTTTTTGTATTAATAGGTTAGGCAGAGAGTTCTGCTGTACAAAAAGACAGACAGACAGACATGTACATGGGCTTCAACCTAAAATAATAGTTAACTGAAGTAATTTTTAACTTTAAGGACAGATTTTGTTATACGAGTTTATTATGTCTGCATTATTATGTAAGAGACCGTTCACTACAAACACCATTCCCTCATATTCTCCAGCATGCTCAGTAAATCCTAACAGCTGTTTTATTTAGAATACTGCACACATCTGTATCGAACACTACCGCTTATGTTCAAGCAAAGAGTTTCCACACCAAATATTGACCGTTTATTGTTTATGTTATTACTTAGTGCTTTTTATAGAAGTTTCCTTTAATGTAGAAATGTTTTCAAAAGCATCATTGCATATGGCTTTTCTCTGGATGTTCCCAAGACTTTTGCACAGTACTGGAAATAAAACCGCTGTTAGGTTTTTACTGAGCATGCTGGAGAATACGAGTTCTTTTGGTAACTTCGCCACACTCGCTCCTTTCTATTTTCATGCAAAACCCAGGACTCTACATTATTGATTTTTTCCCCCCCTTCTGAAAACGGGTCTGTCATGTAATATGTCGCTTTCGTTACAGAGGAATATTTGTATGCCTGTAATGTTATTTATTCATTAATTTTAGTGTACCTTTGTGTGTCTTGTACATAATAATGCAGACATAATAAACTTTTATAAAAATATTTGTACTACAGATAACATGGCGCCTAAGACTTTTGCTACAGAACTATAGGCTGAAAAGTAACTCTGATTTTTATAATTTTACTTTTACAGTTGCATGAAGCTATTGTACTTCACTCCTACATTTTAAATCATACTTCACTACTCATATGTCAGTGGATCTCAAATTTCCTAACTGGGAGAAGGCTGTAAGGATGGGTGGACACGTCTCAGCCTCTCTCACTCTCAGCACTGGAGCCCCACAGGGCTGTGTTCTGAGCCCCCTGCTGTACTCTCTGTACACACATGACTGTGCGGCCACTAAGCTCCACCACCATCATCAAGTTTGCTGACGACACCGTCGTGGTGGGCCTGATCTCTGACAACGACGAGACGGAGAAGGAATTGGAAGAACTGGTGCCAGAGGAACAACCTTCCTAAATGTCAGTAAAACAAAGGAGCTGATAGTGGACTTCAGCACTAAGCAGGAGAGGAACTACCAGACCCCCGTCATCAACGAGAGCCCAGTGGAGAGAGTGGACTGCTTCAAGAGTGTTCACATCACGCAGGACCTATCATGGTCCTGTCACATCAACACCGTGGTGAAAAAGGCCCGACAGCGTCTCTACCACCTCAGACGCCTGAGAGACTTGACTGCCCTCCAAGGTGCTCAGGAACTTTTACTCCTGCACCATAGAGAGCATCCTGACGGGAAACATCGCATCCTGGTTCGGGAGCAGCACCATGCAGGACAGACGAGCCTTGCAGAGGGTGGTGCAATCAGCTGAGCGCATCATCCGAACTGAGCTCCCTGACCTGCACTCTGTCTACAGCAAGCGGTGCTGGACCAAGGCCAGGAAGATCATGAAGGACCTCAGCCAACCCAGCAATGGACTGTTCTTTCTGTTGCGGTCTGGGAAGCGCTTCCGCTCCCTCAAGGCCAATACAGAGAGACTGAGAAGGAGCTTCTTCCCGCAGGCGATACGGTCTCTCAATCAAACCAACACAATAGACTAAACACCTTTGCATTTTCTTGCACACACAGAACGGCCAATTATGTCAATGCACATTGCACATATATGCACATATGCACATTTTGCACACTTCAAGGACTTCTTTTCACACCCCCCTCATCTCATTAAAAAACTACCTCAAGTTTCTTCACAGACTATAGTATATACTTCAGATTTTATGTATATATATATATATTGTAACTTTGTTGGAATCTGTTTTATAGGTTCCTTTTGTAAAAATTATTTAAGGTCACGGAGCGGTATAAGCATTTCACTGCATATCGTACTGTGTATGACTGTGTATGTGACAAATAAAATTTGAATTTGAATTTACTTGTACTTCAGTAAAATTTCACTGAAGGAACAGTACTTGTAGAGAGAGAGTGAGAGAGAGAGAGAGAGAGAGAGAGTCAGCCACTTCAGGAAAAGAAAAAATAACATGATGTATATTATATTATACATAATATTATTAACAATAATATTAATTACATATCAGATATGTATTAGTCACTGTATATAATATATCTACCTAGATAGATGGATAGATAGATAGATTATATACAACGACTAGTTTATAGTAACTGATTGCTCTGTTCAAGTCCAAGTATCAACAATCACGCTATTATCTGATTAATATGTCATATACTCTGTCACACAAGCGTCTGATATAAAAATCCTAGAGATACGCACTGTTTTTGGTCTGTTGATCTTCCCACCTGGAGCCATGCTTGTTACCAGCGTGCGCGTGGGTCGACACAACTCACTTCCGGGTCACATGGCATATAATAAAAGTCCCCGACAAAAAGACGCCCAAAGTGTATAATGATCCATAGTTACCGTATACAGTGTAGTCATCTGTAAATGATAGAAACCATTTCGAATGCTTTCCTTTACACGTTAAGTGTCATATAAAGACGTGTCTATATTTTTCCGTGGTGAACTGATAACTATTCTCTGAAATATGCTTTTCCATTGTCCGTAATTTTTATTTACAATTCTTTTTGCACTATTGTGTAATTTCTCCCAACAACAATCCTGAAGTGTTATGTCGGTGTGATGTTGTGATTTAAAAAGCATGATATCACTAAACTGTGTGTGAATACAGCTCATTTGAACTAAAATCCCTGAAAATCATGCACCCGTTTTTTCACGACACCAACTGAGTGTAGTACTCTAACTTTACCACTGGAGGGCAGAACTCGGTAGAACAGATCCTCTGTATAAGGAATCCCCAGTTGAACTAATCCTTAGCTGATCTAATCTTTATCGTAGTTAATCCCCTGTATGACTAATGTTAGTTATAATTACTTTTCAGTATAAATATTCCTTAGTATTAATTGTCCCCAGATTAACTAATCCTTGGTCAAACTAATCCACAGTTTTTTTTTTTATTATTAATTCTCAGCATATCTAATTCTCTGTATAATTAATATTGGGTATAATTATTCCTCAGTATAAATAACCCTCAGTATAACTAATCTCCTGATTAACTAATCCTCAGTATAAATATTCTCAGTATAAATAATCCACAGTAGAATGAATCCTCATAATATCTAATTCCCTGTATATTTAATCTTAGATATATTGTAATTAGTCCTCTGTATAAATAACCCCGAGTATAACCAATCCCCAGGTTAAATAATCTGCAGTATAACCACTGTAATCCTCATCATATCTAATCCCCTGTATAATTAATCCTAGCTATAGTAAGTGTCCTCAGTGTAAATAATTAACCCTATAGTGACAATATCAAGAGTTTCCAGATTAACTAATCCTCAGTATAATTAATCCATAGTATAACTAATCTTGTGCAGCAGCGTGGTGTAGTGATTAACACTGTGGCCTCACACCTCCAGGGTTGGTGTAGGAGTCCTTCCCTTGGCCTGTGTATGGAGAGTTTGCATGTTCTGCCTTTTCTTGGTGCACTTCCTCCAGATACCCTGGTTGAGTCTGTGAGTGTGAGTGTGTGTGTGTGCGTGTGTATCATGTAGTGCACCTTGGCACTACATGTACAACTTGGCACAAGATTGGCACCTTGTTCAGAGTGTGCCCTGCCTCATGATTTAACTAATTAACTAATTAATTAACATTCTTCTCTTAATTAAGTGTGGTAGGGAAACACTAATACTGTATCTACATGTCACTCCAGGAATAAGGTTGAGAACGACTGGTATAAATAATCCTTGATATTGATGATATGATTAGTAGTAGTTTCAACCCATCTGGCTATTTTTCTCTGACGTCTTTCATCCAACCATTTCCAGTTGGAGAACAGTTGCTCAATCAGTGTTGTTTGTTTTCAGCACCATTCCACTCAAACTCTCTCAAGAGATCAGCAGTTTCTAAAAAATACTTAGACAAGCCCACCTGGCACCAACAACCATGCCACAGTCAAATGAACAGGAATCACACATTTTCTTCATTATGGTACCTGATGTAAACAATAACTGAAGCTCTTGACCAGAATCTGCAGGATTATATGCAAGCACATATATACTGCTGCAACATGAGTAGATAACATCATAATTCAGCAAATGTACAGGACACCCCTTCTAATTAAATGGTCTTTCCTGATTTTTCTTTCTTTCTTTCTTTCAAAACAATGCTGAAGGCGTCCAAAATATACAATAATCTCTTTTGAACAGTTGATGTTGAGATGTATCTGCTACTTATGCTCTGTAAAGCCTTCATAACGCTTCTGATTTAAGGTGCTGTTTGTTAATTGGTGATTTATGAGCCTTGTAACTCTAAATTAGGCACAGAGATAACATTTCACTCTAAGGTTTATTTTCTTAGATGTGGTCATGGTTTTTGGCCAGTGTTTTGATGGCAGTGTTGGGCCAGATTTACTCAAGTGGATTACTATGCAGTATATTGTATATTTATGTCAATGGCATTTAAGGTCCCTGACTTACGAACAAATCTGATTTATGAACATGCTCTTGTAACAGAACTCATTCATAAGTAGGGGACTTACTTTAATAATAATTATAAAAGAGATAGTAAATAATTAAAGAAAAATTTATACTCAAACAAATTCTCAAACTACTCAAAAATTGAGTCGTGCAAACCTGAGGAAATAACCAGTAAGATGAAGATTAGGGTAATAAATAAATATGAGCATGAGCAGTCACCCGAGGCTGTAAGATGACTAAGAGCTACATGTGTAGAAGAGTGATGTGTGTAGATGAGTGTAAATACTATAATGAGGCAAGGTGAAAAAAAAGATAATTTAATGGAAATCTATCAAAGAGAGAAAGAGGCTTACAGTATTTCCACAGAAAATCGATATACACTATATGGTCAAAAGTATGTAGACACCTGACCATCACAACCATATGTATTCCAGATTTATTCTCTTTGAGCTTTCTGAAAAAACCCACCAATTTTCTGGGAAGGATGTCCATTAGATAGAGGAGCTTTGCTGTGTAGATTTTAAATCATTCAGCTACTAGAGCATTAGTGAGATCAGGTGGTGTGAATGATTGGGTCTGGTGAGGTTGTGGGCCCTGTGTTGGACACTTTGGTACTTTCACTCCAACATTAACACACCATGTCTTCATGGAGCACATTTTGAGGACACTGCCAAGCTGGAACAGGTTTGGGCCTGTTAATTCCAGTGAAAGAAAATTAGAATAATGCTACCACATAGAATTACATTAATCTGCATTACATCGATGTGTGTGCTTCTAGCATTGGGATACCAGTTTGGGGAAAAAACATGTATGAGTGTGATGGTCAGGTTTTCACATACTTTTGGATATATAGTTTGTATTAAGATTTGTTAAGATTGCTTGATGCATCTGCGGCACCTCGATGCGTTTTCCGGCATTGCGTGGGAATCCTTTTGCATGGTAAACGAGAAACCATCCCCTTAGCCACCAATGCTCTCGCTGTAAGTCGGGATTAACTTTGTAAAAGGTAAAAAGTGATTATACCAGTAGGCTCCTACTAGACATCACCTCAGACTTTGTCTAAGTATTGCTGGTGTTTATGTTTTCCCTCAAAATAAACCACAATGCTTTAATTAATAGCTAAATGTGGTTGGTTTGGAGCTAGCTCCTCTCGAGAAAGTGGCCAACCCTGACCATCCATAATGGCCAATCCTGACCATACACTGCACATAGTTTTCTGCAAACAGAAGAGTGTGTACAACTTCTCAAATGACAGGCTCAGGAAATCCTTGGTCCCCAAGGCAATATGGCTTTTCAACATTGTGCTACAGGGGCATGGGAATGTGGACTGGGAAACCTAGGCTTCTTCTGCTGTATACATCACTCTCTCATCAGTTAGCTTCAGGGTCTGCATACTTACTATGACTATTACAGATTTTGCAATTACACACAGACTCAGTTCTATTATCAATTTCATGCTGTTCTTTGGACATCTACTAAATTCTTTGCACATACAAGGTTGGCACAGGTTTCACGCCATATGCCCATCCTGACTACTGCTGCTACTGCTGCTGATGCAACCCTCCCTTTTTACCTGGGCTTGAGACCGGCACTGCATCCAGTGGCTGGGGTTTGGACACTGACTGGGGATCGAACCCGGGCCTTTCCATGGCAAGCGAAACCATCTATCTTACCAGTGCTCCCATCTATCTATCTATCTATCTATCTATCTATCTATCTATCTATCTAGCTAGTAATAATATCTAATAATAATAATGATAATGTCGCCTTGCACCGCCAGGGTCCGGGTTCGATCCCCGGCCAGGCTCGATTCCCGTCTCTTTGTGCATGGAGTTTGCATGTTCTCCCCGTGCTTGGTGGGTTTCCTCCGGGTACTCCGCTTTCCTCCCACAGTCATGTCCACATGACTGTGGGACATGTCTACATGTCCAAAGATATCTAGGTTAGGCTAATTGGCGTTCCCAAATTGCCCGTAGTGTGCGAATGAGTGAGGGTGAGTGTCTGTGCCCTGCGATGGATTGGCACCCTGTCCAGGGTGTACCCTGCCATGTGCCCTAAGTCTCCTGGGATAGGCTCCAGGCCCCCGTGACCCTGAATACAGGATTAAGCGGTATAGATGATGAGTGAGTGAGAGAGACTCAACTCCAACTTTAGAGTTAATTAATTGGAGTAAATTGTCCAACACTGCCTTAACGAACATTCATTAGCACTCACTGCATTATGCAAGGTTTGGGTTTGTCTCAGGTTGACATTTTAACCCTGAAAATCTGTCTGCCTTCCTGCCCCTCAAACCCCATTTCCTTTAGGTGTGCTTCTGATCACGTGACCAATGACTACTCTCTCTCTCTCTCTCTCTCTCTCTCTCTCTCACACACACACACACACACACACACACACACAATATAGGGAATATATCCGATACTACTAGTAGCAGTAGGCCTACTTGAATACTAATGATCTAGTGAAGCATCAGTCACAGTCATTAAACAGTCACAGATGACAGCCTTTAACAGGAGCATCATCATTTTTTGTTGTTGTTGTTTGCTGAAAGAAAAAGGACACAGCTAGAGGACACCGTGCGTGGCATTCTGAAAACGAGTCTTCTTTTATATATTTATTTATTTATTTGTAACCGTTTCTCTCTTTGAAACGTTCAAAAACACATCAAAAGTAATTTTAACATAAATTTGTATTTAAAAATGATTAGACCGATCCGGAATATCCGGTCGCCGACGTCATCAGCGTAACCTCTCGCGTTACGTAACACCGAGGAGCGCGACGCAGCCGTGCGCCAAATCCCTCATGTCCGGACGCACGCCTATGAAGACGCGCCGCGTTCGTTAGAGCCGCGTTTCCGTGCTTCTTATCTGTAGCTCTTATTTGTATTACTACACAGGCGGACTGGTTTGCATTTTTATTTGCACCCAGCCTATGTTCTTGCTCCGCCGGTTTGTCCCTGAGTGCGAAACGGGTCGGTGAGGAACGGAAAGGAAGAAACCAACATGTCGGGCCAGACGCTGACGGATCGCATCGCCGCCGCGCAGTACCAGCTCACCGGCTCGGATGTGGCTCGGGCTGTGTGTAAAGCTACCACACACGAGGTGATGGCGCCTAAGAAGAAGCATTTGGACTGTAAGTGGACATTAAAAAAAAAAAAAAAAATCAGTAGAGATTATAATAATGATATCTCAGCAGTATATACATATATTATATTACATATACATATAGTATATTATATATACAGCACATGAATAGGTGTAACGCGTCATGTCTCTCATCCAGAAGAGCAGACTGTGCGCTTGGAGCTGTCCGTTTCAGCACCACGCCATTGAGCGCTGGTGTCCTCTACACATTCTCAAACACAGGGGGCGACTGTGTGTGTGTGTGTGTGTGTGTGGGTGTGTGTGTGAGAGAGAGAGTGGGTGGGTGGATGGTTGGGAAAAAGGCCTACAAATAGCCACACACATACACACACACACACACACACACACACGCACGCACGCATGCAAGCATGCATACACACGCATACCAGATGCACTGTTAATCAACAGCCGGTTAAAGCCTTTATTAATCACATATATATATATATATATATATATATATATATATATATATATATATATATGCCTTAGTGGTGCCTTAGTGGCTACTTCTGTCACCTTGCACCTCGAGGGTCTGGGTTCGGTTCCCGCCTCTGATCTGTGTGCATGGAGTTTGCATGTTCTCCACGTGCTTGTTGGGTTTCCTCCCACAGTCCAAAGACATGCTGATTAGGCAAATTGGTGTTCCTGTAGTGTGTGAATGCGCATGTGAATGTTGACCGGATGTTCCGGATTTAAACGCCATTGGCCTTCGTTTCTAAATGGACTACAGAGGTTTCTAAATATATATTTATCCATCCATGGATAGATGGAAGGATTAATATACATTATATGCATATTACAGTGCTGTGCAATTCTTTTCTTCACATACACCAGCCTGTTAGGAAGTCATAATCAGAGCTCAGTGATAGCGATGATCCCTCACACCTGGAGCAAAGAGAGAGTGAAAAGCCTTGGACATGGTTCACTTGTCTATGCTGAACCTGTAATCAGAGTCTTAACCATTAAGCCATGACTGCATGATATATCATGGCCTAGACTATTATTATTATAAAAATACACTATGTATATACTGGTATATCATTAAAACATTATTAGACATTAATAAAAACTTGGGTATCTTTGAAGGATGGACACCTGGCCTTCACATTCATTTGTAGATCATCCACAAACTGGGAGAGGCACAAAATTGTATAAAACGTTTTTGATTGCTGTAGCCTACATGTGTGCACTAGATTTAAAACATGTTTTGGTATGACAGTGTCCTACAAAGTGTTTGGAGTGGGATGTTTCAATTTAATTATATTTCTTTTTTCATAGTGCTTTTAATAATGGACATTGTCATCAAGCAGATTTTATAGAAATAAAAATTCTGTGTACATTTATAGTAGTAGAGTTTTATCAGTTTGTATGGTCAAAGTCACACAAGCATTGTACAAGCTCTGAAACTCCCTGAGACAACTTGAGTAACAAACCATGAGAGGAACTGGACTTAAAAAGGAACCCATTCTCATATGGGTGATACTGAATAAGACGAGGTTACCAACTGTTTCCTGATGGAGCCTTTGGTATTAATCTGTTTGTGACAATTTCAATCCTAAAACTATTCCCTACTAACTGCAGTAACAAGCCGTTACAGCAAAACCGTTTGTATCACTGCATGCTGAGTCCTTATACTTTTGGCCCCATAGGGTATTACATACTTTTGCTAAGATAGGGCATTTACATGTTAAAATTAAATTCATAGACCACTTCAGCACATATTTAGGCTCATTATAGGCTCAGTATATGGAATAATATTATGGCTGGATATCGTAGACCTTTAGACTTTAATTTCTCAACTTTTTAACAACATTAGATATCACTTTATCAGTCACTGAGATTTGGGTTAAACCTTTTCAAATCAAGTGAACATGACAGGCTCAATAATTTATTGTTTGTGGTTTGTGATTTCCACTACATTACAAATCTATGCTTCATGGACTCCTAGGATTCTTATTCATTTTATCTTATTCATTTTATCATTTTATTAACATAAGCAGCCAATAAACAACCGCATACCCTTTTAAAATGTTCAATATTTGCCAAATTAGTACTAATAATAGTCGAATTTCTGAAAATGCAAAATGTTAGTTCATGGAGTTGAACTACAGTGCAGAACAACAGATGCATTTTAAGGTTTTTGCAAGGGTCTTTAATTGTTAGTTTTGGATTGCCCAAAGAATCTTTCTGTGTTTGCTATTACCTTAATCTAAAAGAAATAAAAAGAAAAGTCACAGTAATATTTTCCTGGACTGCCTTTCACTTTGATTATAGCACGCATTCGCATTGTCTCGATAAGCTTATGCAGTGTCATATTATATATTTTCACCTAAAGTCGCATTAATTTCTCTCCAAGATCTTATATTAATGATGGGAGAGTCGGCCCACTGTTTAAAGCCTTCTCCATCAAATCCCAAAGATTCGGAATGAGGTTAGATCTGGACTCTGTGGTGGCCGATCTGTGTGTGAAAATGAGCCGGCTCATGCTCCCTGAGCCTCGCGTTCACAATTCGAGCCTGATGAAACCTGGCATCATCATTGTGCAATATGTCTGAGCCATCAGGTAATACAAAATCCAATGATGGAAATATTTAGGTTGGATATTGATATATTCATACTGGTCATATCCAGGTTGTCAGCTGAGCTTATTTTTGTGTGCACATAACGTTGCTGAATCTAGACCTGATCAACAGAAGCAACACCAGGTCATAAAACTGCCCCCACAGACTTGTACAGTAGGCAATAGGCATGATGGGTGCATCAATTCATCCTCCTTTATTCATACCATGAGGCACTCATCACTGTGGAACAATAAACCTGGACTCATCAGACCACATGACTTTTTTCCAATGCTCCACAGTCCATTCTTTATGCTGCCACCTTGCAAATTGAAGCCTTTTTTGGATTAGCCTCACTGCTAAGTGTTTTTTTTTATTATTATTATTTTTACGATTTGATTTCACCAAATGTTTAAGTGATCTCTCATCACTCGCATTCAGGATGTTTTTAGGACTGTGGGAGGAAACCGGAGCCAAAGTAGTGATGACATGATAGTCAGGCATGAGTAATGTTAGCGGTAAAGGCATACATTATCTCTGTATGTGATGCTCTTGATATTATTTGTAGGAGGACACTTGCTGAGACAAGTGAACTACTGTAAATAAAACACTAAATCCAGAGCTTCATAGCATAATAATACCCAGCTTTAATTTTAATAGAATGAAAGACAATGTCTGTAATACATGGTTCAGACTCATCTACAGCAAAGATCTAAGGCATCACAGTGTCTTCATGGCTGTACCGGCCACTGAGTACTGTAGCCTACAGGATAAGACCTGCTGAATTATAAATCAATCAGCCAAAGCTTGCATGCATTATTTACACAGTTAAAGATGAGGGCACCAATACTGGGACAGAGAGGGACGTCTGTCTATGTCTAAGTGTTTATTGTATTCAGTGAGGGGGTTCCTTTTAAACTATGGAAATGTTTCTGGAAATGTCAGCGTTTTTATTTTTCCACAAAAATTTATTTCCTTTTTTTTTTTTTTTTTGCATAGAAAGTTAAATATAGTGTAAAGTAAGTTGCAGAGGATTTTAGTGTTAAAAAAACAGCTCATGGTTAATACTGATTAACCATGAGCTGTTTTCCACACATCATGTTGATTGTGTATTTTTGTCCATACCTTTTCTGAAGGCTGAAACTGCAGTAGGTTCTTAAACACACCTCTGCATTAATGTTGAAGCAGTGGAAACCGATGCTAACAGTGCTTTAGTTTTGATACATTCATGATAATGTAATGAGATGATCAGTGATTATATGTAAAATTTAAATATTGATATCAGTACCAGACCCTAATCCTATACTGTTGAAGAGCGTGGGGTGATTTTTTCATAAGTAAATGGTATTTACCGGACGAGGCTGGTCAAAATAAATAAGAATAGTCATATGAATGTTCAAGTCAAACTGGGACTTTTGATTGTACAGAATCGCAGTATACCGTACAGTTATGAGAGTAAAAACTCCCGTTATTTAATCCCCCGCTACACTAATGCACTTATCCTAGCGTTTCACTAGTGCTTGGATACCATCAAGGTTGAAAGTTTCCTCCCTGCCGGAGCCATGATCAAACTGCCTGCTTCATGTCTGAAATCCCGGCCTCCCAGGAACTCCTGAACAGGAATGCCCCAAACATGTGGAAATGACTTGGAGTGAGGTCAGGTCTGTATGAGGGATGTGGCAATAACTCCCAGGCGAGTTTCTGTAACGTGCAAGTAGTGCAGTGGGCAGTATGAGGTCATGCATTGTGCTGCAAAAAAACATAATGCCTTTGGTGATCAAACCAGGCTGTTTTTTTTTTTCTCCCAGAGAGAGAAATGACTGCAATGGGCTCCAAGCCACTGAACACTCAGATGTATAGTACAGCCTTATTTTAAAACATCTGCACCATTCACATTTTTTACTGTGGCTAAGAGTCTCATCACCGTACTGTTGTCCCTTTTTCACTGCTATTAAATATTCTCTGTGGTGGCTAAGATTATTTTTACAGCGAATTATCCGGTTTAAAGCTAATAAATCAGGAACAATATGCAAAGTGTGAGTGCAGCAGAGTGTCTATGATATACAGAATAATTTCTATTGTAAAATATATTGAGTAGATTGTGAAAGGGGAGAGGACGGTTATAAATTGTGCACCACGGTGACATTTTTTCCCACACAAAGGCTGAAAAAAAGCCAAAATGCCTCTTTTTTCCAAGTCCTGACTCAATGCTGAACGTCACTAGATAGAAGTATAAAGCATATACCAAGAACTTATTTAGTTTAAGGTTATGTTGTTCTCAGCCTGTGTACACGAGCTGCTGCTGCACGGCGCAGCTATGAATGGTTTCATCAGTCACACTTGCCATATGTTAAACAATTGATGCCTTTTTTTGGCAGTGGTCATTACAATAATAGCTGGCTTTGTCAGAACTGTGTTTCCATGGAAACAGGGCCTACAGTGCAGGTGTTAAAGGTTAACGGGTGAAGGGTGAGTAAGATACTGATTGCGGGGATCAGGTATTGACGCGAACATCTGTTCATTGTGGAAGAGACTGTGGTCACATGGTGTTACAATAAAAGTGCATTTTACATCATTAATAATTTAAAGCTGTTAGTCTGTCATATTCTGTTCTAATAATGCACTTTTATTTTGATAAATAGAACAGTCTGCATCTAAAATGACAAAACCTCATTGCTGAGGTTATGGTTAGGGTTAGATTAAGGATGAAGTGTAGGAAAATGCTTATTGCTGGAGATGGGGGAAAAAAATGAATTCAGTTGTGTCTTTTGTGTGGCTATTCATCCACACTGACTTTAAAATCGATTTTTAAAAATGTTATTTTCAATATATATGTATATATTTGAGGAGGAAATATGTTGCATTTCCTTTATAATCTTACATGTAGTACGCACTAAACTGTTTACAGGCAGAACAGCATGATCTGTGGTAGGAGCAATATTTTTTTTTTTAGAATTGTAATGAAATCTGGGGAAATAAAAATATAATCATGATGATCAATTGTACAAGTTATCCAATTGTGATACAATTCATACAGAACCACAATACAAATACAAATGTATTGTGATAATATCATATTGGCTTTGTTCTACATAATTTCCATGCATACTTATTATGTACACTGATCAGCAATAGCATTACAGGGCAAAAATGCTATGCCGGTATTGTGTTGGTTCCCCAGCTCTGGGCCCTTGGGGTATGGCTCTGCAGGCCCTCTGGCATCAAGCTAATTCTTTGGGTGCTGTAGGTTGTGGGGTGGGGCCTCTGTGGATCTGACATCTTTGTCTGGTGCAACTCATGGGCGCTTGATTGGATTGCGATCTGGGGACTTTGAAGGCTGAGTCAGCAGCTTTGGGCTCTTTGCAGGCAAAGAGTGTTCTGCACGGCCCCATGTGTGGTGAGCTGGGGTGCACTGGGTGCTCTAATGCCTTTCTATTTGTGTGTGGCCAGATTTGTGCTGCATTGGCTTTCTGTGGAATCGGACTGAAAGGGCTGCCCTTTGGTTCCTTACTGGTGTATAATTAAACATTTGTGTTGATGTGTTAATGTTATCTGGGGTTCTGGCTGATATATAGGCGATTTATTATTTTCCTATAAATCACAAAGCACTGTATTCCTCCCTTATCAATTAAAGAATATCACATACTCTTTAACTGTGTAACTTCTGTAATCAATTACTTTATTATTATTGTCTATTAATACACTCAGGTCCATAGGTATTTGGACACAGTTTTTGTAATTGTCGCTCTGTACATATGTTTAATGCAATATTTCTGCTAAAACTATTAAATTATTTATTAAAGCTAAAAGCCTCCACTTCAATCACACAACGATTGCTACATTTTAAATCCGGTGTGGTAGTGTACAGAGGCAAAGTTACTGTCACTGTCCAAACACTTATGGTCCTATAAGTATAGTTATAGTGATCTAGTACATATAATGTACAGACACACCAACTTCACAGTTCTAGTAAATGTATAGATTTTTCGTACTGTTTTGCTTTAAGATAATTTGTAGAGTTAGCTATCCAGGAAGTGCAGGTTTGATAAGGCCGTAATTAACCAGTTGGCCCACCATGACACTCATGGCTCATTTAAAGGTACAGTAGGAGATCGCTGTCCGTTTTGATTTGACGTCCCTGGCTGAACACACAAGATTTCAATTCCTGAGTTCCTGAGTAGGAATTCCAAGTTGAAGGTTTTCCTGGTCATAGGTCAGAAATGAGATAAATCCAGCGTTAATCCTGCTTCTTTACCTTCAGTTGTGTAGAGGCGTGAGGTACTTTCTTGAATTCTGGATAAGCAGCCATATTTGACATGTCTAACTTAGTTTGTATTGAACTAATTACGTATCACTCAGTATCAGCAACATCTTCTAGCCCTGATGTGCTGAATACAGACCACGCCGTTCGATAGTACTTTGTAGCAGCTGCTCCGTTCTTTATTACCCTGCTGGTGTACTCAACTATGTTACAGGAGCACATTTTAAACACTGAGTCACTAAGGAGAGTATGATTCCTGTTCAGGGTTGAACTTATGGCACTTTGAACACTCACACCAATACTGAACAAAGCACCGCATTGTGGAGCTAAAACGAACAAACTAAGGCTTAGATAGAGGGGAACTCTGCACTTTACTACGCCTTCAGTATTGATGCACAACAAATTAATTTATAGTCCTTTGTGGTCCCCTTTATGGCTGAGATTATGTTACAAGATTTCTGTATTTATGCTCCAGAATTCTTGGGAGAATGAACGTGTTCTGCTTTCTATAAACCAATAAAATTACAACTTATTCCTTTTAATCTAATAATCATTGCTCTAAAGTGAAAATTTTCCTTTATACATTTACTAAACTCTGAGCTTTCTTCATATGGCACAATATATAGTTACAACTATACGGATAGTTAGTGCTGCTGAAGAGTGTTATATATTTTTTTATATCTGCATGCATATTCTGTAAGGAATACATTTCAGGAAATGCTGATCTAAGAAAACAATCCCAGTTTTGTTCCTTTTGTACCAACAGTCACAATTTGTCAGCAGTCACAATTTATATTCATTGATGAACAAAAAAATCAATAAAACATTTTTTCCCCCTGTTAATTCAGTTTTTGGTTTACCTTACAACTTGTTCTGGTTAGCCACGCAGCTAGTTCTGATTAGCCACACAACTTGTTCTGGTTAGCCACACAGCTTGTTCTGGTTAGCTACACAGCTTGTGCTGATTAGCTTGTTCTGGCTAGCCATACAGCTAGTTCTGATTAGCCACACAGCTTGTTCTGGTTAGCCACACAGCTTGTTCTGGTTAGCTACACAGCTTGTGCTGATTAGCTTGTTCTGGCTAGCCATACAGCTTGTTCTGATTAACCATGCAGCTTGTTCTGGTTAGCCATATAGCATGTTCTGATTAGCCACGCAGGTTGTTTTAATTAGCTACACAGCTTGTTCTGGTTAGCCACACAGCTTGTTCTGGTTAGCCACACAGCTTGTTCTGATTAGCCACACAGCTTGTTCTGGTTAGCCACACAGCTTGTTCTGGTTAGCTACACAGCTTGTGCTGATTAGCTTGTTCTGGCTAGCCATACAGCTTGTTCTGATTAGCCACATAGCTTGTTCTGGTTAGTCACACAGATTGTTTTGGTTAGCCACACAAATTGTTTTGGTTAGCCACACAGCTTGTTCTGGTTAGCAACACAGCTTGTCCCGATTAGCTTGTTCTTGTTAGCCACACAGCTTGTGCTGATTAGCTTGTTCTGGTTAGCCATACAGCTTGTTCTGATTAGCCACACAGCTTGTTTTGGTTAGCCACACGGCTTGTTCTGGTTAGACACACAGCTTGTGCTGATTAGCTTGTTCTGGTTAGCCATACAGCTTGTTCTGATTAGCCACACGGCTTGTTCTGGTTAGCCACACGGATTGTTCAGTTTAGCCACACGGCTTGTGCTGATTAGCTTGTTCTGATAAGGTAATGTACTTACAGTATATGCACCTCAAGTTTGATTTAAGACAGACCTAATAAACCCCAGACAGTACCTTTTAAGAGTGTACTGTACAATCGTTTTGTTTTACAATATTTTAGACATATGATATTTTCTATTTGATGGGACTTTAAGTAGTAATTTCTAAATTATAGGGATTTAAAGGCAAATAGAAGTTGATTAAACTATTCCATCCTATGTGTTGTTACACTTGTCCTCTTGAACAATTAAATATTGCCCAGATAACTGGTGTTTTTTCAATTCCAACAAATAGCCACTACATGATAATTATCCTGACAATCTTATTAAGCATTTTAATGTGTTATGGTAATCCAAGCATTAAAAAAACATTAGCATCACCCCTCTTGTCTGAACCCGTGTCATATTTTTATTTTATATACGTAAGATCCAATACGTGATAATTATCCTGACAATCTTATTAAGCATTATAATGTGTTATGCTAATCCAAGCATAAAAAAACCATTAGCAGCACCTCTCTTGTCTGAACCTGTGTCATGGTCTTTATCAATATTTTTATTTTTGTCTAGATCTGATCTCCGCCACCAACGAAACCAACGTGAACATCCCGCAGATGGCTGACACTTTGTTCGAGAGGGCCATGAATGCCAGCTGGGTGGTGGTCTTCAAAGCGCTTGTCACCACACACCACATGTGTATCCATGGCAACGAGGTCAGTGGTTAGGCTAAACGCTATTTTTCATAATGATTGAAAGTTTGATTGATTAACACAGTACAGAACAAGCCCGAGCAGGAATTCTTTTTCTGCCTACCAGTTTTAACTGTATTGTCACACACATGATTTCACCTCTAGGTTTTAAACTACAAAAAGCCTATAGAGATACAGTCATTACATGGTTGTTTTTGATTACTGCAGAGGTTTATCCAGTACCTGGCCTCCAGGAATTCACTCTTCAACCTCAGCAATTTTATCGACAAAACTGGTACCCATGGTAAGTGTCCTTCCATGATATATACTGATCAACATAATTTTGATTAGACTCTCTGCTTAATCTAAACCTTTGTGTGTTTTTTTGATAACAAGGCTACGACATGTCCACATTTATCAGACGATATGCACGGTACCTCAACGAGAAAGCGTACGCTTACCGAGCAATGGCCTTTGATTTCACTCGAGTCAAGAAAGGGTACGTCTCTGAATCTGTCCTGCTTCCCAACCAAGGACTGATGTTGGTTTTAACACTTATGTGCTGACAATTTTTTAGGCTAGAACTAACTCAACACATACATCTCTAGAACAGGAAAGTAATTGTACAATGGGGATTCAAGTCAAACAGGGACTTCATTATCATGAATGAATCCCTAAAACTGTGACATTTTCTTAAGACTTCAAGCACAGTACAGTGGGAAGACTCTTAGAAGTAGTAAAACATACGGTGCCGAGGTGCCTCAGAGACCATTGAAGTCGTTCCCATGAACATTCAGCGATTCTTGAAAATCGATAAACTTGTTGCCAAGTTGCGTAAAAGATCTGTACACATTAGGGGATCTTAACTGGGAGTTAATGCCACATCCCCTGTACAGTCCTGACCTCGCTCTCTCTCCCACGAATGTAGTGTGTTAAACCGCTGTCAAAAAATACGTCATCAAGGCCACATGCACAGGCGTTACTATCCGAAGGAGGAGGAATTGATACAGCGCATGCGCTTTGTCACATCCTAAAATCTTACCTGCTATAGTTAAAACATCTCTGTAATTTTACTTCTCATAAACATGAGAGCGCTCGGCTGCTGATCGGCTGCTGATCTGCCATTTTGAAGCCGTGGTTTAAAACGGTGGCCGAATCGATTCCTCTTCCTTCGGATAGTAATGCCTGTGCATGTGGCCTTGATGACGTATTTTGACAGCGGTATAACACTACAGCACTACATTCGTGGGTGTAATTTCGCAATTCGGCCGTATAGTTCAGAGTTGTACTCTAACTAACACACAAAATCTCGTATCTGTAAGCTGTCATTGCTGCAGATTTTGGAATCCAGCTTAGACAAAACACAGAATTACACACAAATCTTTTTTTTTACGCACAATTATTTTTGACAGTGATTTTATTCCATAGAGAAATAAAGGCAGTTTTTTCTCTCTCATAACTGGTTCCTGTTATTCTACACAATCAAAAGTCGCAGTTTGACTTGAACGTCACTCGAAGATCATCGGGTGTTTTACATACTTGAGAACAAGAATAAGTAAATAGTACAGGATCGCATTTAAAATTGTACCCATTCTGAAGACTTCTGGTACTGTCAATGTGTTTGCTAGTGTTATGTCACTACAAGTCATGTGGAATGTCGCTGCAACCAGTTGCAACGATTTCTTGAGTCATGGGCCGATCGCACAAATCTGTATTTTAACATGGCACACAGATTGATTCAGGGCTCAAATACATTCGTTTTGTCAAATAGGCTGAAAGCAGGATGTGCATGTCTTTGACCTGCCACTTTTAACAGATATACTACAAGCAGAATGCTGAGATTAACAGTAAATGCTGATTCATATACAGTACGTCTGTTGTTAAGGTTAACGAGGGGAAACATAGCTTGTTGGTTCTTTTTTTTACTTGAAATCATATATCATAATGCTTCGCTATAATGCCTGAGAAATGATTAACATTCTGTCCACGGTTTTGAGACCAGCGTTTCAGATGTGAAGTGTGAAATCCGGACGTGGCTCCCGTGTACTGAGAAAACTTTAGATCTTGTTGGTATCCAAGCACTAGTGAAACACTGAGATAAGTGCATTAATGTAGCAGAAATAAATGGATTATGTATAGAAATCAAGGGAGTTTTAACTCTCATTGTGCACAATCAAAAGTCCTGGTTTGATCCGAACGCCCACCCGCGTATTTGTTCTGTGTATTGTTCTATTCGTTGCTGAATAAATATGTTTAGTGCGATTACTGTTGATTGTATTACAGTTTATAGGAAGTGGAATAGGAAGGAAGTGGTTTGTGTGCTGTTTCAGTGGAAACACATTAAACATTTTCATACATTAAAAGCTGTTGAAATCATTCCTGCTGCTCGATTGTGACCCAAAAAGGTTTACGTTTGTTCAGTAGGAGCGTAATGGTGGGAGGTGTGGCTGCGATGTGTGATTTGATCCTGTTCCAGCCCTCACTAATGAAATAAACAGGTTAAATATAGGTCCTTTTGTTGTTGCCTAGCAACTGATTTTTTTAATGACATACCTCTGATATTAACTGTAATATCTTGATGATTACATCTATAGAGTCATGCTTTTGATTAGTGTAGGTCCCAATTTACCATTGCATCTAACTAATCCGTGCTTCCTATGCTTGGAACTAGAACCATTTATTAACGTATTACAGTATGTTGTGCTTTGAGTCTTACTGCTCATCAGAGTTTTATTCTCACTTATATTTATCCATGTCCTTTATTTGCTCATATGTATGTATAGTGCTGATGGAGTGATGAGGACCATGGCTCCTGAGAAATTGCTAAAGGCTATGCCGGCTCTGCAGACTCAAGTGGACACTCTGCTGGAATTTGATGTAAGTAACTTCATGGCACTCATAAATGAATTAATTAACAACATCTAATTAGACATGATCCCAATAATCTACTACAGAGGATCCCTCTTCCTCATTGTCTCTGTGAATACTCCAGCTCTCTATTGTGGATATTACAATGACAGTTTTTCTCATATACTACAGATCTCTTCTAATCCACTGATACCACATGCTTGTGTCAAAGCTCACACTGTAACATGGGCTGAAAACGAGTGAGGGTGCAGTTTCTGTATTTGACCAATTGTATAAAATTTGGACTGTTCACTGGAACCGCTCGGTTTCATGAACCTGGGGTTGAACGCAGAAGACGTATTTTGCATTTTTAACTCGGAGTCACATTCCGACGAGTGATCTTCAAAGCAATGAATATTATTTCAGCCTTTTTTAATATCCTGACACGCTACACTGGCGTAATTCAGCAAAAAAAAAAAAAGTCCCTATCCACCCACTTCCACTAAATATACTAGCCTTATACTGTATATTGGTGTCAAATCTCATATTTACTGCATGTATGTTTATAGACTGTTGGTCAATAGCATTATATTTGTGTGAATTTCATAAATCTCTCATTTCACCTTCAAACCTCCTCAAAGTTTGATCATAACTCAGAACCCCAAACAACGTGTAGTTGACAGAGATATTTTAGATCTGATGTGTAGTCTAGTTTATACTGCTTTTAAATATACTGGATATACAGTACGTAAGGTGAGTGTATGATCAATTCCACTTGTGCTCAAAATCACTGTAAGTCAGTGTAAGGAGTATTTCCGTTGATTTTTTAGGCATTTGCGTCCCACATGCTTATGTTATATGCTATATGACAATAATTTTTTTTATGCCAAATGAGATATTTCTGTTTTCACAGTTTTTTTAAGAAACAGAATAAAAAAGTAATACAAGCTGTTTTAAAATATTTTGAGTTTCTTTAGTCACAAGGGTGATAAAAAGCATAAATGGCAAAATATTCAGTCAAAATAATAAAAAAATTTAAAGTGTACATTTTAAAGAATTTTTTCCAAAATGCTACACCTCTCACATTTCTTCTCCTAGTGGGTAAATACAGTAGCTTGCAGTGCCTTAAGTGTGGGTTGAGTTTTAATAATAATAAAAAAATAAATAAAAAGTATACTATGCAATTATACATCATTGTATTTTATCTTAAAAATAAATAAATAAAAAATAAAATGTTATATATACAGTGGAACCATGGATTATGAGCATAATTCGTTTGGAAGTGGGCTCGTGTTCCAAAACACTCGTAAACCAAATCATCATTTCCCATAAGAAATAATGAAAACTCAAATTATTCGTTCCACAGCCCGAAAAAATAAATACATAAAAATAATTAGTACAATCTATGAAATGAACATAGATTCACAACACACACACACACACACACAACTGAAACACCGTTTTAACAGAAAAAAAGAAATCTCTCTGCATACTAACGGAATCACTTAAGTTTCACAACAAACGGACACACACATAAACACAACGGAAACACCGTTTTAACAGGGAAAAAAAGAAACCTCTCTGACCTGCCGTGAGCATACTAAGGGAATCACTGCTGTAAAGTAAAAAAAAAAATTTACCAGCACCTTACCTTTGAAAAGAATTGCGACAGAGCAGAGTTTCTGTGTGTTTGTGAAGCTGGGGAGGGTGTGAAAAAGCGAAAGAGCGTGAGTGTGTGTATGTGTGTGTGTGTGTGTGTCGGTGTCAAATTACACACCCACATGCATAAGAGATGAGCAGAGTTTCTGTGTGTTTGCAAAGCCGGTGTGGGGGAGGGAGGGGGGTGGGGGGTGAGAGAGTGACGCTCGGTGTCAAAATAAAAGTTGCATGCGTGATACATGATACTCGGCGTTCGTAAACTAATACTTGCTCGGTTTCCGATTAAAAACTTATTAAAAATCTTTGCTCGGTTTGCAGAACACTCGTAAACCACGTTACTCGCAATCCGAGGTTCCACTGCAATTGTATTTTATTGTATTCATTGTATTTTATCTTAAAATAAATAAATAAATAAAACACAATTATATATATTATTTTAGGTTCAGACCTTTTGAAAGAAGATTATATCAACTAAAATGCTGTGTTATAGGCAACCTCGTGTGTCTTCAGGAAATAATTTGCTGAAAAGAGCCAAAGTCTGACAATGATATTATAATAAATGTAGAATCCTTAGGGTTTGCATAAAATCCATTATGTCCATTTTCTCCAAAGCTTTGGGAGCACCTGCTTTAATTCAACATTGTTGCTCTGATTTATATCTATTATTTTTTTTCTGTCATAAAATAATGGAAAGTTTTTTTGTAAGGCTTTCTTTAGCGCACTGTATTGTATAACGTTGTCTATTGTATAACGTTGTCTATTGTATAACGTTATCACTCAAATGTCTGTCCTTTTGTCTTGCAGGTTCATCCCAAAGACCTGAACAATGGCATCATCAATGCAGCTTTCATGCTTCTCTTTAAGGACCTGATTAAGCTCTTTGCCTCCTACAATGATGGAATTATCAACCTATTAGGCATGAGACAATTTAATGGAACCTCGATTTCTCTGTGGTTTTGTTGACCTCGCATTCAGAGGTGGATAAATGGGTGCTGTTTTTTTCTTTTTTGTGCAGAGAAATATTTCAAAATGAAGAAATCTGACTGCAAGGAGTCGCTCGAGATCTACAAGAAGTTCCTGACGCGAGTAACTAAGATTTCAGAGTTTATGAAAATCGCAGAGGTATGAAACATGTACTTTAACGTATAGGACAATTTTTTAAATGTATGTTAAATTGTATGACACCAGCAATGTTTGTCTAAATGAAAATGTTCTCTTTTAGCAAGTTGGTGTGGACAAGAATGACATTCCTGACATATCTTATGTAAGTTATCTATATTATTACTGCGTGTTTACTCATGATTTATTACTTGTAGTATGTTATTGGCTGTTTACTAATGCTGAGTTGTTGAAATTATTTTGTACATAGAAAAATTAGATCAGATTTTTTACTTTTTATTTTTTAATTCATTGTATTTCTGATATATATATATATTTTATTTGTGCCTTCATATGTTCTTATTTCAGCACGCGTTAGATGTTTCAAGCATTTTACTTTCAGGTCTCTACCATCTATCACTTAGCATGACTATAACTTAAAGCGATGGTTCAGTTTTTTCAAGAATTTTTTCTTAAATACAAATTGAGGTATATACTGTACAGTATAAGTGCATTACAATAGGTCTTAGTCATTATAGAACTTTGGAATGCATTTTTTGCACAGACTGAAGGTTGTCGAGTTTGGCCCCAATTATGTACACTGCACCAGCATTCTGGGTGACGAACTTCATCTTCAATGTTAAGAGCATGACGATTTATAATGATCAAGACTTATTGTAATGTACTTACACTACCAGTCAACCAGTCACACGTTCTAATTTCTTGATTTCTATTTCTTTCTACATTGTAAAACTATGTGGGTGTTGAGGTATCAAAAATCAAAAATATGCAGTCATCTCCTTTGAACAGTTGATACTGAGATCACCATTGATTGGTGATTTCTGAGGCTGGTAACTCTAAATGAACCTGCTTTTCCATGATGGTCTTCATGAGAGCCGATTTCATCACGGTGCGAGATGGATTTGCAAATGCACTTGACACGATACTGTTCTTGCAAAACATTTTGCTTTACGTTAAGCATCCCTTTGAGCTGTGTCCTTTCAAAACCTAGGAAATTCGACAGCATTATCATATTATGGCATTCTAACCAATGCATTATCTGATCTAATGATTTTATAAACCTTCACCTTCATGAATAGAAGTAAAAGGGATTTATAGAGTGTATAGCATCGTTCAGTGCACTATTAATGAAGGGCTTTGTCCTTCATCCTCGTCACCTTGATACTGGGCATTCTCAGTGTCTTCACCCTGGGGTGGTGGCTGACCTGGCAGACTCGGACGATGAAGACTGCCAATTTAACAACTGCCGGGAAGAAGACCCGGTAATCATGTGCACAGCAGAGACACTGAAGCTACAGCTTAATGCATTGCTCCTTTATTTAAGGAATAACAATAGCATTAGGAAAAATGCGTAAAAACTAAGAGAATCAAAAAAAGCTGATATTTTTATATAATGTATATTTATAATATTAGATACACTGAGGTCCATGATATTAAAAAAATATATTTCTAGGTGTTTATTGAAATATTCTGATGCTGTCATTTCTATATGGACCGAAATCTCCAAGAAATCTCTCCATCACCTGTACTTGCAAGGTGTACCTAATGAAGTGGATGATGAGTGTAATATATATTTTTTTAATTTTAACTTTGTACAATTGTGTGTTGATTACCATGATGAGGTTGATGGTAAGGTAAATGATGCCCTCATTCTAATATGTTATTATTTCTACCTACACAAAAAAAAAAGGAAGCAATGAGTTAAAGTGTAGCTTCGGCCCTGAGCCCGTGTGTGCACTGAGTTTGCTGGTGTGTGATGGTGTGATTCTGAACTGATTTGGAGTGTGGTTAGTGTTCAGGGTGATTTATTAGTGTTCTTAGAAATGACACTGGTAAGTATAAACTGTGCTCCAGTGTGCTGTTCCTGTCTGATAGTGTGTTGGGAGTGTGGGGTATTTTCCTGTCCATATAATACTGACCACGCTTTGTGTTTGTGTACGTGATGCTCCTAGGCTCCCAGCAGTATTCTGGAGTCTCTGGAGACACACATGAACAGTCTAGAGGGAAAGAAGGGGTAAAAAAAAAAAACACACAAGCATCATACTGTCCATATATACTACATTATATTCCTTGTGTTTAACTCCTGATAATATTTTTCTTGACTTTCGTCATGTTCTCCACATTATCAGAGAGGG
This sequence comes from Clarias magur, assembly GCA_013621035.1. Classification (NCBI taxonomy): domain Eukaryota; kingdom Metazoa; phylum Chordata; class Actinopteri; order Siluriformes; family Clariidae; genus Clarias; species Clarias magur. Next base: position 1,343,428 of record QNUK01000017.1, on the reverse strand, counting down.
GTAAGTGTTTCAGGTTCTGCACTATATTACTGTATGTATATAAATATAATATATACTGAACAGCTGTCTCTTCTTTCTTTTTCCGTCAGGTCTCCGACAAAAGTGAGTATTTATTTATTTAAGTTCGAATCTGTATAAACATTATTGCACATCCAACAAGATCATATCCCCCTTTTCTCGATCACATTGTAGGGATCACCCACCAACAATGTCTCTCCAACGTCCACTCCCTCCAAGACTGGAGGCTCTGTGCCCACCCTGGAGCCTCCACCCACCGAAGCTGCTGGTGCTGCGGCTGCATCTGCTGCCGAACCTGCCACTGAGTAAGCGACTGCTTTCTGCCTGTAACTCCCTCTAAGAACCTCCATAAATACTTCCAGATGTTGCTTCTTTACTATTAAATTCATTGAATGAATGAATGAGTGCTGTCTTCTCTCTTCTCTAGTTCTCTGCTGGACTTGGATCCATTGTCTTCTTCAGGGCCGCCTGCTTCAGGTGCTCCGACATCCTGGGGAGGTAATGTGTGCACGTTTACTTGTTATTGCCCACTCAGTGAACGTGAACTACTCAGGAGGGATAGGAAAGTATGTAAGGAATAACACCTGACATTGCATGATGTTATGGTACTCAAGGACAGGTTCCTATCCAGAGCGAATTGCAAGTTTTCGCCATTAAATATATTCATACACTGGTTCACTAGGTTACTAACTAGAAGTAGTACCAGGATGGTAGTATGGATGGATAGACAAATGCTTGGATAGATAGATAGTTGGATGGGTAGATAGATGAATGGACAAACACTTGGATAGTAAGAGAGATAGATAGATAGATAGATAGATAGATAGATAGATAGATAGATAGATAGATAGTTGGATAGTTGGATGGGTAGATAGATGAATGGACAAACACTTGGATGGAGGGATGGATGGAATGGATATAAATTATAATTATGTTTAATTGGTTGGAATGTCACAGTGATCATTAATGATGCAGAATGCTTACAGCATATACACACTTTTTTAAAAAATCCTTTGAACATCTGCTTTAATAGAACCTGTGTAAGTTGTTACCATAGAGACAAGAATATATTAGAATGAACATATTAATATAGACATCACAGCTGGAACTGCTGTACAGACCATTAATCAACACCCTCTTACCAATCGAACGTTCAGTACATAGGCTATAAAAAGATATAAAGCACTGTGGATCTATTCATGCATAATAATAAATCCATGTATATGAGATTATACAGTACATCCTGATGATCTCTTGTTGTCTTTTTTTGGCCTGCAGACCTTTTGGGGTCAGGTGAGTTTTATTTTTTATTTTTTGTTATATACCTGACATCCAGTAGTTTTCCACTGTTGTCCTTTCTTCTTGCGTCCCAGCCTTGTCTCATTTCAGATCTCTTTTTCTCTTTCTCTTAAATGTGCTCCTGCTCACCCTTTCCTGTTGCTGTGCTATATTATATCGCGGTCCGACGGTCCCATGACTTTCGTAGAATTCGGTTCCCTCACTACGGAGACTCTCCTCCCCGACCCCACCCCTGCCGTAGATGCTACCTCTTCTGCGACAGCTGTGTCTAGTGCTTCAGCTGGTGAAGGCGCTGCTTCCGTAGCCCCTCCCTCTATCGCCGCAGGCCCAACCTCGAGCTCGGCGGATCTCCTAGGAGGTCAGTAGAGAAAAACGGTTTCTACGGAGAGAAAGAAAAACAGGAAGATCCTCATAACCCTCACGTTAGCGCATACATTACAACCAGTGGTGTTAGACACCGATGTGCTGGTTAATGGTGGGGGTCATCATTGTTTGCAATGTCGGTACACTGATGTATTTCATGCTCCTATCACAATTGCATGAAGATCGATTAGTGGCCTGAAATAAGAAGATACGCTTTCTATATCTAGACCTTCTATGCTACATGTCCTGCTTTCATTTTTACTTTCTTAGTCACTTTTCTTTCTTCACTCCTCCTGAAACTTCAAGACTTGAGTTTAAACATGATACTGCTCTTTCTTTTAGCTCAATAGCTCAAAACATAGTTCAAGCTCAGTCAGATTGGATGGCGAGCATCTGTTGGTCTAACACATAAAATCCCAATAAAAACACATTAAAGAAGGAAAGGGGGTGCGAATACTTTTGCAAATATTACATTCTAATATTCATTATTTGTTTCATGATTTGAAATCCAATAGGTTATTTCATATATTGATATGTTGATCTTTATCACTAGTTATATATAAGATATACATCTTTGTCTACATTAAAGGTCCTGTATGTTACTATTTCTTTAACAAGCTGACCCAGGCCTCAGAGCTCAAAGCCCCAAAGTGTGTAGGTTAATACCCAGCTGAAATACCCCACAGATAATGTTTTTTTTATACCACTTATATCACAAACACCTTTGTGATATAAGCACAGTCAAAGAATTACTCTGTTGTTACTTGTTGAGTAACAAGCTGGGGGGAGGGCTCTTCCTATGTGAGGTCACATTAGATGGAAATTCTAAGTGGCTGGTTTTAGGCCTGGACGGACAGGGATTGTTTTTCCTTAGTTTAGTTTTTCACACACACACACACACACACACACACACACACACACACACACACACACACACACACACACACACACCAAAGACTTGTCTGAATGTCGAAAAATGATAGTTTAGGTGCCCTTAAAAAGGAAAATAAAGTTTAAAGGATTAATTTGTTTACCGAAGGCTCTTTCAGCTTAAAGCTTTCTTTACTGCAATTCTAGCATTATTTTTCCCATCTATTCTGCATGTCGTTGCGGTTTTAGGTGCGTTCGGAAGCTCTGCAGCTGAACCAGCCTCTGCTGCGGAGACGGGAGCTCCAGCCAACACGGCCACGCCTGCTGCCGACGCTCCTGCTGCGAACGGTGCGTTTGTGTGTCTTAGGAAGTCATTCGCATATTTGAATGATTGTTAAACTTTTGTTTGTACAGATAATATCCAGACCCATTCTCTTCTAGTCCGCGCTGTGTGCCGTGCTTTCAGTGACGACCGGTTTTAGATCTTCCTTTGATTTGGGATAGCGGTTGCCATGGCGATCGTGAGTCTGCGGCGTCATGGCAACTCGCGTATCACGTGCGTGTTGTTTTTTTCCGATTCACGCGTTTTGACAGTGTGAGGCAAAGACGGTTACTTCCATATTAGGAGAGCTTCCTCTTCATCGTTGCAGTCCTTCCTGCTTTAAGGAATCTCTGATGTTTTTGAAATGTCTGTTCTTTTCTTAACAGATCACAGGGTCCAGCGTCTATCATGTTTTGCCAGCAGCTTTAAATCTGTACGCAAATCCTAACTTTATCCAAAGCCTCACTCATTAGACATGTTGTGATCATTGAACCCTTCTGTAAGCTTGAATTAAAAATATTTAATGTACTTAATTACGCTCGGTAGTAATATGTTGGGCCTGATTTTTCGCTTGCATTTGCATACTGTACGTCTAGACGAACTCCGATGTTTTTCTTTTGGTCCTGCAGCCTCTTCAAAAAGGTTTTTACAGTTATCCCCTTTCTCCTCTCACCAAGACCCATTCGCCCCAGCGGCGGATTGTGCGTCTGTTCCCCCACAGCTGGACATGTTCTCCATGCAGCCTGCAGAGAGCAGCGCCACCTTAATCGGCTCCGTGTCCCCCGCTGCGGTCCAGCCCCCGCTCACGTCCAGCATGCCCATCGCTCCAGCCCCTGCAGCCCCCACGATAGATCTGTTTAGTGGTAAATGCTGACTGCGAGCCCCTGCATGACACCCCTGAGTGACACCTGTCCTCTTAAGAGCGAAGCTGATGCTCTTTTCCCACCACTGAACATTACCAGGGATTCTCTTCACACGTAGTCCTTTTCTTCAAGCGAATGAACTAGAGGAAGTCTATTTGAAGAAAACGACTCACTTCCTCTTTGACTTCTAACCGCATGAATCATTTGCGTGAGACTGACTCATCTGCTTTATTCTTTGCAGGCGGTTTACTGTATGGGTTTGCTTTGTGTTAATCACCTTCCCTCGTTTGCAGTGCCTGATTTCGTGTTCCTCTTCCCTCGTTAAATACGTGTTCATGTGCACACGGCTCTGTGTCCTCGCCCTTAGGTTTTTTTGATTCCATGCCTGAGCCAGCTGTACCCACACAAGAGCGCGCTCCCAGTCTAGACCTGTTTTCATCAGGTATGCGGTTATCCCTTTTCCCCAATGACTCCTTTTCCTCCTTTCTTCTCAGCTAAAAAAAAATAAAAAATCGACTTTCTCTCGACATCTGGGTTTTCCAAATAAACCGGCAACTAAAGCCTTTTTCCCCAAACTTTTTTGCTCTTTTCCATTATCTTTGAGTCTATCTCTATTCTTCCTTTTTCAGCAGTCTCATTTGTAGTCATCACTCTTTCAGTCGATATGTAATACATTTTCATTTAGATGCTCCGGCAGTAATTCACATTGTGAACGACCATTTGTGTTGATGTTCATGCTGCAGATGTGTTCAGCCCACCTCCCGCTGCTCTCTCGGCCCCCGCGAGCTGGCTGGACGGTGGTGGTGCGGCTTCCGACTTGGTTGGGGGTGGGTACCGGGTTTCTGTATGAGGCTCAGGTGCTCCAGGTTGGGGATGATTTCACCGCTGCATTCGACTTTCCACGAAAGTGGAATTCGTAATTCCGTGATTTCCGACCTTCTGAGCTTTAAATGGGACGGTGGGGACGAAAATCTGCAGCTAACTCCATGTTGGCGCCAAATTAACCAGCTAACTGCGATGAGTGACCTGTGTGATGAATTTAATAAAAGTTAGAATTGATCTGTATGCTGATTGATCTACAGCAAATCTACAGTATAACTGTGTTTCTTTTCATGCCTGTAGACAGCCATGGTGATTGGATGGCACTCTCTGGAGAAAAGGTGTTTTGTTTTTGTTCTGAGGTCGGCAATGACGAGTTACGACATTTAGTCAAATGCAGCATTATAGCGTTCTTTTGCTTGGGTTTCATGTGGGACTTTGAAACCTTGACGATTGTGTGGATGCCAGTTATGAAATTTTTTGCACGGGAAAAAAAAAACATTTGCTTTGTTTAATTGCTGTTTGCTTTACGTGTGTGTGTGTGTGTGTGTGTGTGATCATTTAAATATCTTTCTCTTCTGCCTTTGTGTGAATATCCAGTTCTTGCTTAAATGCGAGTATAAGCTGCTTATACTTATGTGTTAATGTTTCCCACATTTAGTCTTTTTGAACATTCTCTTCGAATGCAAATACAACATTTAAGGTGTGACATTATGATTGACACATGCTCTCTGTGTCTCTGGGGTTTCCTCTTAGCATGTCACCGATGGCTCATTCTTAACCGTTCTTTGCCCTCATGCTGCATGGATCCTTCCTTTGGCCTGATTCGGTGCTCCATCCAGACTCTGCAGGCGCAGGCAATGGCCCGCCCGCAGCTCCTACACCGGCAGCATCTGCAGGAGGAGATCTAATGGGAGGTACTGTACCTCTGCTCCTTACTCACTTGTGTGTCATTCTCCCATCGTGATTGTCCTGTGAAGTATATCTGACCTACAGCGCCCTTGTGACCGTATACTAACCGGATGAGTGTGATATGTATGAGTTACATCGTGGGTGTGTGTGGGTGTGTGTGTGTGTGTGCGTGTGTGGTACCTTGGCATTGCTTGAAACAGTGTGTATGCTGTTTTTAAGAGCTGCCGATTGCGTGAGTGAGACATTTCAGTTGCTGTGTTGTGGTTTTTGCTGTGTTTATATCGCATAGTGTGTCGGAGTGGGTGAAGGCAAGCTGTCTGTTCACTGTCCATGCCAGTAAATGCACCGCCATTTGTGTATTGAAAGTCTCTGAGAACTTCCTGCTTAATGCTGAATTCCTCTGTACTGCTCTTTCTCTCTCTTTTTTCACATCACTCTTCCTCATGATATGCCAAATTTCAATTTCCCTTCATTGCATCACTCATTGCTTTGATCATGTTCTCAACTTTCTTTTTGTCTACATTTCCATACTGTTCGCTTTTCATGTCATGGTTTAATTGATTTATTCTCCTTCTATATGCTTCCGCCATGATTTCTTTCATCGCCTCTATCTCTCTCTCCAATCTTGGTCTGGGTCATTGCTTGCTTCCTCCTGTGCTACGGTGAGTCCTGATGCTCCTACATAAGCTGTTATTCCACAATGCATGACTGCATTGCAGTGAAATAGCCAGTCCTGGCTCTGTGACAGTAACTGAGTAGACAGGAGAGCGAGGGTATCGAGGCCTGTGTGCCAGACTAGCCAGGCTGTCCTAGACATGTCCAAACTCGTGTGTCCAAACCAATTACTAGACAAGATGGAATGGACACTAATCACCGGATGAAATGGATGAAAATGATGGATGGGTAGATACATGGATGAATGGATGGACATATGGATGGTTAAAATTATTGATAGATTAATAGATGAATGGAGGATAAAGAAATACACCAATGAATGGATTAAATGGATGGATGAATGGATGAGTAAATGGTTTGTATATTGAACTGAACTGCCCTGAAGGAATAGATGGATGGATGATTGGAAGAGAGGATGCTTGGATAATCAAACAATGGATGTATGGATGGATAGATAGATAGATAGATAGATAGATAGATAGATAGATAGATAGATAGATAGATAGATAGATAGATGAACAAAATAATGGATTTTGTGTAGATGGATTAAATGATGGATGGACTGACAAAGTGGATTGATGAAGGATAGTTGGATAATTATGGATATATGAATTGCTATATGGATAGAATTAGTAAACTGAAAGGATGCTTTGGATGGATGGTAGATGAATGGATGCATGAACATAAATGATCGATAGATGGTTAGGTAAATGGTTTGGATACTGGATTGTGGAGAATAGATGAAAGTACATATTAGTGATGAATGGATGGAATGGGTTCGGCACGGTGGTGTAGTGGTTAGCACTGTCGCCTTGCACCTGCAGGGTTCGGGTTCGATTCCCGACCAGGCTCGATTCCCGTCTCTGTGTGCATGGAGTTAGCATGTTCTCCCCGTGCTTGGTAGGTTTCCTCCGGTTTCCTCCCACAGTCCAAAGACATGCAGATTAGGCTGATTGGCGTTCCCAAATTGCCCGTAGTGTGTGAATGAGTGTGTGAGTGTGTATATATGTCTGTGCCCTGCAATGGATTGGCATTCTGTCCAGTTTGTCGTGCCCCAAGTCTCCTGGGATAGGCTCCAGGCCCCCCGTTACCCTGAATACAGGATAAAGCGGTATAGATGCTGAGTGTGAGTGAGTGGATGGGATGGATGGATGGATGGATGGATAATGAAGCAATGGGTAGATGGATAGATGAATCGCTGTATGGGATAAAATGGATGGAATGGATGAACTTTGCATAGGTGGAGGGGAATGGTATTGAATAACATTGATTATCACTTACATACCAATAAGCTGTTGACAGGAGCATGGGCACCAAAGGCTCATGTACTGTATGGCTGTTGGGGGCAAATGCCAACCTGCCTGTCCCAATTCTACAGAAATGCCAATTTAGCACAACTTGTTGAAAAAGGCCAATGCTGTCCGTGTTAGAGTTCAAGGTTGATGATCCAGACTCCAGATTAATCAGATCTTAATCTGATGGCGCCGATTTGGTGGCACAAGGGAAACCTACACAACATTGGGTGTAATGACATGTGTTATCGCGGATCGGTGTACAGTACGTGGTGATTCAATGAATGTGTGAATATTAGGTTAAACATTTTAATACTTCAATGTTTCTGTAGCGTTTCAGTCTAATTATGTAGCAGGGTTTAGAATGTTGTGGTGTAATGGTGGTACGTCTGTAGAGTGAGTAATGTGCTGTGGTCCTGTACAGTTGGTGTTGTCGGTGCTACTGTATATTTAGGTCTATGTGTCAATTTTATTTATTTGTGAATTTATAACATAGTGTAGTTTTATAAGAGGTTATAACAAAACATTGTCTAATCTGGATACAATAATAAGTACATGTCATGACTGGCGTGTCCAGTTTTGAATCTTTCTGAATTTTCTCTTTATCTCTCCAGCGTTTGGTGGATTGGGGGATATACTCATGCCAGCCATGGCTCCTCAGCCGGCCGCCGCAGCACCCATGGCGGCCTCTCCAGTTAAACCAGTGGGAGGGGATCTGGACTCTACTATGGCCAGTTTAGCTGGAAGTAAGTTTCAGTTCAGCACCTCACACGTGTTCAAATACTATTGAGTTTCTAATATGTGTGTATGTTGCTCTTTCAGATCTGGGAATGGGGACCCAGAAGCCGTAAGTCAGCTTCCCACATACAGTTCTTTTTTTTTCTTTCTATTTGTTGTTCCTAATCACTTATTCCTTCTCTCTCTCTCTCTCTCTCTCTCTCTCTGTCTCCTTATCTCTCAGGGGAGAAGCATCAGGAGGGGCAAACTGGCAAGCGCAGGTAGCAGCCCCTATCTGGGGCATGCCCATGGTAAATGTTGTGTTGTCATGTAGTCCTGCGGCATGGCGTGGTGCAGCATGGCTTTGGGTGGCATGGCGTGGGGTCAGTCACATGACCCTCTTTTCCTCTGGATTTTCTGGATCCTTCTACAAGCTGGTCACTCCTATACCATAATATCATGAGGGAAGAAAAAAAACAAACCTTTTAAAAGAAAAATCTAGCCGTTATCGGATATGCAAGGTGATTCAAGTCACAACGGGACTTTTGATTGTGCAGGATAACAGAGCACAGGTATGAGAGTAATGTCTCTTATTGTCTCTATGTTCCTGCCTGCTTCACGTTTGACACCCTGGCCTCCCAGGAACTCCTTTAATGGCCCAAACATGTGGAAATGGCTTGCTGTGAGACTGTACGAGGGATGTGGCAATAACTTCCACTCATGTACTTGTAATGTGCAAGTGGTGTCGATGAATGAATAATGGTATAAACAGTTCCCACAGACAGATGCGTCTTTTCCACAATTTTTTTCAAGAATCAGGCATTCCACTGGCTGAGTGTTCATGAGAACAATTACACTGGGCTTTGATCCATTTCGTCATTCATGGCCGTACATCACTGTATTGTGTTTCAGGTCCTTTGTAAATATCAATCGATTTTACACCGATTTCATCACAAGTCCCGGTTTGACTTGAACGCCCTCGTATAATAAAAGAAATATGATAGAAAATAAAACATCATGAGTGCTACAGTAGAAAAGCACCTCGAATCATGATAGTCTGGTATTATTACTAAAATACAACAACAACAATAATAATAATCATTATTTATTATATACAGATTATATACAGATCAGCGCATCTTTCTCTGATTACTCAGGAAATGGAATTACACTCTGATTACACAAGGAATTCTGCACTTTAACTACACATTTAAGCCATAGTCTGGTAATAAAAGCTTTATCCAAGTTTGCAAATCATAGGTCTGATCCAGCGCACTGATCCTGGACTTGACTTGTTTTATAGTGGAAGAAAAAAAAATCTTGTAGCAAATAAAAATATCTTGAATGTATTCATGTACATCTAACAGTTTCTATTATAAGATTACAATAAACACATTTCACGCCATGTTTTATAGATGACGTCACGCATGATGTTTTCTCATTCTATTGGCAGGTTTTGCTCTTTTTTTGCATAATAGAATAGCAATACTTGATTAAAACACAAGCCATGCGATCTGCCAATAGACGAAAACTATTTCAGGCTTCAAATGGCTAGACATGGGCTTATAATATAATCTTATAACTGGAAATTCTTGCTAATGTTAACAGCATTCAAAATATTTCCACTTGGTAAGTTAAAATCTTTTGCAGTGTACGTATGGCTTTACATGCAGCGTGGCAAATTGTGCAGTTTTGCTGCTTAAGTAGAGGAGCGTGATCACTCCAGGTGCTGATCAAATCCTCTTTCTTCTACTCTACACTCAAATATGTTGTAATTAGTTATAATGCATATTTTAAAAAATTATAAATAAATAAAACATGAGTGTGTTCTCTTGCTCTTGGTGATGATTTCAAAATAATAACCTCCTTTTAAGTGAATTAGAGACCTGTGTCCCCTTTTTTTTTTGTTTTTCATGTGTGTTTTTGTGTTGTGTAGTTCAGTTTGTATTAATTTCACCTTCCCTCCCGTATAATACACACCCGTTATAGCCTGTGCCCTCCATGGCCTCTCCTCTCATGGGGTCCCAGTTGCGATTTAGCATGGTAAGAATGTGTACGTGTGTCTTCCCGAGTGTCTGTGTGTATCAAGTCATATGTGTGATTCACATCCTGTCTGTCACACACAGCCCGGTGCAGCAGGCTCGACTCCCATGATGTTCCCCCAGCAGCCTATGATGAGACCGCAGTTTCCTGCTGCAGGAGCACCTGGAGCACCGGTACCATAACTACACACACACACACACACACACACACACACACGTGCACTACTCTAAAATTTAAGAATAAAAAGTTTAATACAATTGGGTTCCATCAGCGGCAAAATTAAATATTTTCAAGAAAACTGCATTGTATTAGTGTGCGTAGGATGGTGAGGGAGGCAGAGAACATTTGATTTCTGATTTGAATTCTGAACATTTGAATTCTGTGAGCGATTCAAACATAAAGTTAGAACAAAGCAATGTCCAAAGCGTGTTTGATAAAAAAGAGCATGTAAGAACTAGAGGTGGATCATTTTAGTGACTCGGTTCTTTGAATCTCGTTCATCAAAATGAACGAATCTTTTTTTGAGTCATTTAGTTCATTTCGTTCTTTTGATCAGAAATAAAATAAAATGTTACATTTTTAATAAACAGATGTATACATACACAAATTTCACCTGTAATTCCAGTAATTAAAATATTACAGTGCAACTAAGGACATATTATTATAAACAGAATGAAGAATGAAACAGAATTGAACGGTTCTTCTCATGATTCTTCTAGTCCGAGTCGTTCGTTCTTTTGAATCTATTGCACTGCATAGCGTCTATAGGAGTCACGTGACAAAAGAACAACCTATTCGGACTAGAAGACTTCAGGTAACGACTCATTTCTGTTTCCTGAACATAACCTACGGGGGTTTTGCGATGATTTGCGCATGCGCGCCCAGTAGAAAATGAACGAATCACCCTCCAAGACTACTCGTTCTTCTGAGTCACGTTAAAGCACGAATCGTTCATGAATGACTCATCACTATTGCTTATTCTTGATTATAAAACAGTTCTGACTGAGTAATATATTTTGGTGAGAGGCATTCCATGAGTGCTGATATAGAGCGTAACAGCACTGGGACGTTTAACTATTTGTACCACTCCACATCACAGGTGGTCTAACACTCATAAATTACACCGTCGGTCGCAGCACCGGTGAAAACAGGGCAGTAGTGAGGAGAGAACATCCCCCTTTAACCCCTGAACAAGGGATTGTACATTCTACATAGCACACAACCCACCTATCCCACCTAGGCTGATCATTAGATTACTTAAATCAGGTGTTAAGCCAACACTAGAAGATCTCATTCCCATCACATACAGTATTAAAAATATGCATAGGATGCATAAGCACCTTAAAAGTTCACGTATGTTCGACTACAGATGTCTGCTGGAATGACCCAGAGCCCCAGAAAGCCTCCTCCTCCCAAAGATCCTCTTGCTGACCTGAACATCAAGGACTTCCTATAAGCCACCAAGCAGGTACATCACTTTTTGTTTAATACTCAGAGTTAATATCAACAAAATGACTTATGAATTATGAAAATGGACTCAAAGCTACTGTATTTTCTCTTTGTGTGTGTGTGTGTGTGTGTGTGCATCTCATCACAGCCAGTCAGAGACTCAGACCCTGAGGGAATGGATGTGTGCATTTCTTTTCAGCTCAGTATCTTCAGGGTCTCCTTCCGTCCCTCCCTCTCTCTTTCTGTCTAATGTTGTATTACTACCTGTGAAAGTGATAATGTACGTGTGTGTGCGTGTGTGTGTGTGTGTGTGTATTTTAATGTTTCCAGGCTATATTTAAAAAGACAAAAGACAATGCATAAAAAAAGGTATTGATGGATGCATCCTTGTACATCTTCGATGCTGGATGTGTGTTCTTTTTTTTTCTTCTTCTTCTTTTCTTTTCTTTTTTTCTTTCCTGTGAGGAACCCAAACAGATCTGTAACGTGTTCTGTGGAGAAAAACAAAACAAGACAAAAAACCGTGTTTGGTGTGGTACATATCACTGGGCTCACTGGATCCATGTTGTCATTGAAGTATTAGTTGTCTAGCACTTAGCCATACAGCTTCTGGGACCACATGAACGAAACATAGCGCTTACAGACGTATTCAGGTTTGTGTAGCATCTCTGTTCTGTTTTAACTTCCTCTTCTGTCATTGACACGTGACGGCGCAAGCAACATCGGACTAGGCCCATTAACAAACGATATGCATTTGGAATATTTTATCTTTAGTCTTTATTTTGAGATAAAAGAATCTATTTTAGTTATGTTGAAAGTACTTTATGTATTAACAAAGGTGGTCGAGAAAAAAAAAAATCATTCTGGTTGTAAAAAAAAAAAAGAAAAAAAAAAAAGTATTCCTGCCACCTGGATGCAACCTAGCTCGGTTTAATAGCACCTTGTAGTGAATAGTAGTAGTGCACAAGAGCACAGCATTTCCTTGGATCTCAAACCAGAGCGGGATTGGACGATTTTTACAGATTACAGCGACAAAACCATTCGCCATTGGGTTTCCCATCAGTCCATGATATAATGGCTTGTTCATCCTTTGCAGTAAGGAAATGTGAAGAAAAAAAAAATGTACAAGCACCGGTTGGTAGAAAGACTGGAGGAGTAACGTTATATTAACAGTGGATGTGCTGGTTAGCTTTGTTTCCTTTTTTGGTGGATATTAATTTTTTGGATGTAATAACCCGCCCCTGTCCCAATACTCTACTGTGCATGTAAGTCCTGTTGAAATGCAATAAACAGTTACCTGGAAAACCCCCCAGAGAGTAAGGACTATGTTTGTGTGTGTGTGTAGTAATTGAATAACTGTGGCATTTTGCATCAAACCATGGTCACACACAAAACACCTCCAGACGGACTGGCTAAAAAAACAGTCTCACTTTAAGACTTCATTCAACCACTTTTAGCTTTGATTCCAGCACACAGTGTGGTGTCCAGTTCATGTGTGAAAATGATTCCTCATGCTCCCATAAACATTATTTCACAATCTAAGTCCTGGAAAACTGTATACCCCGTGCCGTCAGGCTAGAGAAACTCCATAGATGTGATAATCTGGTCATTCAGTACATTCAGGTCGTCAGCTGACTTCATTTTCTTTTATTGGCACATAATGTCGCTGAGTCTAGACCTGAGCAACTGAAGCAACACCAGATCATAACACTGTCTACAGCGGACACTATGCATGATGGACGCAATGCTTCATGCGTTTCCCTTCTTACCCTGACACGCCCATCACTCTGGTGTAAAGTCAATCTGAACTCATCAGACTTTTCCATTACTACAAAGTCCAATCCTTATGCTCCCTAGCAAACCGAAGCCGAACACTAACAAGAGGTTTTCTTATGGCCACACAGCTGTTCCTATGAGTTCTCATTAATTGGTATAGAAATGCTCTTACTTTCACTATTACACATACTGTAGCTCTGGTTTCCTGTTGGTTTTTTACCTTGCAACTTCACCAGGTGTCAAGTGACCTTCATTCATCATATTTTTCTGTCCACATTTCTTTCACCGAGTTCACGTTTCAGCACGTTTTGAAAATGTGTTGAAGCGTTCTTAACCCAGTTCCAGTAACCTCCTTAGTTGTTGTCTTTGCTTGATGCAGCCCAATAATCTGACCCTTCTGTAATGCTGACTTTTGTATGGCCAGGCAGTGTATTTCACCCTGAACATGTGTTCAATAATCATAGTTTATAGTTCATTAGCATTAACAATCACAGTTACAAGAATTGCAATAACGGATCTATTCTTACCCACTTACCATAAGAAATATTACTGTGGAATGTACTATAGGGTCGAATGGTAAACTAAAGTTTACTAATGTACTTTGTACTAATCTTTGATACTGTACATCATAGTATTGCTGTAGTACTTCAGACATTAACCATTGTGGGTCTTTATAGAGTACCAGGGTAGGTCTATGGCACTTCAGTAGATACCACAATACTTTGGTGGTGACTGTGGTACCCAATAAGCAACTCAATCTTCACCAAAGTTGTTTGTACATACTGCTAGGATATTAAAATACATGCAGATGCCTACTGAGCTTTGGCGGTCACTGTGGTACCCAATAAGTACCGTGGTATCCACTGAAGTACCATAGAACTACCTACTGTACAGTATGTACTACCCAGGGGTTAGTACTGTATATAAAATGTACTTTTATGGTACATGGCGCACTATGGTAGTGATTCTACCATAGTACGTACTTTGGTACGATGGTGCTATAGTACTTGTACCGTTATAACTGTACCATGGTAGAACAGTGTACGATTATGTGGCTCATGTACTATCTATCTATCAGTACCACAGTACTATATACCTGTGGTACCTACAGTATAACATGGTATAATGTCTTATTGGTTGTTATACCATATAGCTACTGTACTACATGTACACACTATATACTTAATTACAGCATGCAAAAAAATGTCAAATTATTAATGTAAATATTAATGTTAAATAAATGTCTCCAAGCAAATAACTTAAAATCAACAATTCTATATTGTCTTCTTAGAAATTTTGTTAAATATTACTTACACACATGGACAAAATTGTTGGTACCCTTCGGTCAATGAAAGAAAAACTCACAATGGTCACATAAAAAACTTTAATCTGACAAAAGTAATAATTAAAAACAATTCTATGAATGTTAACCAGTGGAAGTCAGACATTGCTTTTCAACCATGCTTCAACAGAATTATTTAAAAACATAAACTCATGGAACAGGCCTGGACAAAAATGATGGTACCCCTAGAAAATACTGAAAATAATGTGACCAAAGGGACATGTTAATTCAAGGTGTGTCCACTAATTAGCATCACAGGTGTCTACAATCTTGTAATCAGTCAGTGGGCCTATATATAGGGCTCCAGGTCGTCACTGTGTTGTTTGGTGACATGGTATGTACCACACTCAACATGGACCAGAGGAAGCGAAGGAAAGAGTTGTCTCAGGATATTCGAATGAAAATTATAGACAAGCATGTTAAAGGTAAAGGCTATAAGACCATTTCCAAGCAGCTAGATGTTCCTGTGACTACAGCTGCACATATTATTCCGAAATTTAAGATCCATGGGACTGTAGCCAACCTCCCTGGACGTGGCCGCACGAGGAAAATTTATGACAAATCAAAGAGACGGATAATCCAAATGGTGACAAAAGAGCCCAGAAGGACTTCTAAAGAGATCCAAGGTGAACTTCATGCTCAAGGAACATCAGTGTCAGATCACAGCATATGAAGAAAAGAACACTGTCCCTATTGTGAAACATGGAGGAGGCTCTGTTATGTTCTGGGGCTGCTTTGCTGCATCTGGCACAGGGTGTCTTGAATCTGTGCAGGGTACAATGAAATCTCAAGACTATCAAGGGATTCTAGAGAGAAATGTGCTGGCCAGTGTCAGAAAGCTGGGTCTCTGTCGCAGGTCATGGGTCTTGCAACAGAACAATGACCCAAAACACACATCTAAAAACACCCAAGAATGGCTAAGAGGAAAACATTGGTCTATTCTAAAGTGGCCTTCTATGAGCCCTGACCTCAATCCTATTGAGCATCTTTGGAAGGAGCTGAAACATGCTGTCTGGAAAAGGCACCCTTCAAACCGGAAACAACTGGAGCAGCTTGCTCATGAGGAGTGGGCCAAAATACCTGCAGAGAGGCGCAGAAGTCTCATTGACAGTTACAGGAATCGTGTGATTGCAGTGATTGCCTCAAAAGGTTGTGCAACAAACTATTAAGTTAAGGGTACCATCATTTTTGTCCAGGCCTGTTCCATGAGTTCATTTTTTTTTATAATTCTGTTGAAGCATGGTTGAAAAGCAATGTCTGACTTTCATTGGTTAACATTCATAGAATTCTTATTTATTATTACTTTTGTCAGATTAAAGTTATTTATGTGACCATTGTGAGTTTTTCTTTCATTGACCGAAGGGTACCAACAATTTTGTCCACATGTGTAGATAACCAATCAAATCCGAGAATTCTTCCACACTGAGGTATAATATTCTATACCAGCAGCTTTGCCAGCAGTGCCAGCTACAGCCACTTCCATAGATTTTGGAAACAGAAACAGCCTCTCTGTACACCACCACATTGAATTCGAAACAAAACACCCAAGATGTGAGCGAAGTCACGGCTTTCGACTTTAATTCACGGCTTTCGACTTTAATCCCGCCCCCCACTCTTTTTTTTTCAGGGGGCTCAAGAATATTGGAACACACAACATAATTACAATCATAATTATTGCCTTTAATACTTGGTTGAAAATCCTTTGTAGTCAGTGACTGCCTGAAGTCTGGGACACATTGAAATGACCAAATGCTGAGTTTCCTCCATTGGGATGCGTTGCCAGATTTTCACCGCAGCGGCCTCCAGCTGTTGCTTGTTTGTGGGTCTTTCTACCATTAGTATTGTGTAAACTCCATCTAATGTAAGGCTAATCATATTCTGTTAAAAAAACTAAAGAAAACAAAAAAACATTCAAATGAACGTCAGAGTGAGGTTTTCTGAAAGGAGCTGGTTACTGGACATGTGTGGTAGGAATCTGCTGTGTCAGCAAGTTAATTACCAGTTACCAAATTACCAGTTTTTCTGTAACCTTGACAAGACACTAATTTAGTCTATTAATTTCCGGCTGTTCATAAAGCTCCTGTAACGTAAGTGATAATATGAGGGACGTTCAAGTCAAACTGGGACATGAAATTTCTCAGGAACGAAGGGGTAAAACTGAATGACATTTACAGTAGACTTTAAGCACATGTACGGTGACGAAACTCTTAGCTACAGTAATACATTTGAATGGTGCAAATATTTTAAAGAAGGCCGTACATCCCTAAATGATGATCCTGGCTGAGGTGGCTCAGAGAACACTGCAGACCTTCGTGTGAAGATTCAGCGCAAAACGACAGATAACCTGGCATCGGCTTGGGAAGAGATGCATCTCTACACAAGAACTCGACTGGGCGTTACTGCCACATCCCCTGTACAGTCCTGACCTCGCTTCCAGCCATTTCCACATGTTTGAGCCATTAAAGAGTTCCTGGGAGGCCAGAGTTAAGGCATGAAGCAGGCAGTCCGATCATGGCTCTGGCGTTATGAGAAAACTTTCTACCTTGATGATGTCCAAGCACTAGTGAAACACTGGGATAAGTGCATTAGTGTAGCAGGGGATTATATAGAGAAATAAAGGGAGGTTCTACTCCCTTACTAGCTGTGTTCTGTTATTCTGCGCAAACAAAAGTCCCGGTTTGACTTGAACATGTTGTATTGCTAAATGACTAAAGTACGTTTTGCTGTTCTTTAGTAAATTAAAGATTGCAACAGCTGGCAAATCACTGTAGTGAAAGAGGTTTTAAAAACTGGCATATAATTCATTACCCAAAAGTGTGTACAGTCCTCCATTAAAATAAGTAACGGATGTATAAAAAAACAACAATAAAACAGAGTGGATCAAATATATAGTTTTTTCCCACCCATGTACCTTTTGGCAAGTATGAGACAAGCACATATGACAAAAAACAAAAATGGTCCCCAAAAACATGTATATTCGATAAAATGTTTTCAGTTCTCCTGCTTCTTACTTTTCTTTTCTTTTTTTTTTGATAAATCTACATGTTTTTTTCTTCCTCACCATATTTATATCTTTTTATGTGCAATTCAAGGTTTTTCCCCCTGAGAACCCAGAGGTCCATGCTTAAACTCAACTCTAAAATGACATTTTAGAAGTAGTTATGTAACAATGAGTTCACGTGAAAGAGCATGATCTCCAGGATTAACCCCGCAGCACACAGGGGAGGAATGACGGGTCAAGGCAGCGGCAACATTGTGGCCGCAGGTGTCCTCAATAAAGAAACGCATAATAGAAGAGAGCGCTGATGGCCAGCAGTGCTACAGAGAGCATCATATTCCTCCTGTTCTCTCCCCGCAAATCTGCAAGCTCCTTCTCTGTAACAGATGCAACGTATGCATATGAATAACTTGCACATGGATTCTTATTTTGTTGTGAATATAATAGAGAAGTGTACAGATTCTTTGGCATTACCATACTTCTGGATCCTCTCGCTCATGATCGCCATTTCATCCTCTAGAGCCTGTCTGTGGAAATGCAGAGAAGCCTTATGGTATAATGGTCAGGACATTTCCCAAATCCTAAGTGTGCATTCTTACTTGTCTTCATCTGAAAGTTGCTCGCGTCGGTGTCTGAATTCTGCCCTCTCCAGATTACCCTGCCACTTCAGTTTCTGCTCCTCGACACGGTCAATCTAGTAGATGGTAAAAAAATGTTAGATTTGTAAATGAATAAATAAATAAAATACATTATACATAATCTTTTTTTTTAGGGGAAAAAACTATAACAATTCCAAGCAACTCCATTTGTTACAGGGTCGGTTTTTAGTATCCACTTGATGCTGATCCTGGGTGTTGGAACTTTCATAAAGAACATACCATAATGTTCCAGAAAAGTGTATACTGACATAATTCATCCCAATATCCACATTGTATCATCATCATATTGCCCAGAGATCCTGCATATTGTTAACTTTTGATAAAAAAATAAAAAATAAATTCTCAACACATTATTTGACTATGCTACTGATATGTGTTTTTCCCTTTTTTTGTATATAAAAAACCTACTGGTAATTATTTCCCAGCTTTCTTACACATGACCTAATTGATTAATAAAGGTTTGATATTTTCTAACATTCTTATTTCTATAACTATTTTAATTTTCTTAAGTTTTTTTTATCTTGGCAAAAAAAATAAAAATAAAATGCAGCACAAGCTAAGGTAATTCAGACACTGCATCTATCCATCTTACCTACGTATCTCTCTATCTATCTCACAAAGATTACAATTTAATTATTTGTCATATGTACCTTAGAGCACAGTGAAAGAATTTTTTCGCATATCCCAGTAAGGAATCTGGAGTCAGAGCACAGTGCCTCTGGAGTGGATAGGTTTGAATGCCTTGCACAATGGCCAAACAGTGTCAGCTTGGGAGTGCTGGGGCTTGAACCTCCGACATTCTGATCAATAACCCAGAGCATTAATAATTTGGTGGTTTGACCAGCTCAAAATGTTCTCGGAAAGCTGGTACATGTGCTTTGTATTTGTACATGTAATATCTGCTATTTTCTAGCCATTAAATAATCTAAATACAATTTTAGATTGCATTGTTTGTACTTGCTACTTGTTTGAGTAGTAATGTTATACCGCTTATAGCCAGTAGATGGCAGTAAAACACATGTCACGTGTTAAACCGCTTGCAGCCAGTAGATGGCAAAACAAATATAGGAAATGGCAATACTACGGTGGCCGTGAAGTGCAAAACAACTTAACAAAACCGAAAACAAAATAACATTCAAAGACAAAATAACAAATTCAAAACCAAATTAACAAATCCGAAAACTAAATAGCAAATTCAAAACCAAATTAACAAAACCCAAAACAAAATAACAAATTCAAAACCAAATTAACAAATCCGAAAACAAAATAACAAAACCCGAAACTAACTGTTAATTTTGTTTTCGGATTTGTTAATTTGGGGGGTATTCCAGAAAGCAGGTTATGTGACATACCCGGGTAAGTTTAAGAGTAAGTTAGTGGATATCCTCAACTTTCGGTTCCAAAAACGGAGGAAACTCTCTGGGTATGTTTGTAACCATAGCAACTTGCTCTCTGAAGAGAACCTGCTCGGTAGCAGCTTATGTTCCCGGGTAAGTTTGTTTCAGAGGTTTATTGAGCATGAGAGCATTTTTTTCCGCCAAGAGAGAGTTATAAGTCCGCGTATTGATGTCTTTTAATTTCCTAATGATTATTTGAAAGAGTGTTATCGGTTTTTAAGGAAATCGTTAATTTACTTACATCTCTTGAAACCGCATATTGCTAATGCTCAAATTAATTAAACACACTGAGTACTGTTAACTTAAATAATTGTAATTAGGTCAAATTAATAGACCTTTTTGAGTATTCAGAACTTTTGATATTTTAATTAATCGTGAGTACGTAAGTAACAGTAACCGTCACCTTAAAATTCCACCAAGTAAAATTCTATAGAGCGCTGGTGGCTCAGTGGTAAGTGTTTCGCCTTATAGTTTGCGAATTAAATTCTTACCGCTGATTGGACGAGACACCCGTCACTCAAGATAAAAAGGAAGTAGGAAATTGTGTCTCTAACTTTGTTTCTTGTGTGTTCTGCTTCATTTAAAAAGATTTTTTAGTGTACAAAACTAAGAAAATAATTACATTTTTCATTAGAAAGCAAGGAAATGGAATTTATTCAACGTTACTTTGAGGACGGACATTCGTATGCGTGATTTTGGATATGCTGATGACATATCACGGTATAAAGATTAGTTTGCGAACTGCTGTGTCTCTTTTAAAAGAAGAAAGAAAAAAAAACTTCCACAAGAACTGCAAAAATTTGGCAGAACGCCATATTTGAAACCACAATAAGGACAGTACATGTTTGCACATTCTTTTTGTTGTTGTTGTTTAAAAAAAAAAGTAACCATTTTTATTATTCGTTTTTTAACAATAACAACAAAACAATAACAACAACAAGAGGGGTATACTTACAATTATGATAGAAAGGAGGAATTAAGTTCTTTAAATGTATTCATAGTTCTGGTTGCTTTCTGGCTTCAAAGTCCTTGTAATGTTTCAAAATAAATTTTCAGATCCACCTTGTAATGGGAGATATTAGGCGTTCTTAATGACCACTTACATTTGTGTATATAGAATTTTCCTAGTAATATTAAAAGATTTAACATGAAAATGTGACTCTTCTCGATTTCTTTTTTTATCATAATAAAATATAACATCTCTTTTACTTATATTAATTTTTGATCCAGTCAGTGTAGTAAATAAAAATTCAACATCAATCCAAAAAAAGTTTACATATATACATTCAAAAAAGAGATGCAATACAGATTCCACATACATTCCACAAAAAGAACAAAATTCAGAAAGATCAGCTTTATATCTCCTGAGAAATTGGTTAGTTGGATAAATGATGTGTATAATTTTAAAGTATACTTCACTAACTTTGTTATTAACACAGTATTTATTGTTATACGTCCAAATCAATTTCCAGTCAATATTTTCAAATTAGCTATTCCAAAAGTATTTATGACGAAATGTTGCAGCGCAATGAATCAAACATCTTAAAAATTTGTTATTACATTTTTTGTCTTTAATATCAATACCATTAAAAAATATATATTAATCATTGAATACTTAAAGGAATCATTAAAGCCTTGCAGAAGTCTCACAAATCCTGCTGGTATTGCGTCAACTACAATACTAAATTCACGTGGAGGTATTGGAATACCAAATTTCTCTAAGAATTCAGAGTACGTAAGCAAATATCCTTCATTATTTATCAATTGAGAGACCGTTAGAATATAATTTTTAACCCAATTATCATAGAAAATTGATTTGTTTTTATATTTAACATATTTGTTATTCCATATTAGCTGTTTATGAGGAGAAAAATTATGCTTATATATAAGAGTCCAAAATAATAGCGCCTGTCTGTGAAAATTAGATTACTGAATGGGAAGTTTGTTAACTTCAAAGTCACATTTCAAAAGAAACTCAATGCCACCAACTCTTTCAAAAATGAGATATGGAATTATATACCAAATTTTATCTTTATATTTAATATAATGTTTAATCCAGTTTAACTTGAAAATAATATTAGAAGTGTCAAAATCAATCACATTTAAACCTCCTTGATCATATGAATTATATAAATTATTCTTATTTAAATAGTGAGGTTCGTTTTTCCAAATGAAATTAAATAAAGTTGAATCAATTTTTTTAGAAAAAGATTTCGGTACATCCAAAACCTTAGCAGGATAAACTAAACGAGATAGTCCTTCGGTTTTGGATAACAGAGCCCTACCTTTGAGCCATAAATCTCTCATAAGCCACATATCAAATTTCTTTTTAATTTTTATCGCAAGGGGTTGGAAATTAGATTGTACTCTGTTTGGCTGATCTTTGCAGATATTTATACCAAGATAAGTTACTTCTTCCCTAATTGGAATACCTTCATATTCAGTAAAAGGAATATCATTGTCTTTCAGAGGGAAAAGGGTACATTTTTTTATATTTAAAACTAAACCCGACACTTTTTTAGACTTTTTAAAATATTTTAAGGCACTCTATAATTTTCTTAACTTGTGTTACATTTTTCAAAAAAATAGCTGTAT
The DNA here is from genome assembly GCA_013621035.1 of Clarias magur. NCBI lineage: Eukaryota > Metazoa > Chordata > Actinopteri > Siluriformes > Clariidae > Clarias > Clarias magur. Next base: position 1,321,019 of record QNUK01000017.1, on the reverse strand, counting down.
CATCAGCAAGCTAACAACATTTAATTTCCCTGTATCTAATTCTAATACCTTGAAAAGTGTCGTTATATAGATGTAATGCCATCGTTTGCATAACTAGAAGAAACAAGAATGGAGCCGCTGGATCTCCCTGTTTTATTCCCCAGGAGATACTAAATCTATGAGTTGTTCCCCATGGAAGTTTAACTGAACTATTACAGTCACTATATAAAATTTGTATTGCCTTTTTAAAGTATTGACCAAAACCAAAAAAAATCTAATAAATCAAATAAAAATGTATGTTTTACAGTATCAAAGGCTTTATATATATCTATAAATAAAATGTAACTATTATCAGCTATGTAATCTTTGTAATCTATTAAATCTAAAATTAATCTAATATTATTACTAATGTGTCGTCCTTGCATAAAGCCTGACTGACTGTCATCTATAATTGTGTCTAAACATAATTTTATTCTTTGTGCAAAGATTTGAGACAATAATTTTACATAATTATTAAAGTTATAGGTCTCCAATTGTCAAGATGCAAGCAGTCTTTATTGGGTTTTGGTATCAATGTAATTAGGCCTTGACACATAGATGGGGGAAGATGTTTGCACATTCATACACACACGAATCTACCGCCGCTACAGTACTTCCTGTATATCTTGAGTGACAGATGTCTCGTCCAATCAGCGGGAAGAATTTCATTCGCAAACTATACCTACCTTTTCCGGTTCGTTTCTGAACGGCCGAGAGGTGCAAACCAAATTAACAAAACCGAAAACTAAATAGCAAATTCAAAACCGAAAACAAAATAACAAATTCAAAATCAAAATAGCAAAACCGAAAACAAATTAACAAAACGCAAAACAAAATAGCAAATTAGTTTTGGGTTTTGTTATTTAGTTTTTGAATTTGTTCTTTTGATTTGGGTTTTGTTATTTTGTTTTTGAATGTTTTATTTTGTTTTGCGTTTTGTCATTGTGGTTTTTAATTTGTTAAGTTGTTTTGCACTTCTCGGCCACCGTACAATACACATACAGGAGTATCAAACTAAATTGAACTAAATATTTAACTAAATGTACAGATCTTTTCCCCTTTTTCCAAGAAAAAGAAAGATACAGCCTGATAACTAAATATTATAAGCATAATTGCTGTCACGACACATATATACATACATTTGCACGTTATTGGGATCAGTATAAAGCCAACATGGCGGATCTGCAGGTCAGATAAATAATCAGGAAACATGGAATATTCAACTCACCTCAGTCGCAACACTGATCTTTTCCCTTTTAATATTCTTTGGTTTTGTCATTCTGATAGCCGTTGCTATAACAACAATAATATAATAACTAAAATATGATCTAGTTAGAGTTGACGTGTAGGAGACTTCTTCTTTTCTCTCTCGTGAGAGAGTTCAATGGAAGCAGTTGACCCACACTGCCACCTGCAGGCAGATCTGACACACTGGTTCTCCTCAGAGCTCAGAGACAGTCTACCTCATGATTCTGTTTTTTCCATGTGATGTGTGGTCTTGGACTCGGCAGACAGTTCTCTGATGATTGGTGACTGCAGTCGCTCGATAGTTCAGGACTGAAATTCCTACAAATAGTTTTGTACCTGAGCCTTTAATAATGAAATTGGACTCCATACTGTATTAACTTAAACACCTCTCCTATAATCTTAAACTTCCAGCCACTTAACGCACAGTATGACTGCAGATCAATCCCTGCTACCATTATCACACAAATGAGGATGAGTTCCTTGTTGTGTCTGGTTCCTCTCAAGCTTTCTTTCATCTTCTATCATTGCCATCTCAGGGAGTGTTTTTTTTTTTTTTTTTGCCACCGTCACCCTCGGCTTGCTCATGGAATTTGAGTGAAGACAGCAGGGCATTCAAGGCTCGCAGCTCAGCCTAAAACATTATTTAATGAGGGAACACAAAAGTGTGTTGACAGATGGACAAAGTGTATTGAAAAGTAAGGAGATCATGTTGAAAAATTATGTACTTGTCTTTTATTTATATATATATATATATATATATATATATATATATATATATATATATATATATATATATTATATTATTATAATGAGTACATATTCTTGTAGCCCATTACCATGTATTGATAGTCTATGATAGTCTATGACACTAAGTCATCACACCCCTATGTTATCCAGACCCCATGTTTATGCTCCATGACGCCATGGTGTGTTAAGGCTGAAGTGGATAAACTCAAGTGTTGTGCTAAGACCCCTGACCACAGCCTAACTGAACATAACTTTGGGATGAACTCTAACACTGATTGCACCCAACACATGTTCAACACGACCACCTGGTTTCTTTAATGCCCTTGTAACTGAATGTTCACAAATACCCACAGACACAAATCAAAAAACTAATCTAGTGGGAATCCTTCCCAGTGGAGTGGATCTCATTATACCACCCACTCACTCATCGTCTATACCACTTTATCTTCTATACAAGGTAGCGGGGGGCCAGGAGACTTAGGATACAGGGCCGGGTACACCCTAGACAACTCCCAATCCAATCTGTATGTCTTTGGACAGTGGGAGGAAACTGGAGTAGGCCTACTCAGAGGAAACCTACAGAGAACATGCAAAATCCATGCACACAGATCCAAGGCGGGAATCGAGCCCCAAGGTGCAGTGCAAACCACTAAGCCACCCTCCCTCATTATAAGGGGGAAATAGATGTGCGTTAATACTACAATAGGCCATGTAATCCATGATTACTTTAAACAGTATTGTTTGCTGCCTAAAAACAAGCAATATGAAAATGTATATTGCAATATATATATATATATATATATATATATATTTTTTTTTTTTTTCTCTCTCTCTTTCTTTATAAGCCTTTAACATCGTGACAAATGAAATCAGGCAGTGTCATGTGACTCCGGGATTAGTCACGTGCGCGTTCCTCTGATTGGCTCTCGGGAAAAGGAAGTGAGCGTGTATCACGTGACGCCTGCGCTTGTTGCCCTGGAATCAGCTGATCCTTTCAGGGACGTTTCATTGCCAGAAGACCTAGACACAGATCCCGAGGTTAAAATCTTCGCCTTCTGAGTTTGTAAGACGTTGAAGTCCAGGCACAGACCGCAGCAGCAGCAGCCATGGCGTTGAGCGACGCGGACGTCCAGAAGCAGGTAAAGATGGGGTTATAGCGGGAGGTGTGACGTCACTAACTCCCGCATCTCACCGCACTGAGCAACATGGCGTTCACTCTCATTCAGCTTTATAGCGAGGTTACTGTGCGTTTAGTACAATGTGTGAGCAGATATAACCTTCAGAACCGGTGTGGGGAAAGGACGCCGCCATTGTGTGTGTGTGTGTGTGTGTGTGTGTATGTGTGTGTGTGTTTGTTGTCTTCATGGTATTTCTGTCAGCTTGCATTGAGGCAACAGAGACTATGGACACTGGGTGAATAATAAAGTCATTTTAATATATTCAGTAAAAAAAAAAAAATCAATTCATGAATCATAATCACCTGACGTTAATCACTGATCTTGTTATCCCCCTAGGGTCAGGGGTTCAAATGTCATTTTCAGTCCATATAATGTGTGTGTGTGGTTGAGGATTGCATGTTCTTGGTTTCCTCCCACAGTCCAAAGACATGCGCTGTAGGCTGATTAGTAGTAGTGATGGGAAGTTTGAATCATTTTAGTGAGTCGGTTCTTTGAATCTCAAAATCTCTTCATTAATAATGAACAGATCTTTTTTTTTGAGTCATTTAGTTAATTTCGTTCTTTTGAAAATAAATAAAATTAAATGTGAAATTTTCAATAAACATTTCAATAAAAATATTACAATGCATCTAAGGACATATGATTATAAACAGAATGAGCAGCTCACCATCATATCTTCTAGTCCGAGTCGTTCATTCTTTTGAATCTATTGCATGTCATAACGTCTATGGGAGTCATGTGACTTGGAAGACTCGTTGAGGAGAACCGGTCAATTCTGTTTTCTGTACATAACCTACGCAGGTTTTGCGATGATTTGTGCATGCACGCCCAGTAGAAAATGAACGAATCACTCTCCGAGAGTACTCGTTCTTCTGAGTCACGTTAAAGACTTGTTCAAAAATTCATGAATGATCCATCACTGATTAGTAGAGATGGAGACAAAACAATTCAGCTATAAATTGTGATTCTTTTGTGTGATGATTTCGGTATTGACTCTTTTTTTTTTTTTTTTTTTTTAAACCATTTTTATGTTTATAATAGAGATTAACCGGGTGATTGGCCAGTGACCACAATTGGCCGATTTTTCAGTTTGATTAGCTGTGACCGCTGATCAGCCTCAGATATAAACGTTTCTCTTGGCACAACAGATTTATGCATTATGGCGATACATCATCAAAAATTGTGTGCATTTAAAAACATCAGATCTGCCTTTTCCTCCAAACTCTGGGAGCGAATTAGTCTCAAAACCACTCATTACACACGTACACTGGTGATTCCCATCCCTACTGTTTTTAGAGTTTTTCAAAATTGCCCATAGTGTACCATTGAGTGTGAGGGCTTGGCATCCCATCGATGGTGACCCCTTCCCTCTCCTCGAAGCTCCTTGAGTTACAGATTTCACACTGAGTTACAGATTTCAAACATTCACTATAGGTCATTTTAACAAGACAACACTTTGTTACTTGATGCTATTTGTTATCATCCAAATGAGGATGGGTTTCCTGTGGAGTCTGGCTCCTGTCAAGGTTTCAAGGTTTCTTCTTTCAAGGTTATCTTAGGTTGTTTTTCCTTGCCACAGTCACTCTCAACTTGCTCATCAGGAGCAGTTGTGATTTATACACATTTCCTCACACTTTTCAAAAATTTTTCCATTACTTTTTGTTTCCTTAAAGTCGCTTTGTGTTGATGACCGCTGTTAAAAGCTCTATATAAATAAAATGGAACTGAATAAAATTACTTGTTGATAATTCTCATCCGTAATAATTACTTATCACTCATTCTACTCACTACTATCATTTATCACACCAGCCAGTCGGATGATTCCTAACCTTAATTTCATATTTTAATTGTTCCTTTCTCGTTGTCTGTAGATCAAGCACATGATGGCTTTCATTGAGCAGGAAGCCAATGAAAAAGCAGAGGAAATTGATGCCAAGGTAAACATCTACCTGTGATAGGATCTTCCATAAAACATGCTTAATTGTAACGATTTCTTTATGGCCTGTTTTTTTTTGTCGTCAATACTTCTAAACAGGTTTAGTAATTAACGTTGAGTATTTCTCCACAGGCAGAAGAAGAGTTTAACATTGAGAAGGGTCGCCTGGTGCAGACTCAGAGGCTGAAGATCATGGAGTACTATGAAAAGAAGGAAAAACAAATTGAGCAGCAGAAGAAAATGTGAGTCATGTTCCACAGGAAGACGTGTCCTGTTAAGTGTGTGTGTGTGTGTTCGTCATTTTCATTATTCTGCTCTTATTCCACAGTCAGATGTCGAACCTGATGAATCAGGCCAGGTTGAAGGTGCTGAAGGCTCGGGATGACATGATCTCGGTTGGTAACGCTTTCTCGCGGTGGATTCTGACCCGATGCTGGTTTGTATGTGTCTTTGTAACAGTGTGGTCGTGTTTGTATAGGACATGCTGAACGACGCACGTCGTAGGCTTGCTAATGTAGCCAGAGATCCGACCCGGTACTCGGTGCTGATGGACGGACTGGTGCTTCAGGTAATCTTCATGGCTTGACAATCCAAATCTTTTTTGTGTAATATATATATTTTTTATTAATATACAGTACTGTGCAAAAGTCTTAAGCGCCATATTATCTGTAGGACAAAGCTTATGTCTGCTTTATTATGTACAAGACCATTCCCTACAAAGATACACTAATGAATAAATAACATTACAGAAGAATATTTGCATGCATGTAAAGAAAGTGACATATTACATGACAGACCAGTTTTCAGATGGCGTGATTATTGAAAAAAAAATAATAATGTAGACTTCTGGGTTTTGCATGAAAATAGAAAGGAGCGAGTGTGATGAAGTTACCAAAAGAACTCGTATTCTCCAGCATGCTCAGTAAAACCTAACAGCTGTTTTATTTACAGTACGGTTCAAATGTCTTGGGAACATCCAGAGAAAAGCCATATGCAATGATGCTTTTGAAAACATTTCTACATTAAAAGAAACTTCTATAAAAAGCACTAAGTAATAACATAAACAATAAACGGTCAATATTTGGTGTGGAAACTCTTTGCTTGAACATAAGCTGTAGTGTTCGTTACAGATGTGTGCAGTATTCTAAATAAAACAGCTGTTAGGTTTTACTGAGCATGCTGGAGAATGAGTTCTTTTGGAAACTTCGTCACACTCGCTCCTTTTTATTTTCATGCAAAACCCAGGAGTCTACATTATTGATTTTTTTTTTTCCCATCTGAAAAATGGTCTGTCATGTAATATGTTGCTTTCTTTACAGGCATGCAAATATTCTTCTGTATTGTTATTTATTCATTAATTGTAGTGTATCTTTGTAGGGAATGATCTTGTACATAATAAACGTATATAACAAAATATGTACTACAGATAATATGGCGCCTAAGACTTTTGCACAGTACCGTGTAATATATATATTTTTATTATTTAACTTAATTCAATTTAATTATTTGCCTCTATTTACAGTAGATACACTAATCAGCCATAACATTATGACCACTGAAAGATGAGGTGTATAACACAGATTATCTCATTACACTGGCACCTGATATTAGGCACCAAGCAGAAAGAAATGGAAAGCGTAATGATTCAATTGACTTCGACAAGAGCCAGATTGTGATGGCTAGACGACTGGCTTAGAGCAACTCCAAAACCGCAGCTCCTGTGGGATGTTCCTGGTCTGCAGTAGTCAGGACGTACCAAAAGTGGTCCAAGGAAGAAACGCAGGTGTACTGGTGACAGTGTCATGGGTGGCCAAGGCTCCCGTATGCACATGGGCACATGCGGAGTGACAGCTCGCCTGTGTAGTATGATCCATAGAATGATGAATCATGTTTTCTTGGCTAGGTGTGTGTGTGTGAATTGCTTAACTGTGGGGACTCGATATTAAGCAGGTGGTCGTCATGTTATACCTGATTGGAGTAATTTCTCCTGTAGCCATGGGATTTTTGTTTTCGTCAGTCAAATTACATTTTTTTCTCTTTTGTACCTTGGTTAACTTGTTCAGGATACTCACAAGAACATTACAACTTTGTATCATTCAGGGATTTTATCAGCTACTCGAACCCAAAGTGACGATCCGATGCCGTAAACAGGACTTGCCCTTGGTGCAGGTCAGTTGTTGTAAATCCATGTCACCTGTCCAGACGTTTAATTAAGATTAACTTATGCTTCAATAGACTAAATCATGTCTTACTGTCTTTAATGTCAGGCTGCTGTGCAGAAAAACATCCCCATCTACAAAGCAGCCGTAAAGAACAATCTCGAAGTGCGGATCGACCAAGACAACTTCCTCCCACCTGATACGTACGTGTCTGCTATTCAGAGGGAATTATTTTTTGCAATAGGAAGACAGAGCAGTGTGTGTGTAACTACGGGTTCTGTCTTTGCAGCTCGGGTGGAATTGAGATCTATAACTCGGACGGTAAGATTAAGGTGTCTAACACTCTGGAGAGCAGGCTGGAACTCCTGGCACAGCAGGTAGAGTATGAAGGATGGAACTGCATGATGTTTAAAGTGCCAGCTGTATAATGATGGAAGCTTGTATACTGTACGCAATGAATTGTTGAATAAATTTTAGTCCAGCTAAGTAGTAGGCTATGCCGTTTAAGCCACAAATTCGCACAAAAAGTGCCATTTGTTAATATGTTGACGACTGGAGCGATATCCACATGATGAGCAATATCCGTGAAACAGTGCTAGTGCTCAGTATTTCTACATGTGCTCAACAAGAGCAATACAACAACAAAAAAAAAAGTTGGACACTCTGACTTCAACCTCAGACGAACAACATCATATAATAATAATAATAATTATTTATTTATTTTTAAGTGTGCCATTATCTATTTAACGAAAATGAAAAGAAAAAAGATCTTATTTAAGATCATGGGAATAGTTCAATGCTGCGGATTTAGAAGATCATAAGGTTCGGAGAGTGGAAAGATTTTCTTTAAAGATGACTAAAAAATGTAGATGTAAAACATGTTTGTGCTTTGATCTAAATGTTTTTTCTGACTCTTGCATTAATAAGCTTTTTCTTTGACTTTCCTTCATAGATGATGCCTGAAATCCGAGTTGCCCTTTTTGGTGCTAATCAGAACCGCAAATTCATGGATTAATCACTCATCATCTCCATAAGCATTCAGGACCATAATGGGGGGGAAAAAAGTATGTGTATTATTTTTTTTCCCCCACTTGGATTAAAAACAGAGTGAACTCATGTGTCCAAGTAATATTTAACTTATGAATTGTATGTATATGTTTTGGTGTATTTTGTGATTCATTGTTCATTGTGAATTCTACACTTTCTATGTTTACAAAGAAGTCTGAACACTTGCACTCGAGACCCGAATTTAAGTCTTACTGATAAGTGGACATTCGCCAATATTTAATACATTCCTTCATATTTCGGTTGGCTTTCCAGTAGACATTACAGTGTTTTCTTTTGTAGGATGTTTACCTTTTCCCCCTATTGTCCCTTGTTGTGCAGATCATGTGCTGTATAAGTGGGAAAAAAAACTTTTTTGTTGAAATGCTGAGATTACATGAATGTTGAAGTAATATAAGGAAATAAAGAAATATTTAATGTCCTTCTGTGTGTTATTGAGTATCTGATTTTCTGTCGTGTGATTTAAAATTGATGTTGGACTGAAAAGCATACAACTGGGGAAGTTTTTCCAGACGCATTAAGGAACCTATGACTCGTTATGTTCCTCTATTGTCAACATACTAGGGAGAAATAATTCAGCCTAGGAGTGTCTTACTCAGCTGACCAAATGTGCTATGAGACAACAGGGAAGTGAAGTGTCTTGAAATGGGGCAATTGGGGGGAACTTTAGTGACTGTTCACATGCTTATAGCGCTTTATAGTTGTATAGTTTTTAATTGCTTGTGCTTTTTTGGCAGGGGTTAAATGCTTTGATTTAAAGCAGTTAAAACTGTGCTTGTGATGTTATCTTAAATCTTATTTCATGCTGTAGCTTCCCATAATACAAGCCTGCACTTTTGATACTTGAAGGTGAATACTTCTTTTACTCAAGTACACAAATAAATGGAGGACTTCTACTTTTACTTGACTACTATTTGCCTAGGGGATACCAACTTTTCCTCAAGTACAGTTATGTTATTACAATTATGACATGTAATAAAAACCGAAGCTTATATTTCTCTAAGATGCATTATATGGTGAACTATATTCTGAGCTTCTATAAATCTTCCTTAAAATTAAAGTTCTTAATCGTATTTTCTCATACATGCGTAGATTTCATTTACATGCAGTGTCACATGCTTGGTACTTAGGTTTTTTTTTTTTTTTTTTCCCAATGAAAGAGCTTTGTGACAACCCTTTAATGTGTAGTATTATGTTTCCTGTTTCCTTTAAAGATGATAATAAATGCACTATTATTGAGGCTATCATGTGACCGTCAGAAGACAGGCATATATTTTTCAGTTCTTGCCAGAACTGCCTTGTACAGTGCATTCGCAAAAACTGTTGAGCACCATAATGAACCTCTCATGAAGACCATCCTAGGAAAGCAAGACCAAATCTTACCTCTGCTGCAGAGGAGAAGTTTAGAGTTACCAGCCTCAGGAATCACCAATTAACAATCAGCACCTCAGAGTAGAGGCGTTATGCATAACGCCTCTACATCTCAATATCAACTGTTCAAAGGGGGTTATTGCATAAATTGGACGCCTTCAGCAATGTTCTACAATGATGAAAGAAATAAACATGAGGAAGGACCACGGAATCAGCAGGTGTGTCCAAACCTTTGACTGATAATGTAGGGAGATTTATATATAGGGAGAGTTCTTCATGATTCCTCCTGTCTTGATTAGATCTCTAGGTTCAGTCCATGGTTGAATGAATATGAATACTGAGCAATGGAAAAGGTACCTTGGAATGGTCACTCATTCAACTAAGCTGTCTTTTGTGCATGTACTGTATACACTGCAATGAATACAGTGCTGAAAAAAAAGCTAATATTACTGGTGCTAATTGTTTAATGTCATTGTTTTGACACCATGCAGTGAAGAAAAATATTAGTAAGGATGTGTGTTCCGACAGTAGGCATGTCTCTTCTGTTTCTCAAGAAATAATCACACAAAAATGACAATACGCAGAGAAATAAAATTTTTCTAGCAGTGACCATGGAGTCACTAAGGGACCGTCTAAAAAGTGCATGACCTAAACAAGCTTTTAAGATTACAGTAAAATTACTAAGTATTCCGTGCAACATATCAAACACATTGCAGGGTCAGGCTACAGTATGGATTATTAGTTTATTTGTTTGCTTGTTTAACTAATTGATCATTATTTTAATATACATTTCTAAATAAATGATTACACATAGAAACTTAATGTGCCAGTAAAACACACATAATTTGTTAAATAATAGGCAGGGTGTTTTTTTAACAAATGACTTATTTTTGGGGGGGATTTTCCCCCGATTTTCTCCCTAATTTAGTCGTATTCAATTCCTCCCCGTCACTAGGGGGCTCCCACATTAAGGCTACTACTACCACTCAGCCGGGAGGGCCGAAGACTATCACGTGTTTCCTCCGAACCACGTGACGCCAACCGACCGCATCTTTTCGAACTGCTCGCTCGCGCACCGTTGGGGGCGGAGTCACACACTCGCAGGACAGCGCTATCCGCTCCCTCCGCTGCGCGAGCTCACAGACGCCCCTGACTGGCTGTAGAGCCGTGATTAATGTGGGAGCACTATGTACCTCTCATCCCTCCCCTCTGAGAGAGCTCGGCCAATCAGCTCTCTCTAGACCTCCGGCTGCGAGAGGTTACAGCACCACCCGGGACTTGAACTCATGATCTCCAGATGATAACCAGTGACTTTAACTGTAGAGTATGTATAAAGACAAGTCTATTTTTTGAAGTCTAAAATCTATTGTAAGTTCCAAAGTATGATATAATTAATCAAAATTCAATAACTTCTAGGTTACACATGTAATACGAATTGTGCTATAATACAATCTATTATTTCTACTAACTACAACTATTTAATTTTTAAAATGTAGTGTTTTTTGTTTTGTTTGCATTGGAGCACACCCCGTCACCGAGGCTGATATGTGGGATGAAACAAAAGATAAAGATCAAAGTCTCCTGTCCTGTTGTGGTGAGAGAGTACAATAACATTATGGTTGGGGTGGATCGACTCTCTCACTGCGCTGTACCTCAACAAAATCACGTCAAAGAAGTGGTACCATGATGTTTCACCTTATGAACTTGACCATCCTGACTGCTTGGCTGCTCTACAAGAGAGCAGCATTGGGATGAGAAAAGAGGAACAGATGAGGTTTTATTCTTCCAAGTTGTATATCGCAGAAAGTTGTGCAAAAATGTCAAGAATCTGGCACGAGAGGTTGTCCCAGTTCCACGACTGTGGAAAAGGAGAAAAAAAGAGGAGAAAGGATGAAAAGAAAGGGAGATGCAAGGTACACCTAAAGCCAAGTGCCAAAAAATCTGACATCCACCTGTTTCACATCCACCACAACTGACATTCCATACACAATAATAATGACTGTGCTTTGTAAAAAAGAGAAACACCAATTCATAAGAAACATTTATATAAGAAAAATGTGTTCATAATAAAAAAAGGCTCCATAGGCACAGAGCAATCAGCGTGCCCATGAAAGCACATACAGTGGGCACATTAGGAATCATCGTTTTTGATGGCTGAGTGTCTGCTGTAAATGCTTAGATTCTAACGTTCATGTGGATGTATTGCTTTGTCAAACAATGAGCACCAGAAAAAAGTAAAAAAAAAAAGACAAAAAAAACTGGATAACCAATTTCCCAAACCGTTAAATCAAAACCCTGTATTGAGAGCACAGCTTTGTGCCTCCTAACATATTCGGTGCAGTATTTGTGTTTGTCAATGTTTCAATGATTTTCTACCTTTGTGCTGTTTGATAAGCTTTTGTTTCACTTTCAGGTCAGCATTTCTCCTTTTCTTCTTCCTGATATGACCACTAGTCATATGACTTGGTAGCCATAATGCACTTCTCTGTAATTATACAATTTTGTAATTGCAATTGTCTAATATTTTTTAAAGAAAATTAAACAAGAGATAACACTATATTCTAGCATGTGGTGGTGCTTTGTGTCTAAAAGATATGCGATACACATGGGATTTCCGAACTCTGTTATAAGCGTACAATTGATGGACAATTGATGCATATTGAATTTCCTTCAATAAAGTATACATCCATCCATCAAGCTGCATCAATACTATAGGCAGACGTAAAGGTTGATATTATGTTGCTTTGTGGTTGTATTGGCATAACTTGGTGATAGGGTTATTTATTCAACATTATCTTTACATATATACACATATATACACATGTTAGATTGGACGTTAGTGACTCTGTACTGTACCTTTTCTTCTTAACTCATGGCCTTCACATTGCCAGGAAAGTTCATTGTAGTTGGAGATGTCTACCCCCAAATTAAAGGCACAAAGAGCACTTATTACAATTTTAAATTTCACGTATTCCATGTACAGTATCTTGCTCTAAGCACAGGTGGAAAGTAACGAATTACATTTACTCATTACATTTACTGTAATTGAGTAGTTTTTTTTGTGTAGTTCTACTCTTTAAAGTAGTTTTTAAAATCTGAAATTTTACTTTTGCTTAAGTATGTTTTGTTTTAAGTAATTTACTTCAACATTTGAAATCATATTCGCTACTGAGTAAAAAATAAATGAATAAAAACGAAAAATAATAAAAAAACAACAACAATGAAACACGGAAGGAAAAAAATGCACCCCAGAAACCACTGCACTGATTGACTGATGGGCGGGGAGAACAAACGCATTTTCTCTTACACATTTTACTTTCAGTTGAAAGCGGAATCTCATGCTGTTCACTGAAGACCAGGATGTGGCGTACCCAACTCAGGATAAAGTGAGGAACCAGAGCAGATCTTTCACTCATTCTCAGGGCTGATCAACTATGCATCTGTTTTTAAAGATCTAAATGTCTAAGCTTTAAAGATCTTCTGCAACTACAACAATAATATCTTGTATTTGGAACTGAAGGCTGGCCAGTCCAAGGTTGGTGAATATTTTAGCAGGTAAACAGATAATATCATATCATGTGCCGGACGTTATTCTTGGCTCTGAGCTCTTTTTTCCCTTGGGTTTCTGGCGTAAAGTGTCACATCATATTTAAGCGACCACGTTGATTTCAAGCTTTATTATGCAGGTTTTCCTTCTAGTTTGAGATTTATATCCACTTGTCTTTTTTGAACTACACTAGAATGCTTCATAACACCTCCACTGTTAAAAAGAAATATCTCTGTAACTTTTACTCTGAGTAAATTTTTAATGAGCTACTTTTTTACTTTTACTTGAGTAGATTTTTATCATGGTAACTTTACTTGTACTTCAGTAACATTTCACTGAAGTAACAGTACTTTTACTTGAGTGCAAAAGTTTAATACTCTTTCCACCTCTGGCTCTAAGTCTATTTTGTTTGGCTCATCATTTGTGTTATGTAATAGTAGTGAATGAGTACACTTAATTTCAAATAGATCAAATGACAAACATACTTTTAAGTGTGAACTGTAAAACACGGAACACTTAAATAAGGCCTTATTTCCTGGAGGATGATGAAATAAGAATCAGAAATAGTCGCTTACCCTTCAGTTCTGACTCTCTCACTCGTTCTTCCTTACAGACCATGAAGACATTTTACGGCATATCATGTTGCGTTACAGCTCTGTTGACATTGCTGATCTTGACCTCTGTAAAAGAGAGCGAACGTATACCAGATCCTTATCAGAGAGAGCTTTACCTCAAACAGGAAGCCTTAAGGCAGATCGGTGGCAGAATGAAGCTCAATGTAGAAGAGTGTCAACTTGACTCCTACTTGCATAAACTGAAAGAGCAGGAGATGAAGGGTCCACATTTCCCTCCAGCTATGCACTTCTTTAAAGCAAAACCCTACATCCAGAAGAGTCCTGTGTTTAAACTACTGCAAAAAATGCCCAAAGGTAATTAAAGGTTTTCCATGATCCTTATCAAAATGTCTTCAAGAACTCCCGTCAACACATTTTGATTTGTATTTGTAATACCTATAATGATTGCTGATCCGGAAATTAAGAATGTAGACTGAGTGTTCATGTGCTTCATTCAAGGTGCTATCCTACACATACACAGTGCTGCTCTAGCGAGCGTGGATTGGCTCGTGATGAACGCAACATACCGGAGTAACTGCTACATTTGTACACTGAGGGGCCGCGTGCGATTCAAGTTCTCGGCAACACAGCCACTGCAACGTTCGAATTGCACAGAGTGGAGGCTGTTGGAGGACGTGAGATCCAAAAGCGGTGATGTATCTGCTTTTGACAAGAGGTGATCTACTGAAGTTTATTATTATTATTATTATTATTATTATTATTATTATTATTATTATTATAAAACAACGTAAATGGACAGCCGTGAATTGACAGATTTTGTGCTACAATGTCCTAACTTGATATTAGAAGCTATCCATGATTCCCTCAGTCTTGGTTAGAGCTCCATAACATGTTAAGAGAAGCGGCTCCGTAGGATGATCCTGCAAACGCCATTCTTAACTGTGGATTGTACAGTACTTAAGTACGGTTTTCACATACTTTTTTTTTTACTTCACAATTTTTTTTAATTCACTTTTTTTTTTTTTTTTACTTTTGCTACTTATTAATTTTAAGGTGAGTACTTTTGTATTTTTATTTAAGTAGACACTTATGGACGATATCTACTTTGACTATAGTAATATTTAAATTAGAGTGTCTCTATGATAACTTAAGTAGAGGATTTTTGTACGTATTTTGACCCAATACTGCTGTCCTCTTGTTAAAATTTTTATTTATTTTTTTTTTTTTATCAGACCATTACACAATTTGCTAAATGGTTTGGAGCGATTTAAGCAGGGTGGAGTGTGTTTATTCTTTTGAGAAACTGCCTTCATCTAGAAGGCAGAAATTGTTGAATGATATAAATCTAACTTTTTACATAACTTATTTTTTTTAGTTTAATGCGGAATCTCACGCTGTTCACTGAGGACCCAGATGTGGCGTACCCAACTCAGGATGAAGTGTGGAACCAGTTTGAGCAAATCTTTGACTCAATCTCAGGGCTGATCAACTATGCACCTGTTTTTAAAGATTATCTTTACCAAGGTCTCCTGCAACTCTACAATGATAATATCTTGTATTTGGAAGTGAGGGCTGGCCAGTCCAAGGTTGGTAAATATTTTAGTAGGTAAACTTTGAAAGGCATACTGTATGTAACAGCATATCATGTCATGTGTTCAGTTCCATGGTAGGTTCATAACTGACTTTGCGAGAACAGTAAGTTGCACATAAAAAAAATAAAATAAACAGCTAAAAAAACTTTAATGATCAATTAATATAACAGGAAAAGTTTTAGTCTCTGTTTAGTTTTTTTCTAATTCTGAACATTACATTCTGCTTCAGATTTATAAGCTTGACGGCACCTTCTATGACAGAGAATGGAATATACAAGCATACAAAAATGTAACCAAGCAGTTCAAATGGGAACACCCGGATTTCATTGGAATTCGAATAATTCTATCAATTCATAGGTAAACTGACATGGAGCGTCGCATTTGCTAACATGATGTTAAGTTCTTATGGCACCACAAGAAAGAGGGAATATGTGTTTATATTGGAGATTATCACTCCAGTACAATTCCACTGATTCGCAGAGTTAACCCAAGTTGGCAATGAAGCTGTGTTTTCAGATTGTGCTGGTCAAAAACTTGTATGTATCTGGTCAAAAACAAACAAAAATTATTATTATTATTATTATTATTATTCAATTGTTTTTAATATTGGTCGGCAATTATGCACTTATTTGTTCTGTATCTAGTGAACATTTCACCGTTTTCAGATACATATCTTTTCTGCTTCCTTGCTCAGGTCCGTGAACACGACAAGTGTCAAAAATGCAATAATGGAAACTATTGAGTTCCAAAAACAATATCCAGAGATCATTGCTGGCTTTGATCTGGTGAAAACCCTGTACCTGATATCATGCCAAAAACACATCTTACATAAAATACACCTTGTGGTTGTTTCTGTTAAAATCCAATTTAATGATTTAAATTTGAGTTTGTTTTACTGTAGGTTGGGCGTGAGGATGGAGCAAATTCCATCTGGTATTTTCGAGATGCTTTATCATATCCCACTGAGGTTAAAGCCAAACTTGCCTACTTTTTCCATGCTGGAGAGACCGGTAAGTCCACTCTTACATATACATAGTGCATAAAACTCACATTCAAATGTTTAAGAAAATAAGACCTTTTGAGAAAAATTTTAATATATTGATCTCGTATGAAATTCCCAGGCAAAAAAATTAAATAACATATAAATACACAACCCCTACTTACATTATAGTACCGGAAATAAGTGGTTTTAGCCAACCAGTGCAAAACCACAAACTCTTTTGGCTTTTGATACCCACTTACCTATAAAATAATCTCTTGTGTTCATTTCTTGATTCAAACACTTAATAATCAAATTGAGAAACATATATTCGGATATGGATGTTGAATATAAACTGTCACAACAAATAGAATGTGTTGAAAAAACAGTTTTTTAATATTTGAGTTTTTAAGAAAACAAACAGAAACTCATATATATATACTAGATTTATTACATATCAAACGAAACATTTCAAGCCTTTTTTTGTTTTGATTTCGATAATTAGAATTTCCAGATCACGAAAATCAAAAACCCAGTTGTTGTTGGTCTTTCAGTTGCTCCCATTAAAGGATCACCACAGCAGTCCATCCGAACCGCACACAACTTGGCACAGGTTTTATGCCGGTTGCCCTTCCTGACACACCACTTCCTTCCTATTAGGGCTTGGGATCGGTACTGCGGCTGGGGTTTGGGCATAGGGTGGGAACTGAACTTAGGGATTGCTCATGGCAGACGAGAAGCCTACTGCTGGGCCACAAATGACAGAAAATCAAAAATCCAAAATTACATTCATACAGTATAAACACTGACTATAGCTAGGTCTAGTTTAGTACATGCATGGAGAAGACTGCTGACTCGACAGTTGTCCAGAAAATGACCATCGACCCCCTATACAAGGAGGGATCTTGCCTCAGAAGGTCATCACTGAAAGAGCTGGCAATTTGTAGAGTTCTGTACCAAAGCATACTCATGGAAAGTTGACTGGAAGGAAATAATGTGCTAGGACTGCACAATGACCATAGCCTTTAGAAGATTGCCAAGCAATGTTGATTCAAGACCTTGGGAGAGCTTTACAGGGAGTGAGGCTGGATTCAATGCATCAAGGGCCACCCTGCACATGCTTTTTCAGAAAATGGGCTGGTGACAATGTTATAAGATTGAGCATGGGAGATGATTTCCCATAGTGCAGAGCGAGAGAGAAGAACCATTGGCTTAGTTGTGATCACGTGACGTACCTACTACTATTTAAAAAATTGCCCCAACGATTTCGAACGGAATTAAGCTTGATTTTATCCGCTACTACAGTACATGCAGCTCTAAAGAAGCTGCAGCTCATTAATCCTTGAGAGAATGAACTAAGGTCTGAGGCGTCGGTCTATAGTTACATAGCGCCACTCAGTGGTAAAAGCCAGCAAACTCACAAACCCAAATGCTGCTGCCATGAGGCGCGACGGTGGAACTAGAATATCGCTTGAATACCATCTGTATATGTGTGTGTGTTTTAGACTTATATGGCACAGATGTAGACAGGAACATTCTGGATGCTCTGTTATTCAACACTACACGTATTGGGCATGGTTTTGCCCTGGCACACCATCCCCTGGCAAAAGAACTCTCCAGAAAGATGGGAGTGCCAGTGGAAGTATGTCCTATATCCAACCAGGTATTGCACCTCAGCACTGATTGTCTACAACAGAGAAGCAAATACGTATACTGCAGCCAAATTCTCCTGCAGATATGTATCTACAGTAATTACAGTATGAACACTTATTGTGTTTGTGGTGTTTTTGGTTAAATTTCGGATTTACTGCTGTTATGTATATTGTAGGTGCTGAAGCTGGTGTCAGATCTGCGAAATCACCCAGCTGCAGAATTAATGTCAGAGGGACATCCCATGGTGGTGAGCTCAGATGACCCGACCTTGTTCGACACTGCTGGACTCTCCTACGATTTCTATGAAGTCTTTGTTGGACTTGGAGGTCTGAGTGCCAATCTAGGCACGCTGAAGGAGTTGGCAAGGAATTCAATCAGGTGGAAGGTTTTGCATTTACAGCTTAGATGAGAGAATTTTATCTGTGAAAAAATGCTGACTGACTTTTTGTTTGTGTACAGGTACAGTTCATTGCCCCCAGAGCTTAAGGATAAGGCCATGAAGAAATGGCAGCAAAAGTGGAACAAATTTGTGTCTGAGAATTCACCATAGGTACAGAATGGTGAAGAAGACATTTTAATTTCACATTGGAAAAAGATTAAATATTCAACTCACCTTTGCCAAAATGTTTTTGCTATTTGACCAATTTCTGACCTTGCGCTTATATACGTACTACCGCTAAATTTGGAATCACTCCATGGTCGTTCCTGTTTTTTTTTCTTTCTACATTGTAAGGCTTTGAGCACGTAATGTTGATATGTCTGCAAATCCTTCATAACGGCTCGAATCTGGGGTGCTGGATGTTAATTGGTGAATTATTTAGGCTGGTAAGTCTAAATGAACTTCTCCTGTGCAGCAGAGAATATATATACAGTGGAACCTTGGATTACGAGCATAATTCGTTCCGGAAGTGGGCTCGTATTCCAAAACACTCGTAAACCAAATCATCATTTCCCATAAGAAATAATAAAAACTCAAATTATTTGTTCCACAGCCCCAAAAAATAAATACATAAAAATAATTAATACAATCTATAAAATGAAAATAAAACAAATTAATCTGCACTTTACCTTTAAAAAAAGTACAAATAAATCCTGACAGATAAGTGTTTCCGTTGGTGCACACAGGCGCAGTGTGTGCGTGTGTGCGTGTGTGTGTGTGTGTGTGTGTGTGTGGAATTAGCCCCTTCCCTCGCCTCGTTTTACACAGTAACACTCCTCCTCCCTCTCCCCGCCTCGCTTTTTAAGTTTCACAACAAACACACACACACACACAACGGAAACACCGTTTTAACAAGAAAAAAAGAAATCTCGAATATTAACAGATTCACTTTTTAAGTTTCACAACAAACGCATAAACACAGCGGAAACACCGTTTTAATGGAAAAAAGCAAGACTGGCATGAGAGCATACTAACAGAATCACTTAAGTTTCACAACAAACGGACACACACAAACACGGAAACGCCGTTTTGACAGGGAAAAAAGAAATCTCTCTGACCTGGCGTGAGCGCATACTAAGGGAATCACTGCTGTAAAGTAAAAAAAACAAACAAACAAATGAACCAGCACCTTACCTTTGAAAAGAATCGCGACAGAGCAGAGTTTCTGTGTGTTTGTGAAGCCGGGGAGGGGGCGAAAAGGCGAAAGAGCATCTGTGCGCGTATATGTGTCGGTGTCAAATTGCGCGCGCACACTCATAAAAGAAGAGCAGAGTTTCTGTGTTTGCGAAGCTGTGGGGGGAGGGGGGAAGGTGAGAGAATGACGCTCTGTGTCAAAATTAGAGTCGCATACATGATACATGATACTCAGCGCTAGTAAACTAATACTTGCTCAGTTTCCGAATAAAAATTTATTAAAAATCTTTGCTCGGTTTGCGGAACACTCGTAAACCACGTTACTCGCAATCCGAGGTTCCACTGTATATATAAGGTGTGGGGCGTCTAAACTCACCTGGGCTGGAGAGCACCTAGCACTCACAATTCCGCTCTCACTGGCAGCCTGTAAAACAGCCTCTCCCTAACGCGTACTCATGTCCCTTGTCTCAACTGAATCTTCGAGTTTGGGACAAAATTCAGGAAAACTGAAGCCGCCTCTTATCCCATGCTATGTCCCTCTCCTGCTCAGCTACCACACTAAGGATCCAGCCTGCACATCTGAGCATTGCATTCATTAAAGAAAAGCTGTTCATTCCGCACTTGTAAATAAAAAACAGTATGTGTTTGTGGAACTTGGTCTCCATGTTTCTCTCCACCTTGTCAGCCTCATACAAAACAGTATACACTTGTATACAGTTCAATAAACTGCTGTATGCAGAAATAAAACCAGCTTTTAAATTGTGTGAAAAATTTGGCCAGTTTGGTCAAATTATAAAAATGTTGCAGTTTGGATTGTGGATAAATCTGACATTTTTACATGGTTTAATTTAAAGCATCTTACATTGGAGACAGGATAAAAAAACTAAGCAGATAAAGATTAGAGGACTGGGGTTTAAACTCACAACATTTCTATTAAGAATGAGTGCATCCAGGGGCACAGTAGAGCTTTTTGACTTGTGTGGGACCAAACTGTGACACGATCTCAAAGTTGAAGCTTATACAACTATCATGTAATGGGCTAATGGTTTAAAACACTTAAGTTACTGTAATTATGGCATTCTGACTTTTTATGAAGACATGGACAAACAAGAGCCAGCCTAGGTCTGCATGATCAACAAACAGGATCTAACCCTTACTCGTGGTCTGGTATGGATCATCCACCTAAATACTTCAATTTCAATGATATGCTATTTCAATAGTCATTGTCACAAAGCAGCTTTACAGAATCTAAATAAAAATTAGGGAAATGAGTATGAAATGTTTGAGAAAATGTATATCAATCAAAATGATCAGCTTGTCCCTGATGAGCAAGCCAAAACTCCCTAAGATGACAATAGGAAGAAACATTGAGAGGAACCAGCTACAGATAAATGTGTGTTAGGAGGCTGAAAGTTGAATATAACAGTAGAGGTGTTTAAGTTAATATGAAGTCCACTTTTGTTATTGGAGACTGTGAATATTGTGAATTTCATTCCCAAAATATTGAGCGACCGCAGTCACAAGTCACCAGAGAAGTCATCAGCTATCTGCATCAGTCCAGTCCAAGAACATCTTCATGGTAAAGTGGAACCGTCACCAGTCACCACCAGGATGTGACAGACAGGGCCGGAGGTTATAGATAGGTCTGGATCACTGGCAGCTCAAAAATGCCACGTGCATCTCGATAAAGAGAGAGTAACATATTTTCCTTTTACAGATACTTAGTATACAGTAATGCTACACATTATGTGGGAAGACCCTGACAGATTTATTGCTTTATTCTAACAGTATACTGTATTAGAGAAAACAGCAAAGATTATGTGTATAAAATCTTAACATACACTTGTAAAGATTTTCACTTTAGCTGATTCACTTTGGGTGGCATGGTGGTGTAGTGGTTAGCACTCCACTCATGTAGTGAGTACCTCCAGGGTTCGGGTTTGATTCGAGTGTGCATGTTCTCCCCGTGCTTGGTGGGTTTCCTCCCACAGTCCAAAGAAATGATGGTTATTATTATATAAATATTGGCGTTCCTAAAAATTGGCCGTAATATGTGTGAGTGTGTGTATGTGTGTGTGCTCTGCGATGGATTGGCATCCTGTCCAGGGAGTACCCTGCCTTGTGTCTGCCAAAATAGACATGTCTGATCTTTTATCACTTTTTTCATACTAGTGCCAAAACTTTAAAGGATCAGTATCATGATTCAAGCTTTAGTGAAACTTGGAACCGGATCAGCTTGATTGTAAAAACTTCACCACTTATCGCTCACTTCCCACCAGTGGCGGCCGGTGTTCTATCAGTTTTTCCTACTTGTCAGAATTTCCTACCGGTAGAAAAAACAGATAGTTATACAGCTCTGTCCTACATTATCAAAATGGACATAACACTGCAAAAAAATGCAATACTCAGTTTTAAGACGGGCAGCAGATTCTGACACATGACGGTATGTCATCAGAATGTAATTCCTATAGTTGTAACATGGGTACAAACGATAAAAAAACACTACTACTCTTCAATTCACAGGACAACTCTTAAATATAGACATGTGAATCAAATAAAATGTCAATTAAAACCAGAAAACTACGAAATACCTCAGTAAATTCGCTAATTAATTCATTTATGGGTGGGATGCTAAGAAAGTAAAGCGTGACGTATTCTTAATGCGTATGTGCAGAAAGCCTGGGTAGGGAATAACGATGAGTAGGATGAATTGATAGAACACCTGACAAACTAGTGTCTATGTAGACACGTACATTTTTGACTTGAGGCTGAGCTCTGATTGGATCTTTACAAATCATCCTTGGGGCGGAGCACTGTGCGCCCAGAACCCTCCCACTTTTGTTCTTAGCGAATCAATATTCTTTGCTTCCCACATGGTACTGTATAATTTAGTGTTACAGATATTATAAATGCCTGCACGTCAAAATTGTAAGAGTTAATATTAGTAGAGCACAGCTGACTAGCCAGATGATTACACAGCTCCTTTTGTTTAGAGAAACACAGCGATTACATGAATGTGGAAATGATGTGAAGAAGTAAAGGAACGTCCCACATCCTCCTGTGTGTTACTGACTCGAAACATGCTGTTCAGTCTCTGCCTTTCTGCTGTCTAAATCAAAATGCAGCATGTTAATCAGAAGAATGTGCAACTGTGGAAGTTCTTGCAGACAGATTAAGGGTCTTATGACTTGCTATGTTCTTCTACTTAGAATGCAATTAGAGAGCCTTATTCAGCTGACCAAATGTACACTTGGGAAGTGAAACAGAGGAAGTGGATCAGTAGTGGACAAAGGTTTAGTGGAAGAGCTTTATGTTTCAAGGGTAAGTCTGTTTGAATATTTTTTTGTGCTTATTCTTTACTTGGATATCTTTAGCAGAAGAGAGGAAAGAGATACAGTATGTGACTATAAGGATGTTTTTTTTTTCTATCTTCAATAAGTGTGCACTGGAAAACACAAACCAACTAATTTAAGGCTTTATTTCCTCAAGGATGAGAATTAGAAGCATTATATTACCCTTCAGGTCTGACTCTCATACTCGTTCTTCCTTACAGACCATGAAGTGCTTTTATTATTATTATTATTATTATTATTATTATTATTATTATTATTATTATTATTATATTTTTATATTATTATTTTTATTATTTTATTTATTTATTATTATTATTATTATTATTATATTTTATTATTATTTTTATTATTTTATTTATTTATTTATTATTTTATTTATTTATTTATTTATTTTTTATTTTATTATTATTATTATTATTATTATTATTATTATATATTATTATTATTTATTTATATTATTATTATTATTATTATTATTATTATTCAGGTTATTATTCACAAAAACTTCAGACTTTGGTTCAATTTTTACTTTAACAATAATTAATAAGCTTTTAATATTATTAGCTTCAGGTCTGACTCTCATACTCGTTCTTCCTTACAGATCATGAAGCGCTTTTATTACCAATCATGTGCTCCTACAGCTCTGTTTACATTGCTGATCTTGACCTCTGTAAAAGAGAGCAAATGTATACCAGATCCTCATCTTAGAGAGCTTTTGCTCCAAGAGGAAGCCTCCAGGCAGGTCGGTGGCAGAGTGGAGCTCAATGCATCAGAGCGACGACTTGACTCCTTGTTGCATAAACTGAAAGAGCAGGAGATGAAGGGTCCACATTTCCCTCCAGCTATGCACTTCTTTAAGGCAAAACCCTACATCCAGAAGAGTCCTGTGTTTAAACTACTGCAAAAAATGCCCAAAGGTAATTAAAGGTTATTTATCCACAATCGTTAAATAAACTGTAAGGTATTATAATAATGTAAGCCATTATAATGTAATAAGAAGATTCCTGTGCCCTGAGAACAGCCCTCTCAATTTGCTTCCTTATACAGTACCTTATGTGGTATCCTGTATCCGGACGAATATATATCCAAATGGCTCTAGCCATATATACATCCAAATATATCCATTAGCATTCAGGAGAATGCTAATGTATTTCCTCCAGATTGAAACCTATGTCGGACACACTTCTTCTTCTTTTAAACAACATAAACTTTTACAGTCACTCCTGAAGGACCCGAACAAAGTTCACATTTTGGTTCTATTTGATTCCCTATAATGATTTACAATAATTAATGAGCTTTTAGACATTAAGAATTAAGACTGAGGGTTCCAGAGGATTGAACAGAGAAACCAAGAACTGATTAGTCACATGATCACACCATTTCTTTCTTCAAGGTGCTATCCTACACATTCACAGCTCTGCTCTAGTAAGTGTGGATTGGCTCGTGATGAACGCAACGTATCGCCCTCACTGCTACATATGTTTCACATGGGCGGGTCGTGTGCAGTTCGTATTCTCAGCACGGCAGCCATTCCTGCGTTTGGGCTGCTCTCGATGGACCCTGTTGAAGGACCTGAGAGCCTCCATTAGTGATGCTCCTGCTTTTGACAAAAGGTGATCTACTGTAGCACATTATTATTATAATGTATATTTTAATAAATTTATATATGAATATATATATATATATATATATATATATATATATATATATATATATATATATATATACAGGGTGGGCCATTTATATGGATACACCTTAATAAAATGGGGATGGTTGGTGATATCAACGTCCTGTTTGTGGCACATTAGTATATGTGAGGGGGCAAACTTTTCAAGATGGGTGGTGACCATGGTGGCCATTTGGAAGTCGGCCATCTTGGATCCAACTTTTGTTTTTTCAATAGGAAGAGGGTCATGTGACACATCAAACTTATTGGGAATTTCACAAGAAAAACAATGGTGTGCTTGGTTTTAACGTAACTTTATTCTTTCATGAGTTATTTACAAGTTTCTGACCACTTATAAAATGTGTTCAATGTGCTGCCCATTGTGATGGATTGTCAATGCAACCCTCTTCTCCCACTCTTCACACACTGATAGCAACACCGCAGGAGATATGCCAGCACAGGCTTCCAGTATCCGTAGTTTCAGGTGCTGCACATCTCGTATCTTCACACCATAGACAATTGCCTTCAGATGACCCCAAAGATAAAAGTCTAAGGGGGTCAGATCGGGAGACCTTGGGGGCCATTCACTTTACTCATGCACACACACACACACACACACACACACATACATACAGTGGAACCTTGGATTACGAGCATAATTCGTTCTGGAAGCGGGCACGTATTCCAAAAGCACTCGTAAACCAAATAGAAATTATTCGTTTTACAGCCCAAAACAATAAATACATAAAAATAATTAAGGCAATATATAAAGTAAAAATAAAACAAATTAACCTACACTTAACATTTTAAAAAAGTACAAATAAATCCAGACAGTTAAGGGTTTCCGTTTGTGCGCGCAGGCGCCGTGTATTTGAATGCGTGTGTGTGTGTGGAATTAGCCCCTCGCCTCGTCTTAAACAGTAAAACTCCTTCTCCCTCCCCACACCTCGCTTTTAAGTTTCACAACTAACATACACAATGCAAACACTGTTTTAACGGGGAAAAAAAGAAACCTCTCTAATGATACTCGCTTGAGCATACTAACGGAATCACTGCTGTAAAGTAAAAAATTAAAAATAACAAATTAACCAGCACCTTACCCTTGAAAAGAATCGCGACAGAGCCGAGTTTTCTGTGTAAAGAAAGTGTGTGTGTGTGTCGGTGTCAAATTACGCGCACGCACACAGAAGAGAGAGCGAGATGTTGATTATACCAGTAAGAGACGAGCACTAAGACGCAGCTGGGGAGACGATTACCCATAATTCTCGCAGTGCAAGAGAGAGAAAAATCATTGGCTCAGTTGTGTTCACTTGTCGCTCGGTGTCAAAATGAGAGTCGCATGCGTGATGCATTATACTCGGCGCTCGTAAAACGAATACTTGCTCGGTTTCCGATTAAAAATGTATTAAAAATCTTTGCTCGGTTTGCGGAACACTCGTAAACCACGTTACTCGCAATCCGAGGTTCCACTGTATATGTACATATACACAGTACTGTATATTTCTCTGAAGTGTATTATACTATAAAGCCTAATATTATGGACTATTAAAGAATGTATGTAAATATTTCATATATACATATTTCATGTGAGGAGGCAGAGGGCTCTGACACTGTATATGCAGTACTATACAGTGGATATAGAAAGTATACACACGCCATTAACCTTACAGTAGTTCTTTATTTTCTTTAATAACATTTGTCTTCAGCTTTAACTGTCTAACAGTTTACATGTCTACAGGTTTTATGCCAGAATTGTATAACTTGGTATTACGTGCTAGAGACCCTTTATCTTGGTTAGAGTCCCAGTTCCAGCTAATGAAATGCATCTCCATGCCATGACTCTGCCACCACCATGCTTCACTGTGGTTTTTGCACCAAACATATATTTTAGAATTACAGCCAAAATTTTCTACCATGGTGTCATCCCACTATTACAACTTGTGTGTTTCTTGAGAATGTGCTTCCATCCAGCCACCCAACCCACACGTGAAGAACATTAGAGATTGTTGAATGATATAAATATAACTTTTTACACATTTTATTTTCAGTTTAATGCGGAACCTTACGCTGTTCACTGAGGACCCAGATGTGGCGTACCCAACTCAGGATGAAGTGTGGAACCAGTTTGAACAAATCTTTGGCTCAATCTCAGGGTTGTTCACCTATGCACCCGTTTTTAAAGATTATATTTACCAAGGTCTCCTGCAACTCTACAACGATAATATCTTATATACGGAGCTGAGGGCTGGCATGTCCCAGGTTGGTGAATATTTTGTGTTTTTATTTATGAATTCATATATAAAGATTTATTCAATTTGTACACGAGACAGGAACTCATTTAGTAGGCTGCATGTGAAAGACAGCTAAACCCTTTAACTCTTTTATAATTCTTTACATTTTTTGCTTGACCTTTTGGGTACCATTCGGTTGCAGCGGTGCTTTGTCTTTAAACAGGACGCCTTTTCAACTGTTTTGTAGCATACTACAAGATAAAAAAATGTGGTTCTAATGTCCAACTATTTTTATGTTGTTCCACCCCACCACACAAAAATTTGCATTTTATATGAATTTTTTTTTCGTCTCCTCTTTGGTATTTGTTAATATAGTGATACTTTTACCATGAACCAACATCTTTACCATTTTATCATTTGGAGAAGACCTATACCGGAATCTGAAAGGAAAAAAAAACATTGATCATTGCTCCAGGGAAATATAAATAAATCCATCGCTTTTGTCTTACTCTAAGTGAAGGTGATAAAGAGAAGGATTTAAAGGGTTGATAAAGTGATGTTATGGAAAATGTTGTCTTATTTTAATAATTATTAATATTACTATGTATTACTCAATTACATTAAGAAACCCTTAATATAATTTTTCTGCTTCAGATATATGAGCTTGATGGCACTATCCATGACAAAGCGTGGTCTATACAAACCTACAAAAATGTAACTGAGCAGTTCAAGTCGGAGCATCCAGATTTCATTGGGATTCGAATAATTGTGTCAGCCCAGAGGTAAGCTATTACATTTGTCAGGTTGTATTGTTACAACAAAAAAGAGAAAATAATAATTATTTTTGAATTAAACACTATCACACGAGAGGGAGTGCTGTTGTGGTGGAGATCAGCACAGCTGTAATGCGTCCAAGGGTGCTGCCTGAATCATAAGACATCACAGCTGTACAGATATTCAGTGTAACACATGTTGATTGTCACTTGTCTCTTTATCTTATGGATGGTTTACTCTTTTCAAATGCACCTTTTCTGCTTTCTTGTACAGGTCACAGAATTTGTCAAAGGTCAAAAATGCAGTAAAAGATACAATATCGATGCAAAAACGATATCCAGAGATCATCGCTGGCTTTGATTTGGTGAAATCCCCTTACTTGACTGAATGCCAAAACTAGAGTAGAAGCAAATCTTGCTGTTGATTGGGTTGCGATCTAACTTAAACTTGGGCTTAATGTGGGATTATGTTCTGCTGTAGGTTGGACATGAGGATACAGGAAATTCCATCTGGTATTTTCGAGATGCTTTATCAGTTCCCACTGAGGTTAAAGCCAGACTTGCATACTTTTTCCATGCTGGAGAGACCGGTAAGTCCCATATTACCACCATATATATAGAGCGAATAAAATTCACATTCAAATGTTTACCCATGAGAACATTTTAAAAATAATTGACTTGCATAATGCCATCAGGGAAATTTCATTAGAAGTCACTGATTTATACAGTATAGAATTAAAATCACGGAATTATAAACTAATTCTATATAAACATTTAATAGTTGAATTGTGAAACTTATTCTAATATGAATCTATTAAATATGAACTATAATCCTGTTTATAGACTTGTACGGCACAGATGTAGACAGGAACATTCTGGATGCTCTGTTATTCAACACTACACGTATTGGGCATGGTTTTGCCCTGGCACACCATCCCCTGGCAAAAGAACTCTCCAGAAAGATGGGAGTGCCAGTGGAAGTATGTCCTATATCCAACCAGGTATTGCACCTCAGCACTGATTGTCTACAAATTTTCTTATAGATGCGTATCTACGGTACTTATAAACACTTATGTTTGTGGTGTTTTTGGTTAAATTTCGGATTTACTGCTGTTATGTATATTGTAGGTGCTGAAGCTGGTGTCAGATCTGCGAAATCACCCAGCTGCAGAATTAATGTCAGAGGGACATCCCATGGTGGTGAGCTCAGATGACCCGACCTTGTTCGACACTGCTGGACTCTCCTACGATTTCTATGAAGTCTTTGTTGGACTTGGAGGTCTGAGTGCCAATCTAGGCACGCTGAAGGAGTTGGCAAGGAATTCAATCAGGTGGAAGGTTTTGCATTTACAGTTTAGATTAAAGCTCTTTATCTTTGGAAGAAAAATAAATAAACAACAACAAAAAAAACAACAATTCTGACTGATTTTTGTTTGTGTGCAGGTACAGTTCATTGCCCCCAGAGCTTAAGGATAAGGCCATGGGCTTATGGCAGCAAAAGTGGAACAAATTTGTGTCCGAAAATTCAGCATAGTTACAGAAAGGTGAAGAAAACGTTCTAATAGCAATTTCACTTTGGAAAAAAAACAGAAGTGTAGTGCAGACACAGTTAATACACAGATTATTTAGTCATTTGACTGATCTCTGCCCTTTAGGTTTTTTATACTTCTTGGTCACATAAGGCTAAGTGATGAAGTTATATGAATGAGACGTGAGATGAATGGGATGAATTATATAAAATATATTTAATAAATGCTATTAATATAATTGTAATGTTTATTATAACCTTGTAAAATAAAACATACATGGACACTGAAGTGACTGGAAACAGCTGATTTACATTTTTTGTTGTTAAATATTAACGAGGCATGTCCTGAACACCTTGTCATGTTCATCTTTCCTATTCATATCACTCCATGTCATCCATTCTAACTACATTAGAAAGAGTCACAAATATGACTAAAGAGCAGTGAATGTTTTCTGAATGTTGATCTGAAAAACAAACAGATCATAACAGACATAAATATACACTAATGTATTTAAATAAAACCACTTTATTAACTTAATTTAAATTGCAGTAAAAATACGACCGATTACGTTATGGCACCTTACGGTAGACCAGTTACAAGCAAGAAGACATGGGTTAGAAGTCTGATATTTCAACCCACAAGATTTCTATTATTAGATTAAAACCTTAGCACTTCATATCTTACATTATGGTATGGTATTGTACTGTAGTGTTATGGTTTTAATACAGTACCTGCTTTAACCGTAAAACTGAGCATTTGTAAATGGGAAACATTTCTAACATCTACCATCACTACGTCAACACCGAAAGGACAGATTACACTGCTGATGAATACACCAATTGGTCTAGGCAGTTTAAAGCAAGATAAAGAAGAACATTAAATGGTTTCTACCATGTTATCATTTTATGAACTTAATAAAATTACAATACAGAAATGTTAACAACTACACTACGCCCACATGTGGACAGGGGAAGCTCTGGTTAAAACATTGGACTATGGTTCAGAAGGTTCCAGGTTCAAACCAAGCTGCTGCTGGGCCCTTGAGCAAGGCCCTTAATCAAAAACTGCTCAGATGTATAATGAAATAAAATTGCAAGTCGTTATGGATAAGGATGTCTGCCAAATGCCGTAAATGTACAGAATATGGACAGCTGCAACAAGTACCACAAAGATTCAAAGCACACAATTGTCTAGGATGTCATTGTGTGCCGTTTCTACAGTGTACAAACTGTACACAATAATGTATGTTTTTAGGTCTTTTTTTTTTGTTTTAGGAGTTTTTCATTCAAGTTGTCAGTTTATGGTGTGTTTGACCAGTCCTGATTCTGTACAAAAGCCAGATTTTAAATCTTTCAGTTTGGAACAGTTAATTCACTTTACTCTAATGGTTCAAACCTATTTGGTCCAAATTAGCAGTTAAAGAGACCTCTATTGAAACAAGACAATGATTTAACTTATACCTTTATTTCAAAAGACAAGTAAAACAACAATATATATATATACATCATATATCAATTTGACATTTTCAATAAAAAAGGACAGTTATACAGAATATTCTTTTCAATATTATAAGTTTTTGAACCAAACAAAAACTTCTAATTTGCTACGGCATTGGGATGCAGGGGTTTTACTCGAGCTAGACGGGACAGTCCTAATCGTAGACCAAGTCCAGGCGATTTCACGGGAGGACTCTGACATGAGCTGGGACTCCTTCCTACGCGAGCTGAAGTGAAAAGAAATGATCTTACCGTCTCAAATAGCGGAATTAATGTTCATTTAGGAATTAATGTTCATACACACTACACAAGCCTTACCAGGAGGAGTCCACTTTGGCATTCTGCCCCCGGAAGGACTGGTATGGAGGGCAGATTTATTCACAGGTGGAGTGGTGGGAGTTCTGTTCAGTGCAGAGAGAGGCTTAGCAGCAGCTGGACTCCTGACTCCTGGACTACTCAGCGCTGTATTTTTTACTGCAGAAAAAAAAAAGTTATATACAGATCTAAGTCAATTATTGGTTATATCCTGCAAAAAAAAATAAAAATAATTGACAATACACTTTATAGACTTCGACACTCATATGTTGAATGTATGTTGAAAAAAGTTAAAGTTCAAAAAACATTTGTAAATAACGTCTTTGTGTGCCGTTCTATTGCCGTTGTTATATATACAGTATGTTTTCCCGGGGAAAACCCTGGACTCTGATTTTTTCTCTTCTGGCTCATAACGAGTATAAAGAGTAAAAATTTTATTAATCTGGCTTATGAATTTTTTTAATGGATTTATTGCATTTAAAAGGTTTCTTATACTACTAGCCCTGTTTTATTTTGATAATGTTTAAAGGCTTAATTTCTGCAAGTATGCCTGCAATCCTTCAAACCTGATATTGACATTCAAAATAGTTTGGACATACAGTATAGTGTAATGTCAGAATAAACTGTTCAGTGCAAACTGCACTTGCAATTTATAATTGCTAAACACAGCACTGAGATATACAAAGTACTGTCAGTCACAGTATTAACATTTAATGACCTGCCCACTGGAATCTTGGACAAAAATCCCATGTTCGACCACGAGGTCACCCTAGAGTCATCTGGGCACTAAAGCATTCAAGACGAGATTGAACGCCCTCTCTTTTCTCTAAAGTAATTCCTCACATTTTTTTTTCAGTTATTGTTCTCATTAAAAATCAGAATAGATGAAAAATGTGATCTTACTTACTTTGGCTTGCTGGTAAGTTGAGTATTTTAAATTAAAATGAACTGATTTGAACTGACAGGAAAACTACAGTAACTCAAACACTCTTTACAACCATGACTGAGCAGAAAAGCATCTCACAATATGCAACACATAACACCTTATGAGTGTTATGAGATGTGATGACAATTGAGATGTGTTAAAAAAAAAAAAAAAAAAGTGCATGTACAAACCTCTGGACTGCGGTTTGCTTTTAGGCGGTTTTACTGGCTTCTTGTCTTTCTTAACAGCTTTGGGAGACGTCTTTTTCTCACTCTTGATCGTTTTCTTTTTATCTCGTTTTGTCTTCACTGTGTATTCTTCTTCCTCACTCTCATCCGGGGCACTGAAGTCAGAGTCACTCTCTGAACAAATACAGAACAGAGCAGCATTAAATGGGACGCATCGCACAAATGTTACGATCATGATTAGTCATGATCAGACATTTAGATGAACCTCCACCGTGTGTGTACTAACAATGAAAATCAGGGGAAATCAGATAAAGAAAAAAAAAATCTGTTGTGGGGGAGGAAAAAAAAAAAAGGAGACCATGCAACTCATACTTCGGGTTAGTCCTGTGCGAAAATACAGAAAGAGCAAGTACGTCAGTGCATTTTATCCATTGTTATGTTTTAGTACCACGTGGGACGTCTTGTAGACTAACATTTGTGACTATAACTTGCAATAAAGTTTAGTGCAGCGTACCTTGACCCTAATTCATGAGTAGTATGGTTTCCTCATGGCATCGGGGTCGTCCATTTCAGTCAGTGGACAGCGCTAACGCAACAATGACGAAATTGCACTGACACACTTACGCTTTCTGTATTTTGGCACTGGAAGACTAATCTGAATTAGTCACATGGTCTCTATTTTATAGGATATATCCCATATTTTATAGGATGTTTTTCCTATATCCAAATTTTTTCCCTTTTCCATATGTTTTTTTTTTTTTGTGCGTGTCCCATGTGTCGATTTATTTATTTCCCCCTTCAACTGATTTTTGTTCCCCACTCAGTCCCTCTGTAAAAACACCATGATGAAAATGATAACTGAGGGAGTTGGTGTACCGGGTGTATTCTGAGGTCTGTAGTCTTCATCATCGTCAGTCTCTTTTGCATCCTGGAATGCACACTTCTTTTGCTCTGTTGGTCTTTGGGGCTTTTCCTGCGCCTGCTCACTGGTGATCTGATCTAATCCTAAGCATACAAAGCAGCAAGCTTCATTTCAATTCAATGTTCAAGTTCTTTTTCAATGTACAGAATTATGGGACTGTTTGGGAATTAAGAAAAAAATGCTCCCAAGGAGTGAGGGTACACAACACTCAAACCTTATCACGATATACTACAAAATCTTATTTGTTTTGAATGTACAGCTTGAATTAGTGTACATTAAACGTTCTTTATAATTTCACGCAATATCTAAAAATATATGAAGTCAATGCTGTTTCTTACCCAAGCATGTGACATCTGCGCTACAGTTTGACAGCACAGGAGGCAAGTCTCCAAGAGGATGACTTGAAAGATTTTCATTGCCTAGAAAAAAGAAAAAAACATTTTGAAAATGGTTAGTTATGGCAAAGACATTTCCAAAACAAATCAAATATAGAATCGTGCATTACCTTGAGAGCTCCCATCTACACTGAAGTGTGTCAGCACTGGAGGTATGTCTTCACACGACCCTGGCTTTTCTGAAAAATAGAAAACACACGATATTTATCCACTGATTTAATAAACAGGATGAATAACATACTTCAGTTAATCAAAATGTTCATCGACATGATACATACTTTGACAATTGCTATGTACCTCTCCAGGCTTTTCTGTAGGAGGAATCTTGGACAGCATGAGAGCAGTTTCCAAATCTCTTTGATACACTTTATCATCCAGAGAGACTCTAATAAACAAATATACACATAGTAAGCTGTATTTTTCATTCACAGGAAACAGGATTGCCAGATAACTGCACTAGGGAAAATATTTCCTACTTATTACTCATGGAAAGAACTTGAAAAGGTACCGTTCTTTGCGTGATTTAGCAGTTAAATCAATGATTTCATCTTTCCTGGTTTTGTCTTGCGAACATTCCTTGACAGAAGCTCGAGCTTTTTTGTTCGGGGGGGCTTTCACTGTGGCGAAATCTTCATCTGAATGCAGGGAAACATATCGTTAAGCAACAGCAACTGAAAGCAGGGTACTTTTAATTGAGAGGCGAATGATGAAGTGTATTAACTGGGATGGGGATCACTGGGAAAAAGCCAATATGATATTATCACGATGGCTACAGTACTAATTCCATGGTCTTTCCAGATTCTTATTTCTTTCTAGGTAGCAAAACAATGATGGAGACGTACAAAAATATGCAAGAATCTTCTTGGGCCTGAACAGTTGATATTGAAATGTATCTGATACTTATGCTCTGTACATAAAAAAAAGTGACTCTGTGGGCTAACGGCAATGAGCCATTGAGACCTGGTGACTATTAAAGGCCATAGGATACGATAAATCACATGAACACTATTCAAACTGTTTATAGAGTCCGCGTGTCATGTGGATGAGGACCCCATCATTCTGGAAGGCGTCTCTCCAATCAGGATAGAAATGTTTAATCGTGGGACAATTTAGCTGTTACATTTCCCTCTGATTAGAGATACGGACATAACCAAATTGTTTCCGTTTTAAAGTCAACCTGGGACTTTTGATCGTGCGACGCAACAGAACACAGCTTTGAGGGTAAAAACTTTCTCTTTATTACTCAATATAATCCTCTGCTACACTAATGCACTTAGTGCAGTGTTTCACAAGTGCTTGGATACCATCAAGGTAGCAAGTTCTCAGTACACCAGAGCCAAGATCGGACTGCCTGCTCACGTCTGAAACACTGGCCTCCCAGGAACTCCTTTTATGGCCCAAACATCTTGAGATACAGCCACAGTAAGAGTGTCATGTTCAAGTACTGATACACTGTGTACATGACTTGAAAAGGACACAGACTATTCCAGCTAAATATCTTCAACTAAAGTGTCCTTTTGTTTCACCCAAAACAAAGCAAAACAGTCCTACAGCTAGGACATCAACTGCTGAAGGTGCAATAAAAGTAAAAGATCAAGTCATTACCATCATCATCCATGAAGTCTGAATAGTTGATGGATTTCTTATTCCTGAAAATAATAGAACAATTAATGCACATGAAGCAGTTAATAAACAAACCTATGCCCAAAAGTAAGTACACCCACACCACTGCACCCTTCAAACCACACGCACAAAGAGAAACTAAAAGATTATAACAAACCTAGATGGCCGCTCCATTTCTATAAAAAGCAGTAAAGTCCAAGTGATCAAAGTAAATACACCTTAATTTGTGTTTGTTTTGTTTTTACAGGATGTTGTAACACAGCGCGGGCTAACGTTACTAAGCGCTCATACATAGAGCCGGATTTTAATCTACACTGTCTTTTAAAAAAATTTTAAATAAAGAAATTAGTAAAAAAAAACTGCAGATTTTACACACGAGTTAAAATATAATTATGGTTAAAATAAGTCCAGCAAACATACATATCAAAATAAACCACCAAGTTGCACTTTTATCACCGAACCCGCCCAAAAACAAACTGCAAGCGGGTGTCTGACGATTCAGATCACAGATTCGTGACAATCCGGCGACAAACCATCTCATATTATATTTCAGGAAACGTCTATCTGACATGAATGACAATTACTATTATTTTAAAAATATCTAAATATTTATATCTAATACTTAAAGTAAGCTAAAAACAAAGACAGAATTGCGCTATGTAGCGGCGAATGTGCTGGTGCGATTTTACGAATAAAATCAATGGTGCAGAGACAGGGTGCTGCTTTATACAAGCCTTACATCTACACTTTATGCCTAAAAGTATGTGGACACCCGACCCTCCAGCCCATATGTGCTTCATCACCAAACTGTATGCACAAAAAGCAAACAAAGATAGAGAAATATCTTTGTATTTTGTATACATGTGTATTTAATTTTGGAACATCCATCCATCCATCTAGGAACCTCTGTAGCCCAAATGATGATTATAATTGTATTTTTTTTTAAATCCGGTTTTACAACTGTGGTGGGACCTCCGGTCAATATTCAAACACCACAGGCAATTTGGAAATGCCAATTAGCCTAATCTACAGGACTGTGGGAGGAAACCAGAACCAGGACAAACCTACAGGACTGTGGGAGGAAACTAGAGTACCCGAATAAAACTCCCCAAGCAGGGCATGTAGACACCATGCACGCAGACCAGAGGCAGGAATCCAACCTGAACCCTGGAGGTGCCAGGTGACAGTGCTAACAGTTAAGCCACTGTGCCAGCGTTGCTGGATCTAACAGGCCCAAAAGTGCTCCAGCATGGCAGTGTGCACAA
This sequence comes from Clarias magur, assembly GCA_013621035.1. NCBI lineage: Eukaryota > Metazoa > Chordata > Actinopteri > Siluriformes > Clariidae > Clarias > Clarias magur. The sequence goes on along the minus strand of QNUK01000017.1, from coordinate 1,284,697 downwards.
AGTGAGGTCCACTGACTGAACTCAACCCCAATGAACACATTTGACATTGTCTAGTTTTAAACATGTGATTATGATCATACATGATGCTTCCTTATGCTCATACAGTATGCTCATTTTTACCTGGCACAATTGATCAGAAGGGGACATTTCCTTGAGTTTATATTGCCCCCTAGTGGAACAAGAGAAACTAGCTCTTTTTTTCCACTATTCAAATATGATTTATATATAGTTTACTTTGTATAAACTATATTTTATTTAAGTATTTTTTTCTATATACAATTGTGAATAAAAAATTATCAGGATACTGATTTTAGTGGTTTACACAAAGACACAAGTTTAATTATTTTTTATTTAAGTGATTCAGTGTAACTTTGTCATTGAATACCCTGCCAATCACCAAAACCCCCACTGGTGTTCATTTTGTGTTGAGATGTGTTGTCTGTGAAGATTGACTTCTGCTTTAGTTTTACAGTTTACAGTTACCTTTTCACTTTAAGGGGTCACAAATCATGCCAACAAAATATCTCCCAGCATCTCAATGTTTTTCTTTTAATTTTGACCAATACAAAATAAAAATATAGTCCTACAATTAGGATATTAAGTGCTATAAGGGCAATACCAAGGACAAGGATCAATGCCTTATCATCAAATTTACTACCAAATTTGAATTACATGTTTTAATTGGTCAGGGGTTAGAAATAATTAACAGCAGGATTTAAGCATAACTGACTGCATTTTAGTATAATATTTTACAATTAATTCATTAAAGGAATAGCAACAGGAGTTGCTACTCACTCATCTTCTATACTGCTTTGTCCTGTATGCAGGGTCACGGGGTCCTGGAGCATATCCCAAGAGGGCTTAGGGCACCAGGCAAGGTACACCCTGGACAGAGTGTCAATCCAGCGCAAGGCACACACACATTCACTCATTCACACACTACTAGCAATTTGGGAATACCAATTAGCCTAATCTGCATGTTTTTGGACTATGGGAGGAAACCCACCAAGCACGTGGAGAACATGCAAACTCCATGCACAAAGAGACGGGAATCGAATCCATACCTTGGACGTGCAAGGCGACAGTGCTAACCACTACACCACCGTGCCGCCTCATGGGTTACTAAGTCTTCATTATTTTTTCAGGATCATAAGCAATGTTCAAGGAACCTGCTGTTCCAGTGTACTAGAATTCACTCAACTCTTTGTGTTGGGAGTTTATTCAAATAAAAATATCTGACCTTGTATAACCCAGGCATGTTGTTCATGTGGGTGCTGATATTTCTATTCATTTAAGCATTTAGACATTCATTTATTCATTTTCATTAAGCACTTTATTGCCACTTGTGTCATGCTGGTAATGAACACCAGGCACAAGGTGAGAACACACTGTAAATTTATCGGTCTGCACCATGCACATCTTCTATGAACTAGGGATCCGTCGAGCTGTGAGCAGGCAATGCTACCTGCTGCACCACCATGAGTAGGTATTTAAAACACTCTCATTATTACTAAAATGTACAAAATACTATTTTTTTCTGCACACATGCATCAACAAGGTGGGCAGGAGACTTTTGCTTAGTTTAGTTAAGCTACATCTCTAAAATAGCAGCAGAGGGAGAAGTGGCTACTGGTGAATGTAAGAGTACTGTATATAATGTTTTGAGGAACAAGTAGGTTTATATACTGTATTTCTGCCTGAGAAATTATAAACCAAATCCTTCTTCAGATATTTTAAATGAATTTATTCATCTTTTATTGCTTATCCTATGGACAGGGTCGCGGGTGGCCTGGAGCCCATCCCAGAAGACTTAGGACAGGGTGCCAATCTAATGCAGGGCACACACACACACGCACGCACACACACACACACACACACACACACACACACACACACACACACTGTGGAAGGTTTTTGTTCTTAAAGCCACCAAAGAAAAGTACTCATTATGTAATGATGTATTAATAGCTAAACCTACCTGTACATACATTTTTATCATAAAACGCTATTTACGTTTAGCATGTATGTGTATTTGCTCTCCATGTCTCTTTGAGTTACAACTCAAGAAGACAGATAACACTATGATATACTATTTTTAAAAGTTATTTTTTATACTGTATACATACATATACAGTATGGGGTGGTTGGATGAATGAGAACACATGACACAAGAAATTATAGAAGAAAAAAAATCTATTCTTCTTCTCAGACAGAAGATAAAAATGAATATAACAATTAACATTACATTTTATACACATATAAATACCATAAATAAAATCAATGAAATTCAATAAATAAATACATAGATTTTTAGAAGGTTACAAATCATGCCTGTGGTTGGCATCCTGCACCAGTGAATGTTTTTGGATTAGGAATGAGAGATATATGTACTAGAACAGGTTGAACAATTCAAAGTGTGTTTGAAGCAAAGAATCCTAACACATTTTTCCCCCCTTATAGCTTTACAGCTTAAAACCACTGGGGGAAAACTTTCAGTTTTCATTACAGCCACTGCTTCACCAACAGCTAGGTATAACCATAGTCTTATGTTATCATTACTTTAGTCCAACTGTTGTGGACTAAAGTAATAATACACTTTAGTCTATTTATTCAATAGAAAATACTTTGTGAGTTGACCTCAAGTAAAGAAAGATTTAACCACACAGTTTTGAACCACAATCCGTATGTATCAGTGTGCATTTACGTATGCTGACTGATCATGTGTAGAAACTAGATCTAGTTTGATTGTGCAAATGTTATAATATAACTCTAAAACGTGAGGGCCTTATGTAGCCTATAGATATTTATATAAACATTTAAGCTCGTGAAATACATATGTAATCTTGTTTCATGAAATTAACAAAAAAATTGCATAGTTAAAAAAAATTTAATAAAAAAAATGCATGAATATGCATTAAAAAAATAATAATAATATAATCTTACATATTTCCTTAAACTAAAATTCTACTTATTATATTGATCTATGAATTCTTTCATTTCATAGGCTACAAATATTATAGGCTTTAAAGGTCTTGCATAGTCACGTGATCATGATCTCTAATCTTAACGTATTAAAAAGCTCTCTAAAACACCTGCTGCTGGATCAACACTGTTTGCTAAAGTCAATCTCGTTATGTTTCAGACAATGTTAAACATTGCGTGTGGTACTGCTTTCTGTTTCTGCACTATATAAATAATAATTTTCCAGTTCATGTATAGTGTCATTACAAAGGTCTATGACACACGTGATTTATATAATAATGATGATGATTATTATTATTATTATTTTACGTTGATTAGACACTGCGGTCCGCCCGTTGTCCGATCACTATAGTGGATTCGCGGTGACGAGTGACTTCACCCTACTGTCCCTGACATCCGGGGACTCCCGGGGTTCCTGACGCGCTGCTCCACGTCCCAAGGGTCGTCGTCGAAAGGTGACGCGCGAGCCTCCCGCGAGCTCTGGCGCTCCTCCTCCGGACGCTCCACGTCGAGATCGGCGTCGTCGTCGCGAGCGGCGCGCGAGTCCGACTCCTCGGCGAGAACGGCGAGCGCGCGTGCGCGCTGCGCCTCGGGCACCTCGGGCACCTCGGCCTGGCGGTCCCGTCGCTCCCGGTGCTGCAGGCGCTCGAGCGGAACCGTGCTCTTCTCAGACAGGAAGATGGACGTGTGCGGCAGGTTGCGGCCCGCTGCGTACACCTGCTTTACCCCATCCAGGTCCAGCAGGATGCCGCTCCGGGTGGAGTAGTACACGTCGCAGTGGTTCTCCAAGAGCTTGTGATGGAAGAGGCAATCGTCCCTGTGGCAAACCGACTGAGAACGAGAAAGAGAAAGAGAGGGGGGGGGGATGCACAAGCAATAATTATTCTCTTAGAACCAACAACAACAACAACAACAATATCTACCAACGTCTCCATAGGGGGCAACTTTATTAGCAAAAAATAATTCGCACGACGAATGAGCGGTACCATGGCGTGATGACATGCATCACTCCAGATGTGGTCACAGCTAGGGGTTTTGTTCTACCACCAGATGTGCTATTTGCACGAGAACCTTCTCGTTGCTGCTACAAAAAAATATTTGACTGCATTTTCCATCTCATGGATCATTTATTTGCACTACCTCAATTCAGCTTACACTGTATTGCATTGTCTTGTGTTGTTACCCTTGTTTGCATAAAGTTCACTTTTGCAGGTATTGAACTATATGTTGTCTTTTTGTATAGTTCTTAGAAAGTTCTGTTCATTTACAGTATGGTGTTAATTTGTTGTCTTAATTAGTTAGCTAATCAGGTGTCTTAGATGCTGTAGCTTCGTCCATTCGTGTTGTATGTAGCATCTTGATCCTTGAGGAACGTCGCTTTGTTTCACTGCGTACTGAACTGTATACGGTTGAAATGACAATAAAATCCTAACACGTGACTCCATGTGTTTTCACAAAGACAAAAAAAACAAACAAACAAACAAAAAAAAAAACAATACTTCACCATTAAAAAAACTCGTGCTTAAAAAGTTATTCAAACCTGAATAAGTATTCATTACTTTAAGGTAGATTTATAACCTAAAAACAAACAAACAAACAAACAAACAACAACAACAATAAAGAAATCAAAGACACTTACAGATGTGAAAAGATTTCCATGCGCGTCCATGCACAAGAACCGGTTGCTCTTCACTCCAAATATTGCGATCTGGTCCCTGCTCTCGGCTTTCAGCACCACCACACCTGTTGAATTGACACAACCGAGTTAGAGATAAAACAAATGAAAGTGGAACATTACATATTTAGTTAGTGAGCAACACCGTGTTCAGTGTTGGACGAAGTGTCCAGATGATTAGAAATGCGCACTCACTGTAGGAGCCCCGGTGCGTAGTTTTGCGCACGTGTCCAGTCAGGCTGATCTCCAGGTAGAAGTTGTTGAACTCGGTAGTGGAGCGCAGGTGCACGTATCTCCGCGGGTTGCCCCAGTTGGAGCTCTGCAGGGGTGAAGAAAGGTTCGGGGCGCCTTCAGTATCGATGCATCCATGAAGCGCGCCGAGCCAAAGCGCAACAAGTGCGCGCAAGTGCAGGCGGCCAACAGCGTCGTGCATCATGATCCCGATTCGAATTCTAATCTAATACTAAGCCAGAGGAGTCGGAGTGCTGCTTTCTGGTGTGTGCAAACATAAAGGCGGCCTATTTAAGCGCATCCACGCGCCACTCCTCGTTTCCCGTTTTGACGCAACGCTCGCCCCCATGAACGAGAAACGGAAGGATGGGGTTGTTTGGAGTGTGTACACAACTTTTGCTGGTTTGGAGTGAAGTTAATTGGCTGCTGCAAGCCATAATTGCATTTGGACATGATGTTGACTTTTCTCGTGGCCACATCCTACAAACTGATTGGGTGCGCGTCAAAAAAAAAAAAAAAAAAGGTGCCCTAGCCACTTTCACTGCTTTGACTGTAATGTCTGTTTAATGCCAAACAAATACCAGCTGAAAGGTTTTTTGTAAATGCGGATTTAAACTCCATGGCTAAAGATCACAATGAAAAACTATGGACAGCTTTTTAAACTTAAAAAAACAAACAAACAAACAAAAAATGGTCCTTTTTAATGGTCCAAGCTGGGCATCCTGGAAATGTTTACCCTGCTGTACACATCTTTAAACTGGCCAGCAGAGGGAGCTCACGCGTCACGCGCGATGCGTTGCTCCTACTCTGCTTCCTGCACCCTCCCTGGGATTACTCCACACTTCATTTAGCCCCAGTTGTGGTGTATGCAGAAACACTCATGTTTTTATTCATCACAGCATTCATCAATCATTTGATGTAAATGAATTATTAGATAAATTTAAAAAAAGGCCAATAAAAATTGCAATGGGGACTCAGGGACACTGGGAGAAACGTAGCAGCAACAAATTTATGAACCTGATAACTGAAAGGCGAAACTTTTCTTACTGAGTTTTGTTGCAGTGCAAGAAATAATATGTCACATTACTTTATTTGCCATCATCTAAGTGGGTGTGGTTAGATTCAAACAGGAAATTAACTCCCAAATTCTTGAGGTACTTAAAAAATGTTTATCAGGTTAAAATTCATCATGAATGATTAATTTTATATATTTACAATGCATATAAAATTTTTTTAAATGAAATATTAAAAATATTAACACTAATGAAATAAGCACAACATTAGCTTAAATTAGGTGTAATGCATCATAAAATCATTTTTATGATGTCACAAATCACTTAACAAGCAGCATGGTAGTGGTTAGCGCTGTTGCCTTGCACTTTGGATTTGATTCTCTCCTTGGGTCTGTATGTGGACTTTACATGTTCTTCCCATGCTCGATGTGTTTCCTTTGGGAACTCCGCCCAAAGTGTGTGTGTGTGTGTGTGTGTGTGTGTGTATCCTGAGATGGAGTGGCACCCTGCCCAGGGTGTACTCCACCTTGCACTCAAAGTCTCCTGGCATAGGCTCCAGGCCCCCGAGCCCCTGTACAGGTTAAGTGCTATAGACGATGAATGAATGTATGAAATCACTTAACTGGGCTTGGTAATTAGAGACAGCAGAGTGGCTTAGCATTTACGTAGCACTGTTACCTTATGTCTCCTTATGATCTGGGGCATCAAATCTCACCTCTGGTTGATGTGAGTGGAGTTTGCATTATCTCCCCATGTTTGGTGAGTTTCCTTTATGTTCACTGGTTTCTTCCCACTGTCCAAAGGCTTGTAGGCTGATTGGTGTTTCCTAACTGTTAATTGTGTATGTGTGTGTTTGAGGTTGTAAAAGTTAATCCTCTGCATTAATTTCTCAGAGTACTAGTCTGAACTCATAGGTCATAGCAAACAACTATTTGTAATAACAACAACAACAACAACAACAACAACAACAACAAACAACAATAATAATATATAATAATAATAATAAAACTGCAAAGATACCATATACACAATTATTTATCTGTTAGTATAGGCTTTCTGCTGTGATTATTATTTATTCTGTGAATTCAGAAAATACTGAAAATCTTTTTCTTTCATATTAAGGACTTGATGTAATGTAATTGATTTATTCTACTCTGTTCATATAACATTATCCTAGGTTAATGATGAATTTGGATATGTTTGGATATGTTTAAAACATATAAAATGTTTTAAATGTAATTTATTAATGTCATTTATAAGTGTAGAATGAGTAAGTCATGTCTTGGATGTAAACACTTGTCATAAAATAAACCAAAATATGCCAATTCTTAAAGAGTGTTTCATTCAAATATAGGCTGGTTGTCTTTTACAGGTGTCATTTGTTGGGGATATTTGATTTAGTAAAGCAAAGAAAGCTTTAAAAAAATTTAAAGTGTCCCAATACAGTATATAAGTAAATTAATCCTGTATTCTGCCTGAGAGTCCACTCTAATGCCATATATTATAGGAGTCTTTAGTGTTTGCCCACAATTAACATTTGAGATGCTGTAGACGTTCTTCGTTGGATAGCTTTAGCATTGTAATTGCTAAGAATAGTGTGCATTGAACAGTTGATAACTTTCCTCCATAAATGAATGCAATGTAAAACAATAATAAATTCAGGAATGCCTGTGATGTGTAAACTCATGAGTTCCAGTTAACACAGTTATAGAAGTTATATAAATGATTTATAATGACATTATCTGGTATAATCCAGAGGAGAATCTGTTCCCTTTTGAGTCTGGTTTCTCTCGTCTATTGGGTCTACTATCTATTTTCCCCTCACTGTCTCAATTGACGTGTTCTTTAGGGATAAATAGTAATATAAAAGTCATCCAGTATATGAAATTGATATATTTCTTTAAATCTGATTTGTGGCAATGTCAACTGTTAAACATAACTTCACAAATGTAATTAATTATTTTATATTTGTGGTAAATTTGGTTTATTTAAATTATAAAATACATTTTACATTTATGTTGATTATTCATTTTAGTTACCTTTTTAGAATGATTTCATGATTTCTTGAAAAGAAACATAAAGAAATGTAAGCTTTCTATATTGCTATATTTGCCTAAAATCTTTTTATAAGCTTTTACTGCAAACTTACTGCTCATGGCATTTTATATCCTCAGTTGGCCTGGTTGTGCCACCGCTGCCCAAAAGAGTTTACTCAGCAAGATTATGAATATTGCCTGCAAAATTATTGGTTCTAAGCAAGACATCAGGCTTATCAGGCTGATGACTTCAGGCTCCTGTGAGCTATCAGCCATTACTTTGTATAATAAACTAGTCTGAGAAAGAATTTGAGGCAGAGAAGCTTGGTGTCAATTAAGTTTGTTTAATTTAATTTCTATCTTTTAAACTATATGTGTATGATGTCTGCCAATTAAATTCCCATTGAGGACAATAAAGTGAAGTAAAGGTGAAGAAGCAGGGTACTAAGCTAATTTACATAGCTAATCTAGCTAATATTCCTGTTTAGCAGGAAAACTATATTAACAGTTTTTTTTTTTTTTTCCGGAAACCCAGACTGGTCATAATAAAAATCTTTTTTTTTAGATATAGATGTCATCATATTAGATTTTAAGTTGATTAATATGTTACTGTTCTGTCTTCATGCTGTGACATTTTTCTCGTTTAACTGTAATTTTGTCATCCACTGTAAACCCGAATAAGCTGGCGAAACTAAAAAAATTTGAGGGAATTACATTTTTTAAATAAATGTTTTAAGTAATGAGGTTTCCTGCTTATGTAAACAGAACTATCATTTTCTGAGTTTGTTGTACTCATTCATATTAATCGTTCTTTACTTGCATTATTGAGTAGCCTAACTCATACTATTTAATAGCAATTATAATTTTTTAAAAAGTTAAATCAAATAAATTGTTGGTGGTCTTTCGGCTGCTCTCGGCAATGGAGGGTCGCCACAGCAGACAATCTGGTCCTGATGCAACCCTTCCATTTTATCTGGGCTTGGGACAGACACCTCACCCAGTTGCTGGGAATCGAACCCGGGCCTTTCGCATGGCAGACGAAACACCAACCACTGAGCAACCAGTGCCCTATCGCCCTGAGGACGTCAGACACAAAGTCACTAGTCTGAAAGATTTGAAGTTGGTGGAACTTTAAGGTGACAGTTACTGTTACTTAAGTACTTACAGTTGCTTAAAATATCAAATTTGTTCAGTTAACTTGAAAAGTGTCATTTCTACAAACTCATAAATACCAAAAAGTCCTAAATACTCACCAATGTCTATTAATTTGAACTAATTATTTAAGTTAACAGTGCTCAATATGTTTAATAACTTTGAGCATTAGGGTTTACAGTGTTGGTTTTGTTTACGACACATGCTATTTGCACATTTATACGCTTGTCAACTTTTACAAAAAGCTTTTATTTTTTGATGTTTGTAGAAATCTCTGTAAAAATAAAGCATTATCAATAATGCATACAGTTACAGTAGGCTTTTGAGTTTGCACAATACAGTCTAATTACACTACTGCTCAAAAGTTTGCGATCACTTTCTAACTCTAACATGTTTGTTCCTGATTTTTATTTTTTTCTACACTGAAAATCAATGCTGAATGCGTCCAGAATACGCAATAATCTCCTTTGAACAGTTGATGTTGAGATGTATCTGCTCCCCATGATTTGTAAAGCCTTCATAACAGCTCTTCTCCAAAGTGTTGTTAATTGGTGATTTCTGAGGCTGGTGACTCTAAACGATCGTCTCCTCTGCAGCAGAGGTAAGTGTTGGTCTTGCTTTCCTGGGAAGGTTTTCATGAGAGACAGTTTCATCATGGTGACTGATGGGTTTTTAAAAATGCACTTGACAATATTGTTCTTACATGAACTGTTCCAGAAAGGCTGACCTTCACGTCTTAAAATAACTGACTGTTGCTGTTATTGTTATTGTTGTTGTTGTTGTTGTTGTTACATAATAACATAATTCCATACGTGTTATTTCATAGTTTTGAAATCTGGCTCACTGCTGAGGGTTTGAATCTTACCTCTGATCTGTGCGCATGTTGCTGAGATTCCCCACCTACACATGAGGTGTAGACTGACTGGCGTGTACATTTGATTGTTTTGTGTGCCTGTGCCCTGTGATGGGAGTGCACCCCACTGGCTCCCTGGAACTTTACACAGGATAAGCGTCTTGGAAAAATTAATGTAGCAATTTATTATTTTTATTATTTATTAAACAATGAGTTGATTATGATGTTTGGTAACATATCTAATTAGATATTTACAGAAGTGAGAAAGGATTATTATTATTATTAATATTTTCATTTTAACCAGAGGTTCCTGTTTGTTCCCCACTAATCTGCTAGTTAACAGGAACAATCTTCCTCTAATCTAATTATGTAGGTGTCTAATCTAATTATGTAGGTGTGTTAAAGTAGATATAGGCATATGACAGCACCTTTGATGGAGATTTAGACTGATTTGTTGTGTGATTATGAATCAAAATCAGTTGCCCTAAAGCTGCTCTTTTGCTAAAGATTTCATATTTCTGTTTTTATATGACTATAATATTTATTTATTTATATTTATAGCTACATTATTTGATCATGCTGCACTTTTACTAATCAGCTTGATATCATCAGTGGCCAAGTTTGCAAATTGAGCGGGAAATAAAAGAAAAAAAGAAACTTGTTACAAAATCAAACTTTTTTATTGGTATCAGGAATATGGTTACACAGCTGTGCACAGCACATACGTACAAAAATAAAAGGAAAACCCACTTTTTTTTTTTTCCCCCAGTATATTCATTTGCACACGTTATCATCGTTGGTTTTCAGAAACAAATGATTGAAGACGTCTGTTTCCTACTGCTTCACAATCATCGTAAGAAATCATAACTAAGGCAGGAGGTGAGGTATATGTTAACAGTGAAAAGGAGAACGGTGGGTGTAAACACATCAGGGTTTCAGACAGAAGGAAGAGGAAACTGAGAAATACAGAACTATATATATATATATATATATATATATATATATATATATATATATATATATATTTATATATATATATATATATATATATATATATATATATATATATATATATATATATATATATATATATATATATATATACACTATATTTATATACTGTATATATATATATATATATATATATATATATATATATATATATATATATATATGAGAGAGAGAAAGATTTTTGAAATTTCACCAACACTCTCCCTGATCACAGTTTCCAAACTCGATAACATTTCCAGTTAACAAGCACAGTTGCATGAATACGAACTGTAACGTTTTCCATGCAGTGCGCAAAAAAAAAAAGTAAGTACTTGATGAAATGGTTTATACCATTTGGCATGTGCAATATGGCTGGAATTTGAGGTACTGTGACATGACATAAAATTTGTTATACTTCAAATACTAATTAAATACTATATAGACAAATGGTGTGTGGTGCAGTGTTTACAATAACAACAACAAGAACAACAACAACAACAACAACAATAAATAAGAAATAAATCAAGTGACTTAATCCTAACCCCATCACCAAAAGAACCTCCAGGTCAGTCCCAACAATGCCTCTTGAGAAACATGTTTTTTTATTCTTCTCCTCTGTATTTCTCAGAAAGCATATCTAGCAACAAACTCAGCTGCGCCCTTAAAAAAGACGATCCATTCTTGCTCCGGACGACAACAACATCCCAAATCCCATGGCATTCTGATGCCTGGTGCGCCACAGATTCCTGAGCCGCGGGTCGAGCTTCGCTTGTTGTGAAGAACAGAGGGTTTGCGCTGACAATGAACGGTCACAAAGACATTCCTAGCTCTCCTGAGGTTGACAGGCCACATCTGACTGGAAAACTGGCTTCCATATTGCATGCTCAATAAACATTTTTACAGCTGTCTCAATAAATCTGCTTGACATGCACATCGACAAGTCAGGATCGTTCCCATTCCCAAACGCTCATGCACACGGTTCATTCTTCGCTCTACACACTAAGCCAGCTCCAGCCCCGTGTCTCCTGTAATCACTCTCTGTCTTTCCAAAAAAATCAAAGGCATGCTCAGAACTACGTACATAACAATATAAAACGTCCTTGGGTGACAGGAAGATCCACCATGCAACTTAAAGGATGTCTTTTTCACCTCAGTGTTTGCTGTGTGTTAAAGGATGCTGTGTGTTGATTTGACTTGAGTTTCATCTGTAACAAGTCACGTGTGTAGAAACGATGCCATTAAGCGTGAGTAGAGTTAAGACAGCCAACTGCAGTTTAAACTCAGCGACTTTTAAGAAACAGCTCAGTGAGTCCTATACTTCAGGAAATAGTGATGCACATATTGAAGAAACTTGTTTCAGAGAGAGAGTTTAAGCTTCACGACGCACCATGAATATCATTAACTTGTCATTTTAAAGAGGGATTAAAAAGAAAAAAAAAGCATTTTAGAGTGTAAAAGATGTTCAGACAAGAATTCTCAAACCAAAGGGAGCTTTCTCACATTCCCAAACTTTTTCCTAGAGCATGCCATACTGTGCTGACTGAACATACTTAACATTTTTGAATCACTTGTCTCTGTGACATGCCATCAATTGGCAAAATGTCCACATTACCTATTAGGAATCCGCAGCAAACCATGTCAAAGAACTGCTTAAGAACTGCTGTCAGGAATTCCCTACCAACTGTTACAAAGTATCTACTACCTTTTGCTATGATTTGCTGTGAGTTGTCAAGAACAGCTTTGATCTCTCATCTGCTAACAGTGACATGGATACCATGACTACAGAAGCGACAGATACCATGACTACAGAACCATCTTTTCAATTTTCAATTTTCAATTATTCGTTTTTTTTTAAACCTCTCCTGTGCATGCCGTACTGAACTCTAATAAGCGTCCTGAAAAAGGTCTACACTCTCAAGACGCGAGTCAGTCAGAAACCCCTTCACATGAGGTCAGTGATATGACATGACATACGTATAAAGCTCTATGGCATAGAAATTATCGAGAGAGGTGGTACTGTACTACTCCATTATAGAACATAGAACACATAGTTTCATAGAACACGATACTCTAGGAACATGGAGTCATTTGGCTTTTCAATGTTTTGAAGCTCTGATTGAAAGCTTCCTTCTCAACACAACAAATGCATGAAAGAAGCTTCTTCAAAAGACAAAGATGTTTGAACACGGTATTTAACAGCCAGGCGTTATTGCGGAAATGGAAAAGAACTGCTTACTTGTTGTACCAGACCAACAGACATATATCATTGAGTACAGAATGATCTCTTCTTAAACAGACTTGTTAAAGGGACAGTTTTGTCATCTACCTTTAAAACACCGGAGGAAACCCAACAAAAACGGGGAGAACATGCAAACTCCACTCACACAGACCCAAAGGCGGGACTTGAACCCTCAACCCTCAACCCTGAAGGTGTTACCCACAGTGCTAACCACTGTGACCTCACTGCGACGCCACCATTATAAACAGAACTTCTGTTCAATGTATAGTTTACCCCGTGTTTTGGAGTATATTTCCCAGATGCAGGTATACATCACATTCCTCAATGGCTCTACGTTATATGATGGATAACTCGGGGACATTGGTGACCCCGAGCGTGTCAGGGTTCAGGGCTCGTCTGCGACCCTGACCATGAACTAAAAATGGGCCGATATCTGACCAGGGCTGCCCTGGGTTACTGCTGGAATCTCAAGGCCTCGACAAGCGGTAGAGTTTTTTTACAGGAATAACTGCCATGATGCTCACTGCGCTCAGGTATTTAGGAAGCTGTCGTCTCCACCCCCTGTCCCGGAGCCGCATAGTTCCAGCCGAATGAACAAACGGATCTGGCTGCGGCGTCCCATATGTCTTCCTCGGGATTAAAATAGTGCGGGTCCTACCCTGTTCCCTTTGAGGAAAGCTATTTCTCAAAGGTTCGGCAAAGGAAAGTGGGTGACCTCTGCCTTCGCTTCGAGCACGCTAAGGCAGACGTTGCGAATTCGTACAAAAAGATCCATGGCTATCTTTGTTTATGAACACCAACCCTGTAATTTTATTTGTAACAGCAGCAGTAGCCTGTAGACAGCATTGTGCCACTGCAGTGCAGCTGCAGCAGAGAGGCTTTGCCTCGAAGCCTGTCGCACACACTAGCGCTTCCCTGGGGACGCTGCCACAAGCCACTCCTCTCTCTCTCTCTCTCTCTCTCTCTCGCTCTCTCTCTGTCCTTACACACATGAATAAATAAATATGTCCTGAACCTTCACACACCCCGACCCCACCACTAATAGCAGACACTAGCACTGACGGCCTCTTTGTGCAATCTGAAACACGCTTTGCCGTTAGCAGCAGACACTGAAGCATCAAGCTCTTTACTTTCAGATTGTTTTGGGCCGAGCTCTCGGTATGTACAGCGGCTTCAATGGTTGAGTAGACTAGCACATACATACATACTATAAAAACAAGCTTATTTTAGTATTGTACCATCTTCAGCCATTCCAGTGACAAGCATTCCCAGTGTCGCAGTAAACGGGAAATTCAAAATTCAGTGCACACTCGCACATTTTGCCAAATAAATAAATAAATAAAAGCTAGAGTGGAGAAGGAAAAGGTACGCTTGGCGCAAGGTAACTCTTGGCCACCGGAAAAGATTGTGTTGCACCATATTTTTTTTAAACCTACAGTATAGTTCAGAGATAATACAGTAAACTAAAGAGGGAACCATAAGGGAGAGTCTGAGTCACTCGTTCACGCCGCTCGGCCCATAGACTGCTCGGTTCTCTAGTCGAAGAAAAACAAAATCAAGCTGAGATCGACCTACCATCAATCCCCCTCCCACCCGCCCACCCACCCACCCCCTCCTGTCCCCCACGCCACCACCCCCTCTGCGGGAGAGTCCCTTCAGAGCCCTGGCTAACATGTCAGCCCTATTTCTGACTCCCTGGGGCGTTCGGAGAATGCATGTTAAAGGGGCGGCGTGGAGGAATGCCAAGGCACCTCAGCTCATCATGCAGCAAAAAAGGGATCTGTGTTGCTCTTAAGTGCTCTCACATTTCCATGGCAGGAGAAGTAGACAAAAAAAATAAATAAATAAACAAAACAGAACAATCTAGATATGTTAATATATATAACCTGACAGCACAAATTAAACTATCAAACTTGCTTTGGCATCGACAAAAAAGAAAAAAAGAAGAAGAAAAAAGAAAGGGTTTAAATTCATTTCTGAATCCCTTTAACCCATAACTGGATCTGAGGTAATTAAAAAAAAAGCATTTCGCTGTATAACGCTGAAGAGGACATCTTCTGTCTGTTCCAGTGTTTCCGTGTGTCCTGTTAAGCACCCGAGTAAGGTGAGGAGACTGGCAATGCCTCCGTATCCACAAGCAGTAATGTAAGAAAAAAAAAATTGACGAAGCAGCAAAAATGGCATATACATTAAAAAAAAAACAAAAAAAAAAAAAAGAACTTTGGCTGTCCAAATATACATATATAAAGTCACAATAAATATTATCAGAGTAGTATTCTCGCAGTCTCTTTTTGGTGGGTACTGTACTATATTCGTCGTCTCCCATGCCGGAGAGCAAACCACATGTGCAAAACGAGAGAGCCCCTGCCAGTCTTGCTCATATTCGAGGGAGGAAGTGAGTGACCGTCATGGACGTGCTGGCCTTGTTGCCTCTCTTCACTCTGCCGTGTTTGCTGAGAGCGATATAGAATCCCTTGTAAACGGAAGACTCGTAGGCATTATAGTTATTTGGCAGCAAGCTCTCCTTGAACTTGCACTCGTGTTTGAAGGTGGGCTGAAAAGAAAGGAGACAGAAAGCAATCAGAAACACGGACGAAAACAGTTTCCTGATTTTACAGTTCGGACAAAGTTATGTGCAAGGTTAGACATACAATTTAGCCTCGGCCTGATCGATAAATATTTCATCGTCATGCTTATATGAACATGTGAGGCAGCTGTGTACTGTTATAGGCTGATACCATAATGACCATAAGGGCATGATAAGGATTTGCCAGGCACTTTATACATGCTTTTTATAATTATAATATGCACTTGATAAACTAGTTATCAAGGAAAATTTTATATCATTTAAAGTTTATTTTGCTCTTGGTATTCATTGGGGGTAAGGGGCAGAATTAAATAATAATAATTGTCTCTTAAATACATCTTTAACTGTTTGTTCATTAGGGAGCTATAAATCTTTTCATTGGAATTTGTACTTCTGTATAGCTGGATAATGGACGTCGTTAAGAGTGATAATCAAGTACTGTATAATTGAATTGAACAGAGATGAAAAACATTTATATATAATATATTCTGTACGTAGGCCATTATAAATACCTGTCCTCATACTTGGGTGCACTTATTAAAATATCAGAAGAGACAGCATCTTATTCAGAGACAATGTTTATCTGGGGTTTATACTTTATATGCCACAAACATTAAATCTACTCTCTCACTCTCTATACTGCTTATCCTGAACATGGTCTCACACCAAAGAGAGAACCAGAGTACCAAGAGGAAACCCACCAAGCACAGACCTAAAGGTAGGACTCGAACCAATGACGTGCGAGGTCTCAGTGCTAACCACTACGCCACTGTGCTACCACAAATACAACTATAAAATTATATTAAGAACTCCTCTTAAGCCTATTTAAAGTGAGCTGGAACCAGAACAGATACCTGCTTGGTCAGGAGATTCACTCCACCGTGGGTATATTTCCTTTAAAGAAGAAGGCAAATCAACTAAAATGGGTACGATGCAGTTTTCTAATTGCTTTGAAATAGCTTAATGAAAGCATAAAAAAGGTGAACTGTGCACACGTATAACAATTTGATGACCTCAACTTTGTGTTATATTAAACTTTCTGCAAACTAAAGTCAAGTAAAATGGGGTTTTATTGTCATTCCTTGTATACATAGGAATGGCATGATGTTTCTCCGGGTCCATGGTGCTCCACGTAACTGTACACAAATCTACATAATGTGCATATAGAAAATAAAGAAAATACACAAAACATGCACTGTAAACTCGCAGCGATTCTGTAGTGTTGCAGCAAATTTGATATCATAATATGAATTTATCTATTCAATTCAATTCAATTACTTTTTTCAATATAAAAAAAAAACTAAAAAAAAAAACAAAAACAAGATTCATGACTCTTGCACAGCTCCTGCCAAATGCTTTTGACTGCTTTCACAGTTTGAAATATAACACTACTTCCTTGTCGTTATGTAAAAATAGGATATGCTGCATCAAGTGCTGTATTTTTAATCTGGCAGCCAATTAATGAGGGTGAAGCCCAGAACATTGCTGTTATTGCACCTGTAGCATGATTATCATACACTTCCAGTTTCAATTCAGAAAAAAAAAACAAGCCTTAATACATGCTCACAATAGCATATAATTACCATTAGATCATTATTTGAATATTTGTCCACTTAAAAAAGGTATTAACTTTGTTTTACTTTTTTGTCTCGAGTTCATGAGTTCACTGTATTGGGGGAAATACTATCTCAAGTCAAGTCAAGTCAAGTCAAGTAGGCTTTTATTGTCATTTCAACCATATACAGTTCAGTACACAGTGTAACGGAACAACGTTCCTCCAGGACCAAGGTGCTACATACATGCAACATAAATTTACAACACGAATTACCAGAACTAGCTAGCTCACTAATCTGCTTTGTTAATCCACATTTTTGATTCTCTGATTGATCTGATAAGCCCTTTAGTTCAGTTCAGACACACCAACACACACACAAACTTATTTTGAGGGCTCTGAACAACAATATAACTTTGTTGCATACAGTACTGTGCAAAGGTCTTGAGCCACCCCTTATTTCTTCGTGTTAAGTTAAATACAATTAAATGATGTCGATTAAATTAAACAAATTGGAATGGATGTTTTACTGCGGAAGGATAGAAAGTGCCTAAAGATACAATTTAAAAACTGGTTGTTTAAGTAACAACTTCAGCAGCAGCCTCATTTCCCCTCTCGTCTGTTCCAACCGCTCAGCACTTAGCATCACCAATATACTAACCACAGGCTTGATCATTATCATCTACACTGGTTTCTCACTGGTTCATGCCTTACGTTAGTAGTTTTCCAAGCTTGAATGTTTCTTAGTTTACTGTGTGGCTTAACAAACAAAAAAAAAGAAAACGAGAGTCAAAGACCTGACAGGCACAAAAGTCCTTCAGGAAGCCTGGAGAACTATTCCTCAAGAATATATTAAAATATAAGAAAGTCTGGATCTTTGGAAGGATAAGACTATTGCACAGTAATGTATGTTAATAAAAAATTCCAAAAAAATGTCCTTTAAGAATTTAAAGTTAATCAGAATCTTAATATGCAGAAATACTGAAGAGTTCTTGAACTTAAGTTGCAGCCCGAAGAGAACAATTATGCACAGGTTAGATTGGTGACCTCGCTAAATTAGGTCTTTCTGCATGTTTAAAGTATGCACATGACGTTGGATCAGAAGTGGGTTCCGCGTCAGGAGGTCACGGGGTGTGCCAAATTTAGAGAGGTGAGCAAGAGGGAGCGAGAAATGATTGCTGATGAAAACTAACCATTACACAGTTTAGCCTTCTGGTACACATGGACAGCCTAATGAAAAGCAGTGTATCGTAACGGTAAGTGTAAGTAACATCGTCTCAACACAGTTGTTCGAATAGACAGAATCCATTCCTGCGATTGGAGATTTTGTGACTGAGCTAATGCTGTAAACTCTCAGGCTGCAAGGTGATAAAAATGGCAGCAAGGCTTTAATGGTTACTTTTAGCAGCAATTAAACCCCATGGATATTTCAAGTACTTTCTGCCTTATATAAATATACAGATCTTTAAGCATGAATGAACAATATCAATAAAATAAATTTATCTTTAATATTCATTTTGGCATGATTCTTGCTTGTGTCTTTATATTGACCTTACAATGAACAACCTGCAAGTGGGAATTTTTTTTGTTTTTGCTCAAAATGCAAATAAATCACCTTTTTTACAATATGCTCAGGTTCAGATACTTTAGAAAGAAAACTAGCCAGTATTTAAGAGCGGATTATAAAAAGCATACAAACGTGAGATTAAGAAATTTCATATAAAGTTAATATTTCTCATTCTGCTAAAGAGATATCTTTCCTGTTAGCTTCAATAACTAAAAAATATTATAATATTATAATACTAACTGAATAATATATACAATATAGCAAATATATAATACAATTATATATATATAAACAGTATATAGTTTAACTGGTTAAATCTATTCCATGAGCAGTTGTCCATATATATATATATATATATATATATATATATATATATTTTTTTACTAGTAATATTTTTAAGTAGTATTTCACCATTCAGCTTCAGTCTTTTCAGTTCACATTCAAAGCTCTAATATGTTTTCATTCCGACCTGACATCTGAAACTCTGAGCTGTCTTGGTCACGATGTACTTGCTTGTCACAAGGGAACTGGATTTAATTGCGCAACTAAAGAGAGACTATCATGTAAAGGATGTTGAAACTTTCAACAAGGCTATAATGAGGCCGAACAGATGATGTGAAAAACACTCAGGGGTAATCCACAGGCGATGAATACAAGGACTTTCTATACTGAAGTTGTTTTTCAGGCTTTGCACTTCTTAAAATTTTGCAACTTTTTAAATGAATGGATCCTACGTTCGTTCCATGACACACTTATCTAGGATATTCAGAGCTCTAACCTCAGTGTCGAATTACTATTTACAATGTTTGTTAACCCTTCGTTTCCAGATGGATTTAAGGGAATACTGTAGAGGAGTGGAGACTTTATATTGATACATGTAAGTTGTATTTGAAACATCTACATCTCACCTACTTTACACTAGTTGTTAGCTTTACTCTTAAAGTGATTATGGTCTTATGTAGCTTTTACATATTGTCCATATATGTCCATGTTAATAACAATGTAATGACTTAACTTAGTAAATATACATTTCTATTTAATGACTCTAGCATAATTTCGACATTATTTACTTATTTACTTTTTGCTAAACTTACATACATAATTTACCTAAGTGGAAATACCCTTAATTAAATATATCGCTCAACAATTGTGGGCAGCATCAGAAATTAGCCCTGTTGCCTAGCACCTCCAGGGTTGGGGGTTTAACTCTCATCTCCAGTCTATGTGTGTGGAGTTTGCTGGGGGTGGTGTCCTTTTTGTACTGTGTTAGTGTATGACTGGGTGTATCAGTGTGTGTTTGTGTGTGTGTGTGTGTGTGTGTGTGTTTCCCAGGGTGCATCGTGCCTTGTGCTCTCAGTTACGTGGGATAGCCTCCAGAACCCCCATTCTCCACCCTCCCACAAAAAATGAACTATAATCCTGAAAGTGACCTGCTCCCTGTCAAGTTTCTTCCTAGTGTCATCTCAGGGAGTTATTCCATGCCACCATCGCCTCAGCTTGCTCATCAACGATATGTCTAATTTATTTATATAAATGTAGTGATGACACTCTCCAAAAGCGTTATACGGATTAAAATGGGATTGAATTGAATTGGGTGGCATGGTGGCTTAGTAGTTAGCACTTTTGCCTTGCACCTCCAAGGTCTGGAGTCGATTCCCACCTCGGTCTGTGTGCATGGAATTAGCCTGTTCTCCCCATGCTTAGTGGGTTTCCTCCAAGTACTTTGGTTTCCTCCCCCAGTCCAAAAACATGCAGATTAGGTTAACCTGGCATTCAAAAATTGCCTGAAGTGTGTGTATAAGCGTGTGATTTTGTGTATGTGTGTGCCCTGTGATGGACTGGCATCCCATCCAGGGTGTGTACCTGCCTCATGCTCTAAGTCTCCTAGGATAGGTTCTAAGCCCCCCCACACCACTGAACATATACAAGTTGACCCGGAACGATATACAAGATGACCCTATTAACAAATCTAAACAGTGACCATATCAAAACCTGCAGATTGCAGGTTTAAACAAACAAACAAACAAACAAACAAACATCATTTTCATTTTAATTAGGACTATTGAGAAATTAAAGCAAAAAAAAAAAGATTGCAGCGGATAAAATAAAAAGCAGTAGATTGTTGATCATTCTAGGATCACTTATAACAAACAAACAAACATCATTTTCATTTTAATTAGGACTATTGAGAAATTAAAGCAAAAAGAAAAAAGAAAAGAAAAAGATTGCAGCGGATAAAATAATAAGCAGTAGATTGTCGATGACTTATAAATCTCCAGTGCATATAAAGTCCTCTGACTTAAAGTACATTTTCAATATCTTTGCTTTTCTAACTGAATAGTTGAGCTGATTAACAAACTATTTATTAGGCTGAAAATAGTAAAAACAAATAGGAAAGATATTGGTGAGAGATTTTCTGTTATTATACCATTTAAATATATGTAAACCATACATTTTTTTTATTGCTTGAATAAAGTCTGATGATTTCTTCTCACACTTACTTACTTGTCTTTGAGGTTTGGAAATAAAAAGACGTTTTTTTTTTGTGGTGATACCTGCTGCTCTTACACCTGGAAACAAGCTCTTAGAGATGCGTAACAAATAAGATGTGCCGCACACGGGGCCTGAAGGAGGATGACAGGGAGAACTGCGAAACCCTGGCTTTAAGGATGCTGCGCGGAGTGGAACCTACCGTGCCGTAGAGTCTTCCCCTGCTGTTCATGGCGACGAACAGCTCGCTCTTGACGCCGTAGAGACTCACCACGCCGCGCTCGACCGCCGAAATTTCGATCAGACCTGAGCAGAAAGCACAAGCAGCGCGTTAGAGTTCCGATCAGTCCTGCAGCAGCGCGCAGGGACACGCAGGGACACGCGTGGTGCCTTTGTCTCACACGGAAGAGAAAGCGCGTTCATACTGTAAGTTAATGTCTTACAGAAGTGAACTCGGGACAGGAGACTGCGGACCGACTCGGACTTCGGACTTCCGAAGGAGAGGCGGTGTTAAAATAAGTTGCCGGCTATCTATATCCATGCAAGCATTCGTGTCATGTGGATACTTTACTTTTTAGTTGATAAACGCATGGAACATCTATATATCATGTGCGTTCCGTGCGTTTATTCGTACTGTACCTGTTCGTGACAATTAGCATGCTTCGTTTTTTTTTGCTTTTAAGATTGCGCGCACACGCACGTGCACAGCTTTATCGCTAGATGTGCAAATGGGATGCATCATGCATGCATGCACATATTTGATATACTTTCCATCCAGCCATGCATGCATATACGTTTAGTGATGAAGCTGCGCGTCCGGGACGTGTGCGAGTGTGTGCGCGCAATAGGAGCGCGTCTATGCGTGTCTATCAGCGCGTGTGTGTTGCGTGTGTTGCACACAGACTCACTGTACTGATTCTCGTCGTGCACGCCGCCGATCCGGCCATCTGGGAGGACCTGCAGGTGAAACCCGATGCCCACGTTGCAGTAGAGCCGCCGCACGCGCTTGATGCCCAGCAAATAGTCGTTCTCCCAGCTCGTGTCCGCCCTCTCGCCCGAGATGGCCAGCACGGAGCGCGACAGCAGGCTCTCCCAGCGGCGCTCGGGCCAGGTCCCGTTGGTGGCGCTGACGCCGGGCGGCCCGATCCCGGTCAGCAAGCCCAGGAAGAGCGCGGCGGCGGCGGCGGCGAGCGGCCAGCGCGCGCTGGCCTCGCGGACCATACTGCCGAGCGACCTTCGCGCGGTGGCCATCCGGTTTACCTCGGGGGCACGTGGTGCGCGGCGCACGGCGCTAAAAATACCGCTCCTCCTGTTTTCCTGCCTCCGGCATGGCTGCACGAGCTTATTTTAGCGACACGGAGCAGGGTTTCAGGAGCGAGGCGCGATCCCGGAGTCAGTGGGGGACGGAGCGAGAGCGCGCTGCGAGGTGCGGTGCCTGTGCTGGTGCTGATAGTAGTGATTAGCATGTTTCGCCTCTTTGCTTTTAGGGGCAACGCCGGACTGCTCAGTGCGTGCGTGCGTGCGTGCGTGTGTGTGTGTGTGCGTGCGTGCGTGTGCGTGTGTGTGTGTGTGTGTGGCCCCACGCTCACCGAACACCTATCACACCTTGCCAGGCCCTCCTGACGTGCCACATCACTCTGTCCTCACGCACCGTCCCGCGCGATCAGGAGGAGGAGCACAGAGAAAGTTGTGATGGGCGCCCAAGCAGGAGCTCTGGATGGGACTACAAGAGTCCCAATTTGGGACGCTGGTCATATGACTGACCAGGCCGCTTCCTTATTTAGAAGGAAGGTGTAAAAACAGGTCACTTGTCACCGGAGAGCAATGGCACTCAAAGTAGCGTCTGCTGCCTTTTTGGAGGAAGTTTATACAGCTCCGGAAAGCTTAATAGTATGATAACTATGCGCGAAATCTCTTTCGGAGATATAAACCCGAGCGCAGGGCTTTAGATGATACGGATGCGCGGCGCGGCGCGACACGGTGATGCTGCGCAATGCTGTACCGAACGCGCGCGATGCCGTGACGTCAGCGCAATCTGTCTCCTGCACCGGCCGAATGACATCACTTACTTCAAACCCAGCATCAGCCGGCATTTGACGTCTATATTCAGTCATGTAAACTTTTTAAAATGTTATAAATAAAATAGAGTCTTCCTCTTCAGCATTTTAAGTAACGTTTGAGAAAAACTTTAAGTAGCCCTGATTTAAGCATCTCTGGTTTGGTCTAAAAATAAAAAAATATATATATATATACACTCGCATTCACACACTATGGGCAATTTGGGAATTAGCCTAATCTGTAGGGGCTCAGGAATGTGCAATATAAAATGACATTGTTTTCAGCACAAAATAGGCAATAAACTGAATTTTATTTCATTTTAACCAATTATACAAACAGGACTGAGCAAAAAAAGGTAAAAAAAAAAAGGGTCACATGGGCAAAGAAGTAGCACCGTTACACCTGATCACATGTTTATATGGATGTTTATGGTTGTTTCTCTGACTACAAAAATAATAAGAATACGCTTATTTTTAAAGGTTCTACATATTTGTGATGTCATTCCCATCTTCCGATAGTGTTGAAATGTATATGTCATAAAAGTAATGAAAACTTTCGTTCTACCCGACATATCTGAAAACCCCATATGCACAGTTTGATGTCTGAACACCCCCCAACTAACCACATATATATTTTTAAATCATCATTGACCTGTGCTGAGTTGCTTGGTTTTTTAGGATTATTGTATGGCCAGTTGGTTACAGTAGAGATAACCCTTACACAGTATTTGGAATTTTCTTCAGGATAGTTCAAATATCTATCTATCTACCTATCTATCTATCTATCTATCTATCTATCTATTACAACAACAGTGTATATATAGCATAGCAATACACTTATGCATGTACTTTTAAATGTTAGCATGAATCCACTTGATCTCCCACTTGAAGAGGAATTGCACTACATGTCACTACTCTGGCAAATTTGCACCATCATATGCTGCATCATCACCTGTCTTAAACATGATGCCTGAGCCCAGAGGGAAATAATGACATCCCAACAGACAGACTAAGCCTGAGATTGATTGTTGTGTCAGACAGCCGGCGAAGGGGCAGTACGATTCTGCTGAGTGACTGCTGAGAGCACTGCTTTGCACCTCGACATTTTTAACATTTCCCCATCGTGGTCTAGATCTTGCTGAGCCTTTGGTCAATATGGTTCTACATGGGCTAGAGACAAATCAAATAGAGAAAAAAAAACAGTATAAAATGTTAGTGAGGTGTTGGAGTGTGCTGTAGCATTGATTGTACTAGTCTGCATGGGAGGAATAAAAATATATATATATATTATAGGAGGTTTCCTTTTATTTGTAATGACAGTCACATCTATCTAACACATCATTTAAAAATCTCCCACAGGTGGTAAACTGGGTTGATATCTATAGTAGTGAACACCATGAAATATTATTGGCGTAATTTTTCTAATCCTCAAATCATACATTGAGCCATTGTAGAAAAGACCACACCCATCACGATCAAAATACTTCATTATACATAATCAGTCACAATAACTTTGAGTTGATTTGTTTTTTCGCGACTTGCCTCCATGTAAGTTTTAACATACTTTCAGTTTTGTTCTGCAATGTTCAAAACTTTTTGTGCAAATTTTCTGGAACTGTCGTCTTTGAGAACACTTAATACTGGTGTTGACCGACATATGTTGAGGACTTACACTTTTTGAAAAAAGGTTAAGTTTATCCTATCCAGGGTGAAAATGATGAAAAGCCTACAAAAAATGTTGCATTAGCTTGTGGCAGAGCTGGTAATATAAAATGTACAGTACCAGGGCATTTAGGCTCAGGATCGAGAAACATTGACCTGGAAGAAAACAACATGACCATTTTTAGACAAAGGGGGTCAAGCGCATTGTTAGAACTAGGTCAGGCTGCAAATATCACGAATAGAGAGATGACTGAGGAGTCAGCCCTATACGGGACAGTGTAGAAGATAGTTGCTGCAAGACTGTGAAGTCCAGCAATGAAGTGGAAGTTACCAGAGAGACAGAGGAGAATTCACTGACATGTGCGTTATATCCTCCTAAATGATACTGCATGACCAGCACCATGTTATAGACCAGTTTTCAATAAGACCAATCACAGGGTGTACACTTAAGCACTTCCCAGAAAAAAAAAAGTGTATGAGAGTCATGGCTGTCAAACATAACTTGAAATCTGAGGACCGCAGGAAAGAACGTCATGAATGTTACTTCTGTCTTTGGTCAGCTGTTTCTCTCTCTCTCTCTCTTCCCTCTCTCTCTTCTCTCTCTTTCTCAGCCCCTCCTTCATATATAATTCCAAATTGTTAAGAATGACTTCGCCATACCGATAGGATTTTGTGCACCCAAGGAGTGCATCGGTGTGAGTAACAGGATCTACTGCATTTCAATCCCTTTAAATTATTATTTTTTATGAACATAGGGATATACAGTATACATTCAACAGCTGAGACGGACCTATACCGGCAGGCAGGGGATTACTCAAGCATGACATAATGCCCATCTAAGTCTATTAAACATTTAATACTCGGCAGGAGGGCAGCTGTATTTTCACGTCTGGTGGGTTTTACTGCTTCCTAATTTTATGGAAAACTCTGTGCAAATGTATAAATAAAGACATGAATCATGAAGGAATAATACATTTTTAAAAACAACGTGATCCATAATTCACGACTGAAGGAATCATACTATTTTGAGTATTACAGAATGCTAACATATCCCAGAATAATATAATCTCGATGAACCCACCTGCGTAATCATGCAAATACCCACTCAGCCAATCATATGGCAGCAGAGCAACGCATAAAATCATGTCAAGAGCTTCAGTTAATATTCACATCAATCATCAAAATGGGGGAAAGGTGAACTCAGGCAACTTTAAACGTGGTTTTAGTGTTTCAGAAACTGCTGATGTCCTTGGGGGCTTCAGGCACAGGAGTCCATAGAGTTTAAACAGCCTGGTGAAAAAAACTAAACAAAACTGAGAGCAGCAGCATTTCTGCAGCTTGTCAATAAGAGAACTGAGGGAAGAAAGGCCAGATTGGTTCAATTCTTTAGTTGTCCAGTTTTGGTGTGCCTGTGCTTACTGAAATATTCAATCCAACATGCAAATCACCAACAACCATGACATAGTTCTTCCACTGTCACAGTTACTGTGACCACATTATTATGTTTGATGCAAACACTATCTAAAGCTTTCGACATGCTGCAACATGGATCACTGCATGAATCAGTAAGTTTACGGGTATTCCCAATAAAGTGGCCAGCTAGTGCACATCCTCATATTGAATATTTGTGATAACAACTAAAAGAATTACAACGCCTATGTACATAAACGGCTGACTCAGTGGTGGTGACTGTGCTCTGTATAATTAAATAGGATGCAGTGAGTTTTCTAGAAGCTTGACCTAAGCATGTGTGCTCAAGCAGTCTTAATGTTCCAGAGTGTGTGTGAGCTGACAGGATCAGAGGCAGAAGCATGGTTTGTGAGCACACTGCATCTGCCCCCTGCAGAGAGAAAGAGAACTCTAAGTACTAAAGCACGTACTAGGGATGACTCTGGCATAAATGCTGCTGGCTTACAGATCTAGAGGTCATCACTTTCTTTGCTGCCTGAGATCAATGTGTGTGTGTGTGTGTGTGTGTGTGTGGTACTTATTTATTTGCTTCACAAGGCATGAACAAGGACAGAATCATTCCTGATTTATATTTCCCTAGAGAGTGATCTTCGTAACAATACATTATTATTTTTGTGCTAGTTTCAGTGGCCAAAAGTATTGAGACAAAAGTGAAATTCAATGTTTTACAAACATTTATTGTACATTTTTACAAATAATAATCAAGATAATAAAAATATATTTTTTTTCAATAAAATACTGTACAACAATCAGTGATTAGTATGTGTTTATTCTTCAAAACCTGCTGGATCCGGCTGGGCATAGAGTCAAAAAGACGTCTGCAGTGCTCTGGTGTCACTCGTTCAATCAATGCCTGCTTGATTGCTTCCCGAAGATCATGTACAGAAAACGGTTTCCTAACTGCTACTGTATTCTCCACCACTGTCTAACAGTTTTCTATTGGATTTACTGTAGGTCTGGAGATGACCCAGGCCATAGCTCCAAACGCTGAGTACCATTGTCACATAGCCATTTTTTTTTGTTTACTAGTTTTTCAGTTAATCACACCTCTTCAGCCAACAAAGATTAAACTAATTAGAGAAATAATCTGTGCAATGAAAACTATAATGCATGGCATATGTTGTATTAATACTTTGCCCATCATTATACTGTAGACTACTATCTAGTATTTTTTTAGAGTACACATTAACTGCTTGCTTTTGAATATTTTCAGAGGTATCTTTTGTTCAACTATGTTTTTGCATCCGTTGCACGAGGCCAGGGTTAACAGGTTTCAGTCAAATTTCCAGTAAAACTTTGTCCACCATAGTGCCTATACATTTCTTCATAATCCCTCTTTGCATTTTCCATTTTTTGCAATATATACTTCTTAACGCTGCCAATACAGTCCTGACCTGTCAAGGCATGGACTGCACAAGACCTCTGAAGGTGTGGTGTCTGGCACCAAGACATCACTAGCAGATCCTTTACAGTATGTCCTGTAAATTGTGAGGTGGGGTCTCCATGGATTGGACTTGTTTGTCCTGCACATCTCACAGATGATCAGTCAGATTGAGACCTGGAGAATTTGTATGCCCAGTCAACTCCTTGAACTCTTTGTAATGGTTTGCTCCTCAAACCATTCCTGAAACATGTTTGCAGTGTGACAGATGAATAATACTGCTCAAAGCAGTCACTGGCATTATTGAATACCTTTACCATGGAGGGCTGTACTTGGTCTGTAACCATGTGTATGTAGGTGGTAAGTGTCTAAATAACATCCACATTATTGATGGGACCCAAGGTTTCCCAGCAGAACATTGCACAGAGCATCTAACTTTTTCTGTTGGTTTGCCAACTTCCCATAGTGTATCCTCAGGTAAGCTGAACACAGCAACTAAGCAATCCACATGATGAACTTTTCGCATTGTTCCATGGTCCAGTTCTGATGATCATGTCCCCATCGGAGGAGCTTTCAGCATTGGACATGGGTCAAGAGACTGTGATGCTGACATCTTTCTACAAGGGAGTATCAAAAAGTTTAGAGATTTGTGCTCCACAGATGCGGTTGCTTTTGTTATATGTTCTCCCTCCATCTCTATCTAGGAGCCTCTGTAGTTTAACAAGGGACTGTGAAGGCCAATGGTGACCATTGTACTTATTTTATTTCTACAACCATGGTAAAACCTCCAGTCAACATTCACACACTATGGGCAATTTAGAAATATCAATTAGCCTAATCTGCATGTTTTTGGACTGTACAAGAAAACTGGAAAACCCAAAGGAAACTCACCAAGCAAGGGGAGAACATGCAAGCTCCATGCACACAGACCCAATGTGGGAATCAAACCCAGGACCTGGGGATACAAGGTGACAGTGCTAAACACTAAGCCACCGAGCTGCCATGTTCTCCCTCAGATGCTTTCGAACCTGGCAATATAATTTGCTATTGACTGGTAAAAGCAAAGTGGGTCGTTTTCTTCTGACCATGGAAACCCCAGGATGATGGGTACCGTGGTGGTGACAGTAGAAAAGGAAGATGTCCTTTAGGTGGAGTGCACTGACTTGGAGGGTATCAGGCTCTGTGTTTTGTGATGGAACCTCTTCCAATGGAACCCCATCCACTCATAGGGGATGTTGCAGCAGTAGTCACACCAGCTTGAGTTTCTCAGTAAAGTCACACTTAATGAAGATGCCAGATGTACCAGAGTCAATCAACACTGTAACACAACACAGTAACACAACACTGTAACCGTTTGCTCTGATGTGGTCCGTGCTGACTTGGGCAGTGGCTTAGCAGTACACTGGGTGACATGATGCTTGGGGTTGCAGCAATAAAAGCAGAACTGCTTGCATTTTCAGCGCTGTTGCCCCCTTTCATTAGGCTTAACTTGCCCTAGCTCCAATGTCTCCGAAGGAGGCGCTTCCAGAATTGGCAGCAGGAGGGGGTTGGAGGTGGGGTCATGGCTCCCATGAGTTTCCGACTCTTGAGTAGTCTGTCAAGGCGGATCAACATGTCGATCAGGATGTCAAGGGAGACCTGAAAATCTCAGCACACCAGTACATTGACAGATTTACAATCAGACCTTTGCCATTTCACTGCCAGCTGCCAGGGTGTGTAAGCTCAGCACATACTTCCACACCCTGGCACTCTGGTACCCTTGTCTCAGCGTGAGCAAGCACTCGCTTTACTCCTTACCCTCAGGAGAGTGGCAGAGCTTTCGCTGGAACAGATGGAGGAAGCACTCGGAGAAGGTCACATTCTCGCCTCCCTGTAACTGTACCACTGTAGAGCATGTGAGAGCTTTGTCAATGAGAAGGTTAACGCAATGAGTCGAAAAGGCATAAAGACCTAAAGCAAGCACAGACCGTGAATCAATCTCATATCGCATGATGACTGAACACTCGTGAAAACGTTACTGTTCCTCTTTTCAGACTTAATCACTCACTCATTCAATGTCTATACGGCTTTATCCTGTATACAGAGTTGCGGAGGGCCTGAAGCCTATCCCAGGAAACTTAGGGTGCGGGGAAGGGTACACCATGGATAGGTTGCCAATCCATCACGTGGCACACACTACAGGCTCTACACTACACTACACGCAATTTGGGAACGCCAGCTAGACCAATCTGCAAGTCTTTGAACTGTGGAAGGAAACCGGAGTGCTCAAAGGAAACCCACCAATCACTGGGACAAAATGCAAACTGTACACACACAGACCCTTTATTTATATATATTTTATTGGTTTAACACGCACTTTCCTAAAATCAGGTATAATTAAGTGATGGGAACAATGTAAATAACAATGTAAATAAGCTTATTGTTTCAGCGCTTATTAAGCATTTTGTTGAATAAAATGTTAATAAAATTGTATGCAGATTTTTTTTGTTCTATTTGCAAACAAATATTTAAAATATAAAACAAAAAAAATGACTAAAAAAATATTAAATTATTGGCAAGTAAAACAGCCTTTAGTAAATTATGATTATAAGTAAGCTTAATAATCTTAGATTTGATTTGTTGTAATATTATTTTTAAAAAGTGTAGATAAATTTGGCAATATATTTTCACTTGGTATATAATTTCATCATAGGTCATTCATCATATCATCAGGTTACAATACACCAAAGAGACATAATCATATATACAAGCACCACTCTTGAGTAAAGTGCATAACTGCACTAGTAATTTCATAAGCTTTAAACCTTTAAGTCACTCACCACTTTTGGATTTGCATCTCTTTGAGAGAGCAAAAGAGCTGAAGCCAATAATATTAGAGGGAGAAGTTGGCACAGGAAAGTGCAACTAAATTCTGTGGTAAGTGTAAAGGTGGGGTGAAGGAGCTCACAGAAATGAGATTTTAGTCCAGGTTTCTGTTAACCGATTAGTTATTCTAATTTTCTGAATGCAAACCTCAGAAGATCAGCAGTTACTGAAATACACAAACCAGCCTCTCTGGCACCAACAATTATACCAGAGCAAAATCACTGAGATATTTTTTCCTGATGGTTGATTCGAACATTACCTGAAGTTGCTTGCCCATATCCTGCTGCCACACTAGCTGATTAGGTAATTGAATGAATGATTATGTGTACAATGTTAATGAGTTTGGAGAGTACCATTAACCGAGGAACAGATAGAGCTGGAGGTGTCGCGCACCCCAGTTCTTCTGTCTCGCCGACTGGAACCCAATATCAGGCCACTGAGCCCAGCGCAGGAATGTAAGACATTCTATCAGACATTCATGGGCCACTTTGCACGTTCTCACCCCCTTCAGGCGTCAAGTGTGCCGGCGGCTATCTCAAAGCGAGTGTGAAAGCATGAGCACCTTTCTCCACTGTCTGATTTGAGTTCCAGTAGGACACACATGCTAGGAATGGGTGGGTTAGTGGGGGGCAGAAAGCCAGGAATGTCGAGGAAGGTGATTTTGCAGATGAAAGGAGAGAGTGTACACACACACGCACACACACACACGCACACACACACACACACACACTTGTCTTACTATCCTTGTGAGGACTAATTTATTCTACTCCTCCACCTAAATCTAAAGCTTAACTGGAATTCTGTAGGAAACTCTAAAGTTTTGATCATTGGGAGAAGCCAAATGTTTCAACAAGGTCAAAACGTAAAAACTGCCAGATGTCCTGAGAGAGAGAGAGAGAGAGAGAGAGAGAGAGATCACAATGAGTCAATAATTCTGTCCCTCTGCCAGGAAGTGCTGTTGTGCCAAAGGATGTCATCATCATTATGTGAATAGTTGCATCATCAATATGTGGAGACACTAACCACAAATTAATTACTTTAGTGACTTTAGATGTACAGTAATCTTCTTCCAAAGAAACAGGGAACAATTTCCCTATTCTTTCTGACCGGTTAATGATCTCATTGAGTGATCCTTTTCCTTTGACCTCCAGCAATGTTGTCTAATCTCTGCGGTCTAATCTCAGCAATCTGATGAGGCGTAATAGGTATAACAGTAGATGATAAGGTTCTCGCTCACCACAAGAGGTCAAAGCACAAAACTATTTAGGAAGCAAAAGTTTCCTTTTGAGAACAAAGTATGAAGGCAATCTCTTTTTTTGAAAGCACTGCCCTCTGGTGGAAGAGGAGTGCATTACTTCCACTCAATAATTCACTGCATTGCAGCATTACAAGACAGTTTGTTTCTGCTTGAAGACTATCTGCTCAGAATATATAAATAGCCAAAGTGCAAATTAAACTCTACAGGCACAACAAGGGATATAGTTCACTAGATAGATAGATAGATAGATAGATAGATAGATAGATAGATAGATAGATAGATTTCAATTATTCACAGACATTTTATGCCATTAATTTCCTCTTCATAGTTGTGAAAAAAAAAAATTGAATGCACTAAACAGAAAGGTGGATGATGGTGCATGGGGACTGAATTTTTATCAACGTGACAAATTTAAGTCCGAAGATGTGTCTGTATATCCCCCACATTTGATGCGTCATTGTTTATAAGAGATTAGACATTAGATCAATTTTGATTTCTCATAATGGTCTCGTGAATATATACCTAAAGAAGTATAAAGCTTCTTGAAAACAAGGCAAAGTATAGATGTCTCGAATAAGGTAATTTCCTTCCATTTTCTACTTCTATGTAAACATTATGTTCTAATCATTGAGTGCTTTTAAGTTTTTAAATGCAAAATATAATTGGTTGAAAAAAAAATCAGTGGTTGTTTCAAGCTTTTTAGCACAAAGATTTGTTTATTTCAGCATTTATTTCTAGGAGGAAGTCAACACGACAATCAGTTTTATCATGACATGAGCATATCTTTAAAAAACTGCAGACATAAACAAATAGGCATAATAATTTTATGCTTGTTATATAATAACCTCATAATGAAAAGTATTTATTTTTGCATTAGATATAAATAAGATATACTCCTGCAAAAATATACGCCAGCTAGCCAAGATATACTCTGCTAAGATATACTCTGCTATATCTAGTGAACATAGAGAATATAATATAAATGAATGCATGGAACCTGTAACTAAGAAGCACTGGATCAACCAGACCGCTCCATTCGCTTTAATGGAACCAGTGCTTTTACTGGTTGTCATGGCACGGCTCTGAAGACACGATGTTCCCTAAGTTCCGCGAACAGGGGCGAAAGGGCTTAACTGGTGGTTTGGAATATGGTCTTAAAACAAGCTCTTGCTCAAATTTCATTCCCTGCCCCCCTGTAGCAATTAGCACATCAGCTTCCCAGACCACAAAGCTTCGAAAGTGTGCACTTATGTCAAGAAATTCAGGTGGGGAAAAATAAACTCCGGAAAAAACACAATGCCCATGAATGCTCGCTGCGCTACCCACTCAGGCCCCATGAGCGGCACTGCCAGCAGCTATTGTGGTCAAAGTGTAGTCTAGAGCTGCCTTAAGCTTGGAGGAAACCTGACCCCCGTGGCCTTTTCTGAGTCAGAAGATCACCGAGCTAGGACACAGCCTTCGCGACCGGATATCCGAAGAGCCCTTGTGCAGACTGCTGGGGTTGTCCTTATATAGAAGACAAGGGAAGTGCAATCAGTAACCTACTAATTAAAGGCAGAGGTGCGGGCTGATTGACCCTCATTAGGAAGGGAGAGCAGTGCTGGAAATATACTTTCTCTACCACAAGGCATGTCAAATCAGTCCGGATGTTACCTAACGTCCTTTCTTGTATGTGTGCCTTCAAGTCAAACGGGTTGTAGAAATTTTCTTCAGTTATTCAATACTGAGTCCATTGTTCACGCAGTCATGTTTTTATATTTTCAATTAGACAAACACAGTGTGCTCTTTATTGTGTGTTGCATCAATCCCCCAAGAGCATTGTCTATGAAATTGCCTATAATAAGTGGCTATAGCTTCTTCACACTTGTATGACTTGTATATAGACAGTGTGTGATTAATGCTTCTCCTAAGAAGACAGTATTGACTCCTTTCAGGCTCTAGAGACCTCGAATGCATTCAGCAGAGTCATCACATTACACCACAGTGAATTAAGTGTCCACTTCTTGTGTCCACACAAACCACCACACCACACACACATACTGTACTTAAAGGCTTAGCTTGATATGTAATTGGGTTATTGTATTCAAAAATTAACTTCATGGGTCACTTCATTAGTTGCACCTTGCTAGTACCTTTTGCTTTCAGGACTGACATAATTCTTCATGCCATCAATTCAACAAGATGCTGGAAACATTCCTTAGAGATTTTGGTCCGTATTCACATGACGGCATCACACAGTTCCTGAGTATTTATTGGCTGCGAATCTCCCGTTCCATCACATCCCAAAAGTGCTCTATTGGCTTGAGGTCTGGTGACCGTGGAGGCCATTTAAGTTCGGTGAAGCAACAATACTCAGGTAGGTTGTGTTATTTAAATGACACTCACTTGATACTAAGTGGCCAGAAGTGTGCCAAGAAACATCCCCACACCATTACACCACCACCGGCCTGAACTGTTGCTACAAGGCAGGATGGATCCGTGCTTTCATGCCGTTTACACCAAATTCTGATCCTCCCATCCAGCAGAAATTGAGACTCATCATACCAGGCAACGTTTTTCCAGTCTTCTATTGTCCAATGTTGGTGAGCCCTTGTGAATTGTCCACTGTTCTTAGCTGAGAGGGGTGTCATCCAGTGTGGCCTTCTGCTTCAATGTTTGACCTGTTGTGTGTTCAGAGATGCTCTTCAGCAAACCTCGGTTGTGCCGAGATGTTATTTGAGTTACTCAGCTAGACACATTCTGGCCATTCTACTCTGACATCTGGCATAAAAGGCATTTTCACCCACAGAACTGCTGCTTGCTGGATGTTTTCTCTTTTCAGACCCTAGAGATGGTTGTGAGATCAGTTGTTTCGGAAATAATTAGACCGGCACCAACACCCATTGAGCCTTCAAAGTCACCTTTCTTTCCCATCTTGATGCTCAGTTTGAACTTCAGCAGATCATCTTAACCATGTCCACATGCCAAAATGCATTGAGTTGCTGCCATGTGATCGAAAGATTAGATATTTGTATTAACAAATTGTATCATGTTTAGACAGCATATAAGAGAAGAGATGATTACTTTAGGAAACAGATCAATGTATTTGTGAGTTTAAATCAATAAGGTATGTAAACAAGTGCACATTATGTGAGATTGTTCACCATGTCAGTCATACAGTACTCTTACTATGAGGCAATGTGCATGACTGTAGATAGTCTGTTATGAAGATGGTGCCATTTTTTGCTTCTGTTTATGCCACTGAGTAATATCTCATGTGAAGAAAAAGCAAACTATCATGTTATGTCATGATCACCATTTCTTGTCGCTCATGACCGCTGCTTTATTTAAGTGGAGTAAAAACCAGGCCAGTGAGACATAAGCTTTTTTTGTACTATATCAAAATGACATGTTTGAAAGCAGTCATATACTGTACACATCCTGAAACATTCTGCTCACATGACTTTGTTTGGGTGCTTAGACTTGTGCTCTTCTGTGCACTCATTCATTTACCAAAAGCTGGCCTGTCCCCAGCGAGTCTTCCTCTCCAAAGGATCAAAAATAATGCTCCAGGGCCATACTATATAATTATAGATGCACACATGTACATACAAGTGACAACGTGGGCATCCCAATCATGAACTCAAACATGGCATAGACCTTTACCTGAGAGTAACCTTTGTCCTACTAGCTGTGACCAGTGATTGAAAAAAAAAACAACATCAACAACAACAAAAAAACAACTGTCCAAGTTTTCTAGACAGCACATGTTAATAAGTATGATGTATGTGACCATGGATTTGGCTTGCAATCGATATTTTTGGCATAGTAGGAGGTTTCCGTGGGAGGCCAAGAATGCGATGCCGCAGACTCTCTGGACGGGAGTATTATGGACCGATCCAGGTTGTCTCTGCATGACAAATGAGACCAGACCACCGCCTACTCACCGACGGGCAAATGACAGGCTTCCGAAGATCACGCTTCCAACAAGGAACGGAAAATGAAGGGGAGAGGCCGGGATTGCTTGTGGCCAGAGCGTGGGCGACTGCGATGAGGACGTGTCCTTTCTCTTTTGGTCCTTGTGTCAAGGGATGCTGCTTCTTTAAACTGTCCTGGCCCTGTTGTACAGTGCCATCTTCTGGACAACTATTCACAGTTTATTGTGTATCGTTTTGATATACACTAACTGCCCCCTCCCAAACAAAAAGTCCCCATTTCAGAAGGGGCGAGTTATTGGGCTGCATCAAGCAAAGAAAACAACTAAGGAGATTTGAAATTACTGGAACTAGGTTAAGAAACCTTCAAAACATGATCATCCCTGAAGGGGATAGTGTTGAACAAAGGCTTGAAATTGCTAGAGAGCATAAAGAGTGGACTTTGGTGAAATGAAAAATGGTCATGTGGTCTGATGAGTTGTGGTTGACCTTAATTCAGAGTGATGTGTGTGTCAGGGTAAGAAGGGAAGCGCATGAAGCAATGTACCCATCATGCATAGTGGCAACTACACACGCCTAGGCACTGTTATGATCTAGGGTTCCTTCAGTTGGTCAGGTGACGACCTTATTGTACGGAATGACCAGGGTATTACATCTACTGAATTTTTCTTCCCTGATGGCACAGGTATATTCCAATACTCAAATTTTAAAAGAGTGGTTCTGGGAGCATGAAGAATCATTTTCACAAATCAACTGGACACCACACTGTGTGCTGTAATCAAATGTGACTGAATGAAATCTGTGAGACTTTTTGTTTTGGTAGACAGTGTATAGTAATATAGATTGTGTACAACTCTTTCTACACGTCAGTTGTAAAATGTAGATATTTTGTCCATCTTACTTTTTTTTTTATTCCATGGTTTCATACATACTAGATTCTGTCATGTTTCCGCTTTTCAAAATGTGAGCTCAGACATAGACAGTTCATCACTTTTTATTCTGAATGGCATATGATAATTTAACAAGTCATGTTTTTCCACACAAGAAAAAACTATGCATTGCATATAAAGTGCATCCAGTCAGTTTAAGAGCAAAATTAAAGTGTGTATGGGATTAGACCTTCTTATTGCTCTCAACAACACCGTTCATGAAATTACAAATAAATAGTATTTAGCAGAATACTGTTTTTTTCCACTCCATAGTGTAAATATAAAACCGTTTGTCTGAAATCTTAGGACCATAAATATGAAAATGCCATACAGTATGACACCTGTATGAAAACACACTCTGGAGACATCTCTCTCTCTCTCCTTTTACCGCGGTAGTTATTGAGAAGAAAGTCCATCTTTTGAACTCGAGCCTTTGAGGCTGGCGAGGTGATCCTTCCTGTTAATAAAGATGCAGTGGAGCGCAACAGGTCTTGGGATGTTCTCTTCCACTTGAAGTGTGATAACAAACCTGCAGATGCCGGTGTTGGGGCAGGCTGAGTACACCTGGCTCATCTTCAGCCCCTCGGGTATGCTGCAGTTCAGGCCGTCCACCAGGTGACGCACTGCCACGCGGATGAAGGCACCGTGGCTCACCACTAATGCGTGGGTGCACAAGTTCTCAACCCCGTCATTGGCGAGTCCCGCAATTGTTGGCAACGGCAGCTCTGGGAACTCTGGGCCAGAACTGGGACATGCGCTGGAACAGTGGTCGGTTAGCATGCGCTGGAACATGGACTTTAGGAATTTGCGAAAACGTGTCTTTACCTGTAAGCAAAAACACATACCAAAAAGGTACTACTTATCATGCATGGCTGTGGCATGAAGATTTGAAACCGTGATACCTGGATGAGGGGTTGAAAGGGATGGCAGAACTCTTTCCTATGTTAATAAGAAAGACAATAAGCTTTTACAGGCATCTATAAGATTGTTTGGTTTGCCCATGTGTTGATTAAGCTGCCCTGTGATGTTGGTGCCATTTGTGCATTCTTCTTGGAGAAATAACATGCTAGTCTCCAGCTTTCCTGGTTATGAGCTGTAGTGTAGTCAGGGAAACTTTATACTAACCCTGGAACATCTACTTCCAATTAGTTAGTGAATTAGCAAACCTGGGTTAATTAGAGGAGAGGAAAAAAAACTACAATGTGTAAGAGTGGTAAAGAACCAGGATTAGGATTGAAAAAAAAAAAGCATTAACTTTCATAAAACACCAAAAGGTTTTTTGGTCTGGTCCCTGCTATCTGATTAGCTAGGAAATCACTCGTCCAAAAAGGGGTGTTCTTTTGTTCCCTGAGAGCGCGAGACATATTGCAGGATTCTCCCAGATTCTGGGAGAGCGAGCAATCATTTACTGAGCATGTAAACTGGTGAACCACCGCATGAAGAAAGGAAAAAACCCTACAATGTATAGAAGTGGTAAAGAACCAGGATTAGGATTCTAAAAAAAAGAAAAAAGTTCTTTGATAAGTTCTCTGACTTTGATAAAACACCAAATAAATCTATGGAAATGAGGACGGATCCAAAAAGCCATGAATATTTAAAGTACATACTGTACTGTGCAAGAGTAAGAGCAAGATTCCAAAGAGCAAGATTTGTATTTTTAATGTAATCTTGAGCAATAGTTCTCCAGGCTTCTTCTTGGCTCTCAAGTGTGTTTTTGTGTCTCTCATTTTTAGTCTCAGTTTCTGATGAATGTTTTGTTTGTTAAGCCACAAAGTGATCTATGAATAATTTAAGCTTAGAAAACCTCTAACTTATGGCAGAAACCAGTGAGAAACAGGTGCAGATGATGACAGATGACCAGGCCGGTGATTAATATACTGGTGATGCTAAATGCTTGGAACAGACGAGAGGGGAAATGAGGTTGCTGCTGAGGTTAGGTTAGGTGGGGTTATATACAGTACACAACCGATTTTCTAATTGTTTCCTTATGCACTTTGCAGCCTGTGTCAGTAAAATATTTGTTCATCATTTAAGTTCAGTTCTGCCCAAATACGCTGTTCTATGTGCCCTGTTTTTGACAGTGTTTTAAAAAGTAGTGTAAAAGAAGGAAAGTCATGCTGCCAGAATGCAGTATCTAAATTGTATTTCAGTTTGAACATTAACACATTTTGGAGACCTCACACTTTTGAAAAAAAAAAAAAAAATCATGCATTTATTTTTAAGGAAATAAATGTTTTAAAAGGCAACCAGAAGCAGAACAAGATATGTTTAATATGTTATGATTTTAATATGTGATAAATGTTGTGGCATTGGACAACAAAGCTAACCAAATCAAAAGCCTGTATTGAACCAAGCAAGATGATGTTAGAGATTCCTGATTGTATTCCAAAATAAGAATCTGTATTCGTGCACTATAGACAGAAGTTTACCTCGTCGAGAGTTTCTCCACCTGGTGGTGTGAAGTCCCTGCAGGCCTGACCGGCTGCGTTCGCCATGTTCTTCATGTCTTCTTTGGACCGGCCCTCGGCCACGCCGAATCCCTGCACAACATGTAATCAGATCCAAACCAAGCGCTTCAGACAGACAGCAACGGCTTGTGCTGCGGTGCAGGGCAGGAAAATCCTGCATGTGCAGTTTACAGTAATTGTGATTGGCAGTCTCACCCGCTCTCTGAGCAAAGGATCCAAGACCATCTCGATGCCAGAGGAGTGCAAGTTGTTTCTCAAGATGACCTCGGCAGTCTGGGAAAACAGTGAGGAATGCGTGAACTCCCAGGACAACAAATCAAAGTCTTTAGATTCTAATTGAATTTTCACATGGGAACAGCATGCACAAACGCACGCACACACCTGGATGGCTCTCTGCAGATTGCTGACAAAAGCATTGGTGAAGCGAAGGTCTTGCAGGTACTGTCCTGCAGCCTCCGCCTGTCGTAGTCCCATTTCTGACAAGGAAGTATCAATTCCTTGACCTGCATTGTGTACACACAGACACACACACAATACACTTAGTCTTTTTACCCTATGCCAATACCCAAGCCAACAAGCCATCGAGTTTCTGCTCGTACCTTGCAGCAGTTTGTCTTTGTTGTACTGTGTTTCACCACTGTGAGAAAAAAAGAAGACACAAACAAATAATCATTAATAAATAAGTTGTTTCACAACACACCACCCTGATGTATACAATTTCCATTTAACAGCACGGCCTGTCCTTACTGGTAAATGTAAATTCCTTTCCATGCAACTCTGGGATGTAACAACAGTTTATTTCGACTGAGCAATCTGATAGGATGAGAGGCTTTCCACGAGTGGTGGTAAAGGACAATAAAGGCACTGGGAACCAGTCACAGAAGCACTTTCTGAAAAAAAAAAACAACACATCTGACAATGTTATGTTATCTTGTTATGGGCTTCCAAGTCGTTCTGAATCGCATCTGAACCACCTGTGTTCTTTTATTTATGGCTACAAAGCTAACTAGCTTTTAACACAAGGCCGAATTCCAAATCCTTCTCTAACCCCAGGTCAAGGGCAATACTTGAGAAACAAGTCATTGCATGTCCTACATTTGTGCACCATCTTTCAATTTAACCCTATTTGGTATTCAACCCTGGAACCTGGAAGTTAAAGAAGCTGGTATTCTAAGGAGAAATAAAATGGAAAAATAAAGACAAACTTTATTTGTTTATTCTCCTCAACATTTGGCTACATAGTACCAGGAATAATTCAAAACTACTTTCACCCTTGTTTATTGCACTGTTGGCCGCAAGCTCCTCCAGTCGCGGAAGGATATTTGTTAGCGGAGCAAAATAACTGGTTAGATAAGCAAACAAAGCAAATGTGATGGATATACAGGATAGCTATCAAAAGGTTTCGCGACTAGTTTTGTAACACATCACAAGGCTGCACACACAGTCACAGGGAGCACTGACCTTCATAAGTCAGTGTGCCAAAAGACATCGTCCTGTGTATATCAGGAGCTGTGCAACTGGTGCTATTCTGACCAGGTGTGTTACCATATCTGCAGTTTCATCATGGATGGCAAGTTAGAGAGAACGGGAAATTCTGTGTGAGGCTAGGCAAATCTGCCACAGAGTTTACTGCAAGTTTATGGCAATGCTGCAATGAGTCAATGAGGTGTTTTGCAATGAGGTGTTTTGAGTGGCACGCAGGTTTCAAGAGTGGAAGAACGTCAGCAGAAGACATTGAGAGATCAGGAAGGCCTTCAACGTGCTCAACCACCAAAAACGTTGGCAGCTTGTACACGATGAACAATTCGTAACATTGTTGCCATTGTCTGTGAGCCATACGGAACAGGCAATCATCACATGTGATTTGAACATGTGCTGTGTCGCTGCCAAGTTTCGTCCCAAGGCTGCTGACCCAGGAGCAGAAGGAACATTACATCAGAATCTGTCAAACATTCTGTCAATATGCTGTGGATGACCCGTCCTTCATATCGAGGATCATTACTGCTGACGGAACTTGTATGGGTACATATGAGACAAAGCAAAAGTCTTCCCAATGGAAGAACCCATCATCTCTATTCAGCAGAATTCATCCCCAGGGATCAGACTGTCAATAGCGAATTCTACTGCCAGGTTTTAAGGTGTCTGAGGGAGGACTTAAGAGCGAAAAAACAAAGCTTGTAAACAGAGCTAATCTTGAAACCTTTTTCATACCACCTCGTAGCGCAGTTGTTGTTTTTGGTATCAATTTTGATTCATTAGTTTCAGTATCAATGTTTAACCTTAATGTTAATCAATGTTATTTTGGTCGTAGCTAAGTGTTTGTAAAAAAATAAATATATAATAAAAAAAAGCAAGTGTTGTCTTTATATTTCATCTGCAAAAGAAAATCCGAGAGAACACATCTTCTAGATACAGGGTCACGGGGCCTCGAGTCTATCCCAGGAGATTTAGGGCACAAGGCGGGGTATACCCTGAAAGTGGTGCCAATACATCGCAGGACACACACACACACTCATTCACACACTAAGGGCAATTTGGAAATGCCAATTAGCCTAACCTACAGGTCTTGGACTGTGGGCCAGGCATGGGGAGAACATGCAAACTCCATGGACACAAGGGTGGGAATCGAACCTGGCCGGGAATCGAGCTCAGACCCTGGAGGTACAGCCGGCCGCCACTCTAACTGTAACTGAAAAACTAGTGAGGGCAAAGAGCTGAGTTAACATCCAGAGACAAGGAAATTCCAGAATGTTCCAGATTTTCCATTGCTTTCCTTTTGCTACTCCCCGTCCCCTATCTCAAGCCCCTCCCCCTTGCTCCTAACCTCTGCATGGACCTTTACGCCCCCTGCTGGTGACTGGCTGGAACAATGTTGTGTGGAGCGGTCAGCAAAAAAAAAAAAAAAAGATTTACAGAGCCAGTGCTGGGTATGACAATTTCAACACACACACAGAAGGGACAGCTAGTGATCAGACTAGAGAGATTTGTATTAGATTAGAATACTGTACCGCACCTTTAACTGTAATACGTTCAGCATGAGCACGTGTTTTGTGTCTTTTTTTTGTACGTAGCTTGTACGTAGCTAATAAAACTACCCGTGCTAACCCAAATTAGGGACTGGACATATAAACCTGAAGTAAATGAAGGAGATGTTCGTTTGTGTGCGCTCTCTCAACCTCTATCTCACGCACGCGCGCGCACCAGTCTTTCCTTAAGGACATTATACTAAGCCGTTCACCTCTAACCACATGCATGCTCTAATACATCACTATAATTCACCGACTTACTGTCGAACGAGTGTCAGGCCAAAGGTAAGCATAATAAATAAACAAAAACAAATCCAACACGCGCCCAAGACTTCCTCGTTTCAGTGGACTATGGAAATGCGCCGCAGTTCGATGACGTCACATAACGGGACGCGATCGCTTCATGTGGTTGTCATGGAAAAAGCCTGACATCTTGTGGCCAGATATGCGAACTACATAAAAATGAACTTCACCTTCACAACATTAGCTCCTGTTCTGTAGTCCTTGGTCTGTGCACTGTGACCTCACAAAGACATGTCAGCAGGTGGACTGCGTACAGTAGTGTATATATATATATAAACAGGTTAGACTAATTACCCCACAGTGTGTAAATAAAAAATGTGCATTGTAACTGCCACAGAAATGACAGCTATACCTCCAGGGTGAGTAGTATCCATCGCCTGATGTGCTGGATGACACATGGACGGTCCAAAATACCAGATAAACAAATCAGTGCCAGAGCCAAGACAAATCTTCAGTCAATGTTCACTTTTCCTCTGTGCCCAGCCTGTCAACATGAACTAGAAAATGCTCCCTGGCCATGGACCCCAATGTTACCGTTAATACAACAATAATCTTCTTTTACTATTGCAGTCTTTCAACATGAAACATCACTGTAGGCAAACACCTCTGCCTTTCTTCTCTAAATTGAATATGATCAATATGGTGGTGATTATTTAGAAAAAAAAGTAAAATGTTATATATATATTTGATCAGCCTAACATTATGCCCACCCACCTAATACTGAGTGGGTCCAACTTCTTGGCAATGTTGCAATTTGTACATTATTTTATCTGACTGCTTGCATAATTTCTAAAAAAAAAAAAAATAATAATCGGACATTATGATGAAACAGTTACTCAGTACTTGAGGTGTCTTTTCACCGAATACTTTTTTACTCTTACTTGAGTAATATTTTGGACGACTACTTTTTACGTCTACTTGAGTAATATTATTTTGAAGTACAGCTACTCAACACACTTCTGTTTAACTTCCACTATAGTAGTGATTGCTAGAGTGAAGTCATATAGTAGCCAAGCATAACTTAGAAAGATCCCCTTGAATGGATGAATGAATGGATGAAAAGATTCATCAATGCGGGCAAATCTTCAGGGCAGAGCAGACTTTTCCACATGGTCTTACTACTGTACTTAGTGATATAAGATAAGGGTTGGAAAGATGACTGTAGCTGTAAATGAATTAGACATTTAGTCCCCAGGGTGTAATTAACTGCAGCATCTCGTGGTGGCCGCTAGATGGCGGTACTACAATGAAAGTAAAGGGTGAAAACACTACATAAGTAACAGAAGTCTATGTTTGTCATGTCCTGGTGAGGGCCTTCTATACTAGGTCCAGCTAGGGTCTGTGGAGACCAATGGGCAATAAATTGTATTTATTCACATTCTTACAATCGTGGTAGGACCTCCAAATCAACATTCTCACACACACACACACAGTACAGGCAATTTGGGACTGCCACTTAGCCTAATCTGCATGTCTTTGGACTATGGGAGGAAACTGGAGTACCCAGAGGAAACCCACCAAGCGTGGGGAGAACATGCAACTCCCAGATCCCGAGGCGGGAATCGAACCCTCAACCCTAGTGGTGCAAGGTGACAGTGCTAACCACAAGGTTAGATTAGTTCACTATGCCTACACATATATCTCACTCTAATCTCATTAAGGTCTTTTTTTTTTTTTTTAATGAATTAATTTATTGTCCCCCCCCGCCCCCAAGACAACCACACTTACAAAACAAATGTCCTGTTTAACTTTATTGAACAGACAGAATGTAGAACAAGCATTATTCTCATACTCAAGTTTATAACCAGAAAAAAAGAAAAAGAAAAACAATTAAATAAAATTATGTTCTTTGGTCTTTGATGTAAATTGCAAATTGTAGCACACACCTTTGGTGTCATCAATTTTAGCAACCAATACACGCAAGAAATCAAAAGGTATACATTTTAAAGAAAACTGTTATCTTGTTTTGCCCATTTCACACATTTATCACTAGATATAGAGTAGAATGTAGACAAACATAACAGAAAAATATAAGGGACGTTCAAGTCAAACTGGGACTTTTGATCGTGCAGAATAAAAGAGTTATGAGAGTAATAAACACCTTTTATTTCTCTATATAACCCCCTGCTGCACTCCAGT
This sequence comes from Clarias magur, assembly GCA_013621035.1. Taxonomy (NCBI): domain Eukaryota; kingdom Metazoa; phylum Chordata; class Actinopteri; order Siluriformes; family Clariidae; genus Clarias; species Clarias magur. The sequence goes on along the minus strand of QNUK01000017.1, from coordinate 1,239,858 downwards.
GCACAAAGCACTTGGAGCGAGGTCAGGACCGAAGGTGCGATGTGGCCGAGCTCCTGTAATGTGCAAGTGGTGTTGGAGAAAGGTTGCGTGTACAGTTCCTACACAGACCTTGTCATTCACCTTGTTTAAAACGCTTGCATCATTTAAATGTTTTACTGCGGCATCTACTGAGTCTCATCACCGACCTCTTCTAGGACAAGTAAGGTTTGGGAGAGAAGGTTGAAAAGAGACACTATCTCAAGTTTTACCATAAAGATATATTAAAAAAATATATACATTTGAGTTGTATGACGACAGGGCAAGTGAGGTAACATTAATCCCAGACAAAAATAAGGGGAAAAACAAACAAACAAAAAAAACCCTAAATGCTCACTCTGCCCGTTTAATGCATTGGTCCTGTTGCGCATATAAAGCACCTGATCCAGACTTAAATAGTGGATAGATCTGAGCGCAAATAAAATAACCTAATGTCAAACATGACAGCAGCCAATCATCTAAAACACGTAATGCAAGGAACGTTACATTACTCACTCCTAAATCTTGAACGCTCTCAACCGGCAGCTTAAGCTCCCTGATGAACATGTACAGTAAAGAACTGAAGCAGCAAGCATTCCTGTTCTTTTTTTTGTCCTAAGTGCCTTGCAAAAAAACAACAACAACAAAAAAAAAAACAAATAAGTAATTCATACCAGTAACACAACAGCTTGAAAGTTAACAAAAGGCATGCAACTGGACACTGAGCACTTGCTTTACTTTCCACTCCAACAGGTCCTTAAAAATCAAGCAAAGACATCCTAGCATTGGGAAAAAAAAAAATACTCATCATATCCTAAATGTAGCAGCACACAAAGTGGAATGTAGGCACACAAGGTCATCGGTGTAAGGCAAGCTTTTTTCTCTCCTTAGCAGCATATCGTTGTTCCAAAAGAATCAAATGAACACAAAACAATAAAAGATAGAAAAAAAGGGCAGTATAAATCTGACATGGCCTTATGAGAATACAGTAGCCCATATATAATGCAATACATTGGAATGTAAATTGATGTAATTAAAACAGTATACTAGTTTATTGCATTGGAATATGGCAGTATAGTTAATTATGCATCTTTCTTTTATAAACATTTGACTTTTTAATGAAATTGAAGCTGTTTTGAGGTGAAATCAGCAAAAATAAAATTCAAGTATATACTCTTAAAAACGTTTATAATATTGAGCTGTTAACGACAGCAACGACAATAAAACCACTATGAAGACTAATAGATAAATTTAACAATATGCTATCTAAACTTGCATGGTGCAATTGATGCCAAAACGAGGAAAAAAAAAAAAAACCCTTTCAATTGCTACGATGGAATCCAGTAAGCAGTCCTCAAAACCTTTTTCAGCTACCCTTGGTTAATGCTAACCAATAAACCCTGCAAGTATACCTAAAACGATGGGAAACCAGCCCCAAAATAGATAATAATTTAAAATAAAAAAAGAAGAGAAAAAGAGAGAGGGGAAAAAAAAAAGATGATAAAACTTAATCTCATTTGGAAAAAAAAAAAAAAAAAAAAAAAAAAACTCTGCGCTCATCTTATTGTACACAATAAGAACTCGGGAATAATGGAAAAGTGCACTGGTTTTTGCTTTGAGAAATCTCTAATAAAATGTCAGGAAACCTAGGATAATTAATTCCCCAGGTGCAAAAAAATAAAATAAAATAAAATAAAATAAAATAAAAGCATGACTGATGGAGTTGAAGAACTTGCTCAATCATTTTAAATAAATTCAGGTATTGCTTAACGACACTGATGGAATACCACTACTGCGATTCCGTACATTCTGCAACCTCACGTTAGCCGACTTGCCTTTTCCTTCTCATCGCCACTCACTTCCTTGTTTCTCTCTACCTTCTTTACGTTTACTTACAGGAGTCCAATAGAAGCTCCATCCTAACCTTTCTGAATCAGTACAGGCGACACTCAGTCGATGGAAATCAGCTTGTTGAACTGCAACGAGGCGAAAATTCATCAAGCGCCATTTATGTATTCGTTTGTTCTTCCACGATAAAACGTACCTGCGAACTACAAACTTCTTCTATGTCTTGGTCTTTGGCTTGTAATACACAAGCCTGGGAACTGTACTTCCTGTTCACTGAAACGCACTAGCATGCACAATACACGTTTCCATTTGATAAATAGAAATTGTCAAAATGTAACTAGTGCAGAATAACACCCTAATATAATAATAATAATAATAATAATAATAATAATAAATCACAACAATAGAGCAATTTTAATTGACCGTTTTAAATACATATATGTATGTAATATTGCTCCAATATTGTACATGTTTGATGTACTGCTGATACTAGATTAAATTCTGTATTGTAAAGCCGTCTGAATATATTATAGATTTTTAAGTTACACATAAAATTATTAAACTACATATATGTAGAATTATTATAATAATTAAATTATATAAGTATACGTTGTTTTCCAGATCGAGGACTGCTGGGTATGGTGAGGAAACATCATCATAAATTGATGTCACGGACGTCTGTCGGGGTGCAAGGTTGGCTCTGAGGCTCCACCTCTTTGCTGTTGGATCCGCCCTCCTGGTACTTGTGTTGCCGGATTTCTCGAAGGCTGCTGGTCAATAACTGCTCGATCTTCTCCTGACACGACTTCAAACATTCCTAAATTAGAGAAAGATGAAGTGGAAATGCATAAAATGAACACAAACAATACTTTACTCTATAAGATTACAGAATCTTGGTTTTCTCAGCTGTTTTTAATCTCTTTATCTATTATCTCCATTTCTCTCTCTTTTGGTTTGTTTAACCCCAGTTAACAGTCTCTACCGGTCTCCCTCCCTCACGTTCAGTCCTGCTCTCCGTCCCACGCTCACTGTCTCTCCTGATCTCCTCCTTTCTCCCTCAGTGGAGCCCTCACTCATTTCGGGGGTCTCGGCCGGCCTCCGGCAATCTCTCGGCCGGCCTCCGGCAATCTCTCGGCCGGCCTCCGGCAATCTCTCGGCCGGCCTCCGGCAATCTCTCGGCCGGCCTCCGGCAATCTCTCAAAAATCTCCCGCCGTCTCATCCAGCCTCCCGCAGCCTCTCGCCATCTCGCCCAGCCTCCCACTGTCTCTAATCTTTTTCATGATTTTCTTTTTCTCTTCCTCCGATGCTTGCTTTCTCTTTCCCTTATTCGTGTACTACTGACTGAGATCTACCTAAGCCTGATCTTTTAGTCTGTGACATGGCCACATCACTGAAACCCTGACGTTAGCTTTCAGCAAATCATTGGTTCCAAGCTGAAAACGCTGCAGTTCTTTTCAAAGCAAGCTAGAAAAATGTCCTATTTCTTTATAAAGTAACATAACATGGGAAAAAATTAGGCATGGAAGAATTGGTGTGTGTGTGTGCGTGTGCAAGTGTACATAGTTTTCTCCCTAGTTGGCTAAGCAGCTTAAAATTGTAGTGTGCATATGTGTGTGTTTCGGTTGAGGAGCGGTGAGCCATAAGCCCTAACCATGAGAAGCGGAGGCCTATGTCTGGCCACAAGAATGCAACTGGGAGCACACATTCCTCCATCACCACACACACACACACACACACACACACACACACACACACACACACACACACACACACACACACACACACACACACACACACACACACACAAATATGAGCGACAACAGTCACACACACACCAAGAAGAAATTTACCTCCAAGCCCACACGCAGACAGACACATGCACACATCGGTTTACAGCTGCCACCTTCAGCCACGGCCAAACCCTACAGGCTCTCATCATGAAATGTAAATAGCTTCAATATGCAACTAGTGGAAACACCAACAGTCACCAAAATGCACAAACATCAGGGGGGTATTTCATAAGGATCCAAAAGTTAGGAGTCTACTGGTATGCAAAGACTTGATCTGCTGCTTTCTTGGTAAGTACACTGCGATCTAGTGAATAATAATTTCACACGAAGCGAGATCTTAAACTTTGTTTAGTTATACAGTAGAACAGTCTGTATCTGTAAGGATCTAAAAAACAAATCAATTTAAGACTAACCGCAATATACTACAAAAAAAGGAAATTTTTTATTGTGATGCTGGTACTCAATCCTTGTGTATTGGCCAACACCGATCCATTTTTATGGTCCTGATCCATAATTATTGGAACACCCCTCTTTGTGCTATTAATAAATAAATACATTGATTAATTAATTGAATTCAGACTGTTCAGGAGTAATTGTTCATTATCAATCAAGACATTTTCTTGGGCTTTGTCAAGTCAAGTCAAGGCTTTTTTTTTTTTTCCCTAGAGATTGCCACGTCGGATCATTTGAACCGCAAGATCCATCTGGTAGAGCTGTGACAGGAAGGGCATCCTGTGTAAAAACCTGTGCCAGTTTCTGACCAGACTTGTGACCAATTGAAGGACCCAACAGTGGCAACCCGGCAGCGACAGGCCACAAAACCTTAACCCCCATAACGTCAACCTAGAGCCTCAATCACCTGAGTCACCACTGTCTCAATGAAGACAAGGATTAAAACATATTCTGCGACTATGCTTCCTGTCTGACACGGTAACTCCATTTATTATCCAGTAAAATGTTGTGCCTGGCAGAAAAAAAATGCATATGTTGGCAAGGACAGTGTGACACACTCACTACTTCAATGTGGGCGATTTTGGCCAGCAGTTCAGTCATGCCTTCCCCCCAGACTTTGCTCTCCGTGTGGTTGATCTGGAGTCCGCACACCGCTGCTCCAACACTCCCTGTGGCGATCATCGAGGGAGGGAACATCGCAAAGCTGTGATCTAAAAACAGAGACATCAGACAACATGAAACAGGGCACGCAGGAAAAGCTTTCACCTGGGAAGCAACAAAGCTCCCTGCAGACAACAAGACTAATAACCGCCAGTCTATGTGAGAAAGTCGGGGAAAACATCTGCTCCGGATTCAGCTGAGAACCCCGACTGCCTTGCATGTCTCTGCATCACTGCCTTTCCTCAAAGATGCAGCTGTGATTAGAAAAACAGAGCGTCTTCGTCCTTCCTCCTCCACCCTCTCACATTTTTGAAAGGCTTTGCAGTTTTTCTCTTCAGTCTCTCCTCGGGCAGTCATCTGTTCAGCTTTACACACAGATGTTGGGTGGTTAAACCTAAAGCCGAACTAGTTACGACCTGGCTACGTCTCGAACTTGAAACACAACTCTGTTTGAATTCAGCCTGTTTAGCTTGATCAGAGCTATAAATCGGCGTATCTTTTCTCTGAGGCGATGGAGGATGTGATGGACAGGCTTGGGCTTGGACAAACACACGGAGAGAAAGCCAGCTGCGCCGTGGGCTGCCTCTCATGCCATGAGAACTACACATCCAAACAAGAAAAAGAAAACCCCAAACATTTACATTTACTCCCAAAAACGGCGACGCGGTCTTTGCTGTGGCCGTCTTGTGCTCGGATTGCAGGCCTTATGAATAGACGCGGGCCTGCAGGAACACACCCAAAGCAGGAAACTATTCCCGCGGACACAAAAATAAGATAAGACCTCTAGAAAAAGGCAGACTTTCCTACTCATCTCAGACATGATGGATGAAGACGAGAGACCCTCGCAGCAGCTCTGCTCCCATATTAGGGAAAAAAAATATTGTTTAGCATTTTGTGTTACTAAAATTACTGCATGGGGGCACTGTAAGCCAAGTTGTGCAACCTTTTCGGTTATCTTTTGCACTGTACTGTACTTACAAGGCTGACCGTGTAGCTGAAGAAAAACCCCACAGTTCTGTAATACTGCAAAAATGTGATGACGTGCATCAAGGAACTCCGTGTTAAATTAAATAATGCATCTCGTACAGCTGCGCTACATGAACACCAGAAGACCCAATCTCTACAAAACCCCAGTGACATGACGTCATAATTCCATGGAGAGCGAGATGACCTTCTAAAGGTGACCATTAATTCCAGATCACAAGGATCGACACATTTAATGGGTTGTAAGGTTACACAAAGACAGCACAACCGAAAGAAATGGAAGTCGAGAGAGTAAATGTGGAAGTTGGGTAGTTTAGCCTACTTTGGAGCTACATTTCCATTTTTAATTAGATTATTAAGTGCTTTACTAATTTTTATTATAAGAGCTATTATAAGTTCACTATATTTCAGTCAACCAATTTCTCCAGAGCAGAGACTTTATTAATTCAATATACAGTGGAACCTTGGAATTTGAGCATAATTCGTTACGGAAGCGGGATCGTATTCCAAAATACTCCAAAATTCAAATTATTCCTTCTACAGCCCAAAACAATAAATACATAAAAATAATGAATACAACATATAAAGTAAAAATAAAACAAATTAACCTGCACTTAACATAAAAAAAAGTAAAAATAAATCCAGGACAGTTAAGGGTTTCCTTTTGTGCCCGCAGGCGCCATGTATTTATATGCGTGTGTGTGGAATTAGCCCCTCGCCTCATCTTAAACAGTAAAACTCCTTCTCCCTCCCACACCTCGCTTTTTAAGTTTCACAACTAACATACACAATGCAAACACTGTTAACTGGGGGGAAAAAAAAAACAATCTCTCTAATGATACTCGCATGAGCATACTAACAGAATCACTGCTGTAAAGTAAATTATAATAACATTTATAATAACAAATGAACCAGCACCTTACCCTTGAAAAGAATCACGACAGAGCTGAGTTTTGTGTAAATAAAGCGCCGGGGAGATCACAAAGTGTGTGTGTGTGTGTGTGTGTGTGTGTGGGAGTGTGTGGGGCACAGTGTCAAATTACGCGCACAAACAGAAGAGAGAGGGAGATGTTGATTATAAGAGACGAGCACTAAGATGCAGCAGGGGACTCTTATTTTGACACAGGGAACGAAGCAGACGATTACGCATAATTCCCGCAGCGCAAGAGAGTAAAATCATTGGCTCAGTTGTGATCACTTGCCGCTCGGTGTCAAAATAAGAGTCGCATGCGTGATACATGATACTCGGCGCTCGTAAACTAATACTTGCTCGGTTTACGATTAAAAATTTATTAAAAATCTTCGCTCGGTTTGCGGAACACTCGTAAACCACGTTACTCGCAATCCGAGGTTCCACTGTATTTTCCATGAGAAGTTTAAAAAAAAAACATTTTCCATTTAAAATCAGAAATCTTTTCACTTGTAATTCTTCTCCTTTAGAGCTTTGACCAAATATTCCGAGAATCAATTTACACTGAATTGTGAAAGCAGCATCCTGAATCGATCAATTGAATTTTGATGTTAAACTCCTAATAGTTAGTCATTCAGTCTAGTTTTATTTCCATTAGACTAGACTGAACTTTGTTTATAAGACTTTGGATTAAGTCACTGCTTTTATTTTAAAAGTGCACCTCGGAGACAACCAATAACTCAACGGTCCATCCAGAAAATCAAGTCACATCAAGGGACATATCAAGTCCTAGCATAGTCCGAATTTTATCCTTGCTTTAACCTTTTTCGGACCTTTGTCTGACCTGCGCTTTTTGATTATTTCAATGTTTTATGTTAGTGGATGTCCTTGTACCCTAAAAAACTTCCTGTATGTCCCTCTTTTGATTGACACTTGTACATGGTTTTGTTAAGATTCTAAAGCACACTTTTTGGCAGTGTGTTGACAAACAAAAAAAGAAAGAAAAAAAAAATCTTCTATGCCTAAGAATTGATAACGGTGTTTGTGCTTGTGTATTTTTACGTGTAGTACCTGTGGCACAAAGGGTAATGAAAGTCTGTGCGTGTTTTCGAATCAGCTTCAGTCTGTCTTCGGGTAAGGGTAGCTTGCGTAGGATGTGCTCTATGAAGTCGTGAGGTGTGACAGCTGCCAGGTTCCACTTGAGTTTTCCCAGAACTATCAGCTCCCAGTTCTAAAAAAAAAAAAAGAGAGAGCTCAAACATAAATGAAAGGAGAATTAAAGAACTATCTGTTTCAGCAAAGAGCTGGAAATCCATACAAGCTTCAATATACAGGGTAAAGCAGGCATACAGTAGATGACCTTTATCAGCCGGGGTGTGGAACCGAAAGGATTCTTCATAAAGCTCTTAAAGCCTTGGTCAAGAAGGTGACCGAGAACTTAATGACTACTGTAACAGAGCATTAGAAAAGTTCCTCCAAAAATCAGGGGAACCTGCCAGAACATCAAACTCGGATGTAAAAGACACTCCTGTATTAAACATACATGCGAGTCATTCAGAAACATCTGGTCTGATGAGACAGACAATTAACATAAAACAGAAAGTACTACGGATAACAATTACTGCTCATCAAATAGCAGTACCAGTCCGCTGGCGAAGCATGGTGGTGGCAGCATAATACTATAGAAACGCTTGTCATGATGGTAACAGCTACCAAAAGAGCTTCTACAATAGTACCTAACAAATGGTCATAAACAGTAACCCAAAGAGGCCATTTTAGTTTTGATTTTCAATAAATTTGTCATATGGATTAGTGTTGTATATGGTTTAAATCACCAATTAAAGTCGATCTAAATTAAATTTATAACACTATCAACCAAATTGGACGTACACTTTCTTCCAGTTTCTTCTTTACCATGTTCAGATTTTTACTGTTTTGCAAAAATATGAATTCTTCTTTACTTGGTCAATTCAAATGATGGAATCAGTGGGTCAGTTTTTTTATTCAAAATCTACTTACACCTTTAAAATGATAAGTAAACGTAAAACGCTAAAAATATACCACACATTTAGGGTGCATTTTCTGCAAAGTATATCCAAGGCGCTCTTGTTTTGTGAGATTACGCTTCTTCTTCTCCTAAGTTTATGGATGCCTCGTGCAACAGCACCACCTACTGGATTGTAGGGTGGAGCAAAAGATCAGCAGGAATAATAATTTTAAAAAAATTATGTGACATTTAAACAAATCAACCACACAAGTTACACCACATTTTAATGTTTATTAAATACCCTGCGTCGTTTTTAATACTTTAAAACCTGCCCAAGATCTCCGTTTTGGTATTGCCATTGAATGTATTAAGTGTTGTCTCACTGTGAATCTCACTGAAAGTCTCAATGGCTAAAAACTGAATCGACAGTGATTCACAGAGGATCCTTTGGGTGCTGTGGGTTGCAGAGTGGTGCCTCCACGTTTCCGACTTGTTTGTCCGACACATTCCACAGATGCTCGGTCAGATTGAAATCTGGGGAATTTGGATGCCGGATCAACAACCTTGTAATGTTTGCCTGCTAAGCCACATACACAGCAGACTGTAATGTACTGAGTGTTCTAACATATGTCCATCATAGCCAACATTAACTTTTTTTTCTTAGCATTTTGTGCTGGATTGGCTTTTCTGTGGGATGGCCTTTGCTCCAAACAGGCATAGATGAGCCATGGGTGCATATGATCTTGTTACAAGTTTACTGGTATATAATTGTTGATAAATAAATGTTATCCAATTCACCTGGCAATGGTGGTGCGTCAGTGTTGTGGTGCAAACCGAAAAACAGGCTGAAACTGCTTTTCCTGAAAACAGCTTGTTTCTAGCCCGTCCTGTTATGAATATATAAGCGTGTCAACTGTAAAACTCACAGGCACAGGGAATGTAAAGAACTTTAACTTCAAAGGCAACAGCGCCCATGTGCTTGTGTTACTTATATCAGAGGAGCCATACAGTAGGTGCTAGAGCTTTGCTGGAAAGAGGAGGCTTTAAACTTGGAGTCAAACTTCAAACAGCATGATAGTTTCTTCCCCAAAGTAGTCCAAAAGCATTTTTTTGTATGCGTGTCCTCTGTAAAGTGATTTTTGGAGTGATTTCTGGGCTATTTTTGAGGAGATTTTGTCAAAATTGACCCCTCCGATATGCCATGGCTCTTTTTTTCCAATAGAAAACAAATACAAGCAAAGCTAGAAGCGAGGGAAGCAAAGTGGGGGTGCCAAACATATCCTCTGTGCTTTTTTCCCCCTGGGGGCGGGGGAGGAATTTTCAGGCCGAACATTTTGATACAAGTTTTGTGGGGGCACGGTCAGAATTCAGTGAGATATAGCTGGCCGGATTCCTTAGAAAAGTAACAGCGAGTCATTTCCCACGGGGAGGAGGGTACAACCAGCATTAATTGCCAAAGATTTCCTGCTTCCAAAAATACAATAACAGCAGCAGGGGTGCCATTGAGGGTGCCCTTACTAATAGCAACTGGTGAAAATGCCCATGGGGTCACTTAAGGTCTGAGGCAAGACACTGAAGTTAAAACCCTATAGGCTGAAGTTCCTATTCTCTAACCGGCAACCTCTCAAACCTCGACACAAGCAAATAATGAAGTCATGACAACAGGCATCTCATTCTAATAACGGCCAAACAAAACCTAGCTCTCCTTCCTCTTGTACACACACACTTCCTTCCTACAGGCAGTGTTCGGAGAAATTCTCCACAGCTGATATGCAGGGCGGAAACACACCAACATGCTGGCACATCAGCAGCTTCTGCTTTATCTGCTTTTTTTTTTTCTCTTCTTGTTAAGGAAGTGCCACTGATTACACAAAGAAGGACACTCAATGCCCAGTCTCATGTATATAATGCGCGCATAAGGTTTCAGCATTAAGGAGAAGGATTTTATCTGGGAAACTGCTCCTAAACAATTTTTGGTCCCACGGTTCAGGACATTCCCCTACTGAAACAAGATTGGGTTGCTATTCTTGGCTGGAGTATGGTCTTCGAATTACTTCGAGTCATTCATTTCACTACAGCAATCAGATCAAAACAGTGCATGTTGTTCAGTGGTGCCTTGGATAGGATTTGGGTTCAGATGCAACAAGTGAACCACATGGAAGGCAGGAATACTTGGTTTATTCCCTTTGACCCCCATTTCTCAACCATGTCCATGAACACGAAGCCCCACCTCCCAGAATCTACAGACATGCCAAGTAACTATGGGTATAACCATGCATCCATGAGACAATGCAGCCCGATTCACCCCCCCCCGCCCCCAATCTGTATCAGACATTAGCATTTTAATGATTATACATCTAAAAGCAATTGCACATTTTCAACACCAGAGGTCCCGATCTGCTCAACCCTTTGATTTAAATTATACAGACAGCACACACAGGTCACATGACCACATTTTTTCATGCAAATCTGTTATCAACCATGTGGTCAAGCTTCTGAACATGCTATTAAAAAAAAGAAAAAAAGAAACCAAACTAAGAACAACGCGGAAGAGCAAAGCGGTAGGTTTATCACAAGTGAAACAGAAGTGGTTAGTACACAGCTGATGAAAACTTTCAGTAGTATGGAGTGATCTTTTCCAATGACCTGAGATGGTAGTATAACGAACTGGAAGTGAAAAAAAAAAAAATCTCAGCTAGGATTTTCACCATCTAATTTCCTCATGAAGTTACAAACTAGTTTTAACTGTGTTACGAAGGTTGAGGTGTCAAGTGGTTTGCTTGAGCTCAAGGTTTGGTCAAGTGGTTGCTTGAGTCCGATTTATGCTTCTGCGACACGTCTCCTCCGTAGGCTGCGCAAGTGGCGTATTAGCATAGAGAGCAGTTATGCTTTTGCATTGTTCGGAAACCGCTAGCTGAGGGGTTGGGATTTCTATGCCATTGTGCCGAGTCCCATCTTCACCCTCTGGTGATTTTTTGGGGTACTACAATCAAATGGTGCGTGGATCTTGTTGGAAGTGGAGCTCTTAGATATTAAACACTTACTTTTTCTAAAATTATGGCCTCGCAGAAACGAAAGGAAACACCAGTACAATGTTCACCTCAATTAAAAACAATAAAATAAAAATAAAAAATAAAAAAAGAAGCATAGGAGAAGACGTTGTATATGTGATGCTACCATGTGGACCAATCATAGTTGTTTCTTACGGTCAGCGTCGCCGTAGTGTACTTGACTACGCAAGACCAATGACGTACTGTAGACTTGACACAAGATCATAAATCAGGCTGTAGAGTTTAGCACTGCTGCCTCACAACTCCAGGGTTGAGGGAGTTTACATGTTCTCCCCATACTTTCCTTCAGGGATTTTGGTTTCCTCCCACAGCCATCAGACATCAGGTAGAAGCTGAGTGGAGTTATCAAATTGCATGTAGTGTATGATCAGGAGTAAATGCTGAGGGGTTTGTGCTGTTCAGTGGGTTGGCACTCAATTCAGAGTGTACCGCGCCTTGTCCCTAGAGTTCCATGGAGTATGTTCAGTGGTATAAACAGTGGATGGATGGATAGAACCACCTTCAGCTGCAAAACATTCTAGGATGCACCTCAACGGGCATATTAGGATCTTGACATTTTTGCCAATTCAACAATTGGCAAGATCACAGGTCACGATCAGGTCACAGTCTTGCCACAAATTCTTACAGTTAGCTTGAGGTGTGGGCTTTAACTTGGACAATCAAGACTTTTGGTTTGCTTGGTTGTCCACTACTCCTGTGTAACTTCAGCAGTATGCTCAGGCTTATTTCCTGTTGGAAGGCAAACTTCTCAAGTATCTTGAGGAACTTTCTGAATTTGGCTCTATCCCATTTACCCACATCCACACGAGAGCATATTAAAAGATGCTACAAAGGATGTTAATCATTAAACCATTATTTGTTGTCATGTTTTCTATACATCAGTTAAAAACGCATCAATCAATAATGTTTGTTTTTCGTAATACTTCTCTGTAGCCCACACACCTGTAACTTCTACCCCATAAGATGGTGCATCTCAAGTTCAGGCAGCACGTTGTACTGGAGATCACATTTGTTCACTGCCAGAGGACAAAGTGACAAGAGCAGAATTTGGCAGCCTTCTTGTTTTAATTTCTATTTGTTGAAACTATTTGGACTTTGTTAAATTTGTCTTACATAGAATATGTATTGGGAATTTGCATTCAAATGTGCATCTTTTATCATCATGAATTTTATCATTTTCGACTATGAGTTGCATCAACAAAATTTGCAACCCTCACTTTAGGAATGGGCGTTGTCTGATGACCAGTGTTGGGTTTCCACCAAGCATAGCACTTTGCACCAAGACCAAAAACTCACGGTTTGTTCTCATGAGACCGCAGAACAATTTCCCACAAGTTTACGGGTCGTACAACATGCCTTCTGACAAACTCCAATCAGATTTCATTCAGCTTTTGCTTGTGGTCTTTAAAGCCCAGTTTTGTGGAGAGTCCAGGCTTCGGCTATCCTTTAACCAGCTTTTCCACTGCATCAGAACTCGTGGATCTCTCCAGATCCTATAGAGATGCCCTTGGTGAAAAGGCCTCCTCGAGGTGGAGTAACTTTCATATCACATTCGTTTGGTTCTATTTAATAATTGATTTAATGGTTGATTTTTAAATGGTGCTTTAATATGACAATCTTTTGAGGAATCTAGTCATCTTATTACGTTAATACTGATGCCAACTGGTTGCACTAGAACCATGTTAGGGAGTTCACAGTAACAGGAAATGTTTTAACTACACCAGTAATGGAGGACTAGGGGGGGGTTAGATCCTGTATTAATGATCAGTGTTGAGGCTTTATTCAGTATTTCAACACTGTAGACATTTTCCTGGACTTCCACAGGGTCTAAAAGCACTACAGCTCAGAGCTTTTGCAACACTGCTTTAATAAACTCCGAACCCATTTTTCAACAGCGGTTTCCTACTGGTTGCTTTTGGTTAATCCAATCTAAACAACTCCATTGTTTTACATGACAAACATCCAAGACCCAAGCTTTCAATGGACGTGAATCTTAAAACCTGGAAGAGCAAACAAAAAAATCTTTTTGGCCATTAAAACGAAGAAGAATCATCATTCCGGAGAGGAATTGAAACAACACAGAAAAGACCTTTTAGATTTGGCAGAACGATGGGACTGACTGAGTCAGCCTCTCACATTTCCACTGCTCCACTTCACCCACGCACCAGACCGACACTGCAAACTGCATCTTGACATCTCTGTGAAAAACACTAGGCAAGTTTTTTTTTTCCGATTTCCATTGACACATCTGTTGTTTTCCTCGAGCAATTCCACCCAGCTTGATTTAAAAGAAAGTTGAGCAACATCGTGTGAAGATAACGATGGACTCCAGAACTGATTCTACCAAGACAGCGGATTTAGTTCATTCTGAATAAAAGACATGACGAAAAAAAATGCTCGTGTCATCATTTCCTGTATGTGCCTTAGGATGATTCTAATAAGGAAGTATTTATGCATTAGGTATCAGTTAGATAAGTTAATCATAGGGCCTTCGTTGTTCACTAATCCAGTACGGATGGAAATGCTCAAAACGAGAACACTGAATATGCTTTTTGATTGAATAGCCTAAGAAATATGCTGTACAAGGATGTCTATTGTTATAGCACATGCAACCTTTCATTTTCCAATTTCATCTGCATGTTTGTGGCCTGCTCTCCTTCACTCTCACACGGACACACACAATGTTGCTTTGGTTTCCCTTTAAATGTACAGTTTTAACAAAAATCACAAATGACATTCTCGCTGCAATCTCTATGCAACTCAAGAGTCTTGTGGTAAAACGTCAGACCACAAGAAGCCTACGCAGGCCTAGCAGCAGCAGCGCACACACAGACTCAAGACTAGACCATAGATCTGGTCTCATGTCATCATATATCAAATCTCATTATTATTATTACTATTATTATTTTTAAGCTATACTTATATAAATTTAAAATGGCATAAGACCATTTGGGCACATGTCATTACTTTTGGTATCTGTGTACAACTTTGAATTTTAAGGATGGTGGTACATGACATTTAACACTGTAAATATTAATCAGGGCAGTAAGGGAAGTGGGTGTAAAAAAAAAAAAAAAAAAGACCTAATTTTGGCAGGCCGCAATCTGCTGCCTGGATGTTCAATAAGTTGTTCACGTCACCATAGCGACGGCAGCAAAACAGCACATGGTATTCGAATAATATCCTTTAATAGACAGAGCAAGAACCTGCGAAACGGGCACATTAAATCACGGAATCGGCAAGCCCTGAGCTGCTAGAAAGCACTTACGCATGAACAGCATCGAGACGCAAGGCATGTTTTTTGCGTCTCCATTCCAAGGTTCACGCACAGATGCATCATGGGAGCAGTGTGTCTTGACCGGCCTTTTAAAATCACGTAAAAACCAGTACGATTTTGTTAAGAACATGTTTATTAAATGTTTTACTGCAAAAGAAACGACAGTTAACTGTACCGTTCCGAATGATTGATTGATTGGACACCAAGTCTTACCAGCAGCTCTTGAGATGTGATCGAGTTGTCGGTGTAAAGGCAGAGTTTTTTCGCAGATAACGGTCGGTACGATTTCAGCTTGGACGCCAGGAAGAGGCACACGGCTCCGAGAAGCTGCAGGCACGACTTTTTGGTCGGCACCACGGAAAGAAAGCGGTCCAGGTAATTGACGGCCAGGAGGAACACTTCTTCCTCGCACTCCTCTTCTTCACAAACCTGAGGAAAACAAGGAACATAATGTCTTTCAAAACAAACTACTTATGCTTATATCAGCTTCTGCAAAGCCTCCTTTTCTCGACGAAAGCAGGAACAAACAGCTCCTTGCTATTCTGCCAAGCAGTCGTGTTGGAACACAACCTGTCACTGAAGACAATTCATTTATAACTCAACATAGGAAGTTAGGGAATCGCACAAGACCGCAAGGCTGCAAACGCCCACACAGTCGAGCTGCTTTGGTGATTACTCAAGTGAGTGAACTAATGTTACACCACTGCTTGGGAAGGTAGCTAAGGGTGTATGCTTTTAAAGTAGTAACGGTTCAACAACTTTAAAAGCCTGCTCTACACAAAAACTAGATCAATGCCTGAAACTTCATATGAAAGTAAGGCAAGCATGAATGGATTATAATTTGAACAGCTTTCACTACTTCTGTAGGATCTTGTCACGTCTTCTTTTGGCATTCAATTATGAAAATAAAAGAGATTCCATGGAGGAGCTTACTGTATTTCATTCTAAGAGTATCTGCTTAAGAATCAAGATTCAAAGAACGTTATTCATCCCAAATGTCCGTTAAACAAAGCTGGCATGTCATTAGACGACAACTAACGTTAATCTAAATTTCCAAGCTAGTATTAATATTCTTTATTAGGGTCGCAAATTTCACACATCTTTTTTAACTGATAGCTGAACATGTTAAATCAGTAACAGATTAACTATTACTGATAAACTTAAAGTAAATCTTAAACTGCTTTAACTTCATGGGATAATCCTTTATTGACATTTACAGCATTTAGCAGACGACCTTATCCAAAGTGACTTACATTTTTCTCTCATTACACATCGGATCAATTGAGGGTTAAGGGCCTTGCTCAAGGGTCCAACAGCAGCAACTTGGTGGGGCTGGGGTTTGAACCTGGGACATTGCGATCACCTCTAACTCTTTAGTTAAACCTAACACAGTGTGCGACAAATTAATAATGCAAAAAAACTAAACACAGGTTAAATAAAAAATAAAAATTTTTTTTAAAAAAACAGCTCATCTCGCGGCCTTCTTTTAAAAAAAACAGGATGCTATAAATACAAAGTACCGTATTGCGCAGTATATCGGAACTGTCAGTGTGCCCTCTAGTGGTGTACAAGATGATAGAAACATCAGCTAAATATTATTCAAAATAACTTGAGCGGTAAACAAATCCGTAACATCATTTAATAGACGAATGTTTAATTATTAACATCCGTACTGTTTTTTTTATCTGGATTTATGTCAAAGGTTATAGCAGTCGCGTATAAACTGCTCAGCCTGAAGGTGGAAGATTATATTACGATCTTGACTGCGAACTAGCTAGCTTCCTACTAATTTGGCAAATCCTTTGTCAATAATGCCTAGACGCTCATTTATGCATTACAATTCTTTTGTAAATATATAAATCCCTTTTGTCCCGTTTTTTTTAAGTTGGGAACAGCAGAACATCGATGTCCACCCCTTTTCCGCTCACAGACACCCACAATTGGCTTAGAGTCGCGAATGACATGAGTGTGCTAGGGTGCCTCCCATGCTCCTTCCCTATGAGTGGGCCCAATGATAGAGCGAGCACCCTACCGCTGCGCCACTCGGGTGCCCATAAATTCATTTTTGAGCTTCAACAAGGGACTGACAGGAAATTTTCTGCATGTCCACTTTTGGCGAAGTCAAAACCCATTGTTCACTTGTTCCCTACATCGTTTACAGTTCCCGTTGAACTGAGCAGTTTTGCTCACTTTGGTTTGAGTCGCACCTTTTGGATTAAGTTATGCAAAAAGTGCATTAGCCTATGTTTGCATTTAAGGCGGATTAATGTTGCAGTTCCTCAGTAATCCTGCAGGGATCCATCCTCTAAACTACCTACACATTAGCAGGCACTACAGCGTCCCCTGTGGTAGGAGCGAGTTATTTGCTAGGGTGTGTTTAGAGTTGTAAATACTTAAATGTAAAACAAAACATACTGAACTGGAAAAAAACGTGACATTAGAAGAACAGAAATTGAATCGGGACCTACAGTAGGTATCATGATGTCATCATACAGAGTGATTTCTGGAAACTTCTACAGGACGCGGCACTTAATTATACTACCAGGCTATACTTAAGGCAAAGCAATTAATTGGATTTCTATTTCACGTTAATGATTAGAACTTGCCTCAAATGACTAGTTAGTATTTCTTGCAACAAGGTCACATTCGGGAATGACGTTTGTCAAATTTATTCAAGGAAACACTGATTTTTTCCCCTCCTATTTAGTTAGCTTATTTAAATTCCTTAAATCGTTTTTTTTATTTAAACTTGCTTATTTACATATTTTCATTAAGTTTGCTTATACTTTATATCTTCGATTTATTTTTTGTTAATTGTATAATTAACGTTTTAACACTCACTTTTTTCTCATTCACTCACTTATTTTAACAAAATTGTAATTACTTTGTTATTATTAATTTAAAAGAAAAAAAAAAGAGGTCTGAACCCGGAAGTTGAACGCGTTACGTCACACGCTTGTCCATATTCGCAAAGCTCCGCCCTCAGAAATGATTGACAGGTGTCACATCCAAACAAACAAAAACGAGCATCCTGGACCGGAAGTAATTTCCTGCAATATGGTTTTCTCTAAAGTTTCGTTAAAGCCACGACTTTAATTCAATGCCTTTTTTTTTAACTAATGTTTTACACATCATCTAGAAAATATCTACATAAACAGAATAGAATAGCTCTCGAGATATGACGTTTTGGACCACTTGTATCAGTGTAAATATTTATACCAAATTGTGGGACAACACACACACACACACACACACACACACGTGCGGTAACTCACTTCTAACATCCAGGTGGCCAACATCCTCCTCATGCAGGGCTGCAGCTCTTTCTGGACGCGCTGGAAGTAGGACGCCTGCGGGAGAAACGCGTCCTCGATGGTCATTAAACTCCGCAGCACTCTGTCGTCGCTGAATATGGTGGGGTCTAGCAGAGCCCTGACGACTCCTTCCTTCTCATTGCAGAACAGCTCCATGTTTAGCTTCACCACCTGCGGCAGGAGACGATGAGACAGAGAGAGAGAGAGGGCAGGAGTGTGCTTTAGAAACAAGCATCAGGGTCTCCTCGGGACTGTGCAGCCTGGCTCTGTCTCTACCTCATCACCTCCTGCTCCCTCTGGGCCTTTTCCCTTCGTCACCGCGCATTAAGCCGAGGCGACACCGCACAGACACGCACACTCCCGAGCTCCCCGCCACACTGGACCATCACTCAGGACGTAGGAACTCTTAACCAACTTCAGGACCACCCAGTAGGCGAGGCTGTTCTGCCCCTGGTGTGCGTGCGCATGCGCGTTCCAGCACGCTGGCCTCTGCGTCATCACGTCAGCCCATTAACGTTCAATCATCTCTGGAGATCTTACGTTCAAGATATTGACTGGCGTAAAGCCTGGCACGTGACTAATAAATACTGCATTTCCAACGGTTTATTTTCATATCCTTCACAATGTTTACCATGTGAACTGTTTCATCTAGATATTTAGAGAAAAGTGCCACATGTTTGACAGCACTGTATATGAAACTTACATTCAAGTATTTTAAATGTGTGAGAAGACAAAAAGACTCTTAACTTTCCTAAAATGTCATCTCTTTCATCACCTTAATGTGATTCCTGTAGTATAAACTCTCACCTACTCACTCACTCACTCACTCAGCATTTATGCAGATTTATCCCGTATACAGGGACGCAGAGGGGCCTGGAACCTATCCCAGGAAACTTAGGGATATGAAGCGAGGTACACCCTGGATAGGCTGCCAATCCATCGCAGGGCACACACACTAGAGACAATTTGGGAATGCCAGTTAACCTAATGTGCATGTAAATTTGACCCACAGCGTCAAATTTAGGTATTATAAACAATCATGGTCTTAAATTTGATAAATAGAACAGTGCTGTGTTTTGGACCAACTTCTTTTAATTGAGGTAATTGACAAAGGTTAAGTCTATCTTGTCAATAAGCTATTTTGAAATAGCCACCCACGGCTTTATTACCGCTCACCTTGATTTTTGTATTTTGCTAAGCTTTGTATTTTTTATTTCTCAGGCAGAACTACATTGATTAGAGCTGGTGCAAAATTCTACTGCTCGGCTCCTGATTTCCACACATAAAAGAGAACATATCTCTCCTGTCCTGGCTTTCCTTTAATTGACTCCTGGTTTGAATTGACTTAAAAAAATTTTGGTTACGTTTATATGCTTACATGGCTCTGCCCTGCGCTACCTCTCAGAACTGCTTCAGCCATATGGCCCATGCCGTTCTCTCAGATCATTAGATAAACTACTCCTGACTGTGCCCAAAACCAAATGCAAGCTGAGCGGTGATCAGGCTTTCTCCATGGCTGCATCCAAATTGTTGAATGACCTACCCATGACTATTCGTGAGGCCACACCACTGAGTGTGTTCAAATTCCATCTGAAAACTCGTATGTTTTCTTTGCCGTTTAAACCAATATGAGATGGTGATTTTTTTTTTTAGATGTGTTTGGATTAGAAATGTGCGTGATGTGATTATTATTTATTTTATTTTTTTTATCTACTGTATGTAAAGCACTTTGTTGTTGTTAATGTGCTATACAAATAAAGTTGAATTCTTTGGACTGTGGGAGGAAACCAGTTAACATGCAAACACCACACACATAGCTTCAAGGTGGGCATTCGAACTGGGAGATCCTAGAAAGCTAACGTTTCAGACATGAAGTAGTTGAGAAAACTTTCTATCTTGATGGTATCCAAGCACTAGTGAAATGCTGGAATAAGTGCATTAATGTAGCAGGGGATTATTTACAGTGTATATAGAGAAATAAATTTAGTTTTTACTCTTCATTCAAAATGAAATTCACATTTTATTTGTAACCTACACATGCGGTGTAACGTAAGTCAAATCCACACTTATATAAAATGACATCAAAATACAATAAATTATACTAGGATAAAAATGACTGAAAATCTTTTTACATGAACATTTGACAATGACACTCTGCAGAGACACTCGGCCAGAGGGATTTTGAGCCATTCTTCTTGCAGAATAGTGGCCAGGTCACTACGTGATGTTTGAACTACTGAGCGCACATGGTCCTCCAGAATGTTTCTGTAGTCCTTGGCAGTGATGCGCCCATCTAGCACAAGTTTTGGGCCTCGCGAATGCCATGATATTGCAGCCCAAACCATCACTGATCCTCCCCCATGCTTCACTCTGGACATGCAACAGTCTGGGTGGTACGCTTCTTTGGGGCTTCTCCACACCGTAACTCTCCCGGATGTGGGAAAAACAGTGAAGGTGGACTCATCAGAGAACAATACATGTTTCACATTATCCACAGCCCAAGATATTCGCTGCTGGCACCATTGAAACTGATGTTTGGCATTGGCACGAGTGACCAAAGGTTTGGCTATAGCAGCCCGGCCATGTCCTTTGACCCTGTGGACTCCCGATGAGCAGTTTTGGTGATAACAGGAGAGTTGAGGTGAACATTTAATTCTGCAGTGAGTCGGAGAGCTGTGGTTTTATGTTTTTTGGATATAATTTTCAGACATACAAGGACTTGATACATCACAAAGTCTTGCTGTCTTGGTCACAGATGCACCAGCAATTTGTCTTCTTTTGAACTCTGATAAGTCACCCATAATGTTATGTGCATTGCAATATTTTAAGCAAAACTGTGGTATTACTTTGCTAATTAAACCTTCACACTCTGCTCTTACTGGTGGAATGTGCAATCAATGAAGATTGGCCACCAGGCTGGTCACATTAGCCGTGAAACCTCCAACCTATATATATAAGTGTAATAATGTACAATAATAATGTGTGTAATGATGGTTAATGGCAGCAGTTATGATTCTCTTAACATAAATTGCAGTGTCCATGTCCATGATTGGTTTATGTGCAAAAAATATATGTGCTGCAGGATGAGAGCAAACATGCTAAGCATCAATACGCTGAGACAGTTGTGTTGAAGTTACGACATGAGAAGTGAGACAATAAATAAATAATATTCCTGAGTGATAAATATTATATTAGTCTGAGGTCATGGGCTGAATGGTCTATGGGAAGAAGCTTGAATGGCCTCATGACTGTGTTCTCTTATTTGGCACAATCAGAAGTCCTGGTTTGTCCTTTGATCAGCCCTCATATTATGAACCTATCATCAGCCCAACTAAACTTAGGCAATCTGCACCAAGTCATGTCATTAATGACCCAAAGTACAGTATATTACCTTATGAGGAGATGATCAGATCAAAAAGTAAGAGGGAGTTAAGTGGATGAGTGTTGCATGGACCTTGCACCTGAGAGAATTTTTACAACAAGCCCTCCCTCCTGCTTCCAGCAGAAGGATCACAAACTCATGTGAACCTTTCTGATCCGCTGAGGCCAGGGTGAGGTGCGAGGTTAGGAATGTTGAATTTTCTCACGACTTGTACATGAAAGGCAGTGAATGTTAAATGCAAGTGTTTTATTGGTTATTTTATGCCAGCAGTCGCTGTATGAGAGCTGCACCATTTAACCAGTAGGTCATAACTTTATAGATGTCTCAGTGACATTATTATCATTTACAGTTGGTACAAACCGCAAGGTGAATTGCATGGATGTGCTAATGCTGTTGAGAAACGATCAAAAGAAACGATGACTGGAAAGAGTCCATCTGGATATCAGCGCACTGCCACAAACCACAAACATACACAGCAAGGTGGGGAGGAGAAGCACAGAAATGCACGCCATAACTTTACCAATTAAGGAGCTTTTATTGCAGCCACCAGTAAGGAATAAACGAGGTCATGTCGTGTTATAGGAAAATGATAAACAAGCAGCCTAAGGTAAAGTGCATTATCACATTAAAGTTAGAGCAGCATGGTGGCTATGTGGCTAGCACTGTCGACTTTGCATGTTCTCCCCATGCTTGGTGGGTTTCCTCCACGTACTCCAGTTTCCTCCCACAGCCCAAAGACATAAAGATAAGACTGACTGGTGTTCCCAAATTGCTCAGAGTGTCTGTGTGTGTGTGTGTGTGTGTGTGTGTGTGTGTTTGTGTGTGTGTGTGTGTCTTGCAATAGATTGGCACCCCATCCAGGGTATCCCATACCAAGTGCCCTAAGTCATCTGGGATAGGCTCAAGGCCCCCAATGACCCTATGTATATACAGGATAAAGTGCTATAGACGGGAAGTGAGTGAGGGAGCATTTCTAAAAGTTCACTAAAGTTGATTATTTTCCTATACGCATTATTATTATTATTATTATTATTATTATTATTATTATTATTATTATATGTTTTACTCCACTTATACCACAGCAATTTGTCAACAGTCTCTTGAACAATTTATTATCTGTAAATAGTTACATTTACAGTAGCAATGTCCATGAAACAAGCAAGTAAGTCCTGTTATCATTTACAGTATAGGAGCTATAAATATGTACAGAATATAGTGTTGGAACAAATGCAAGTCTCTGTATGAACTGCTCCTATAAAAATTACAACGAGTGCAAGAATACAAACTTGTGATTTGAGCTTGAACTACTGTCAGAACCATCCTGTTACAGGAAATGTATTAAGATTTTAAAGGGATAGTTTAATCGTTCGGTCTTAAATCAAAATTGATATAGATTTAGATATAGCCTTCTCTGCACACTAACTGTGAAGTTTATCAGCAGGAACTTTTTTTTCACTGGAAGTTATAATATGGCTAACATTGCTATGATATAATATGGGGAAAGAAAAGCGTTGTAGTAACTTTGAAAGATACAAACTTGATTTAGCTCAGTGGGACTGCACAAGATTCCTAACTTTTGGACTGCATTGTTGCATGGAACGAGGGTTGCGGACTTAGAAGACCCTAATTGCTTACACTATACTCGGGTTTTGAGTGTGCAATTTATACCGACCGATACCTATGGTAATGTACTCATATATTCACCTGAATTTTGATTTAAGACAGGCATGACAAACCCCAACCTATCCCTTTAGCAATGCTGTAATAGTGTAAAGCTTTACACCAATGTTGCTGTACATTCCCAGTTTCATTCAGTACACAGACACTCGTTCATGAGACAGGATTGCTGCAATATATCTGGAATGCTGCAGTGTGTCCAGCACAGTGTATGCAGTGTATCTCAGCAGACTAATTAAACTACAGACAAACCCGGCAGGATGAGGCAGAGATGGCTGGCATTCTTGTCTAATTACCAGCTTAGTTCTTCTCCACTCGGCATTATTCCATCACTAACCTGCTCCAGGATTCCATCTTCAGTCTATTCAGGTATTTTCTTTAAAATAAGGGGAAAAAAAGTGTTTACTGGCACAAAAGTATACCACAAACCTGTAAGGGTCTGGAAGAGTGGCACTAGGTGAAAGTGTAATTATGCTTTTCAGGCATTGTGTGAATACAATAGTGTCAGGACTAAAGTGCTTTAAGAGTCATAGCAAAAAAAAAAGAATGCATTCAACCTACATCCTGTGAAAGTGCAAAAACAGAATATTTGCTGTTGGTTGATTTTTTTTTTTTTTTTTTGCATTGTGAGCGATAGTTTCCAAAGGATGAGTCTGTTTCTATTTCTCTCTGTTTCCTCACACCACCCCTTCCCTTCACGTCCCAAAAGCCTTCTTCAAAGCTTATTCACTGATTATAGAGTGAAGTCCTGGAGTGAAGATCAAACTGATTTATTTCGCTATATATATATATATATATTTAGTATTCCTACAGTACAGTACATTGTCCTATGGGTATGTGTATAGTGTGTGTTAGAGTCAGCACAGCAGAAACGCCTGGCTGTAGCGCTGAGAGAAGTGACATAGGTTGGATTTTTCGAGCATGAGATCATATCCTCACATCTCAAAACAGAGGACGATAAGAGGAACTCCGTTCCTCCCTGCCTCCCTCCCTCTCTTCCCCTTTCTCTCTCCCTATCTGTTAACATCCGCCAAGTTTGCTATCTACAGTTAAAAACAATAGTAGTGTAGTCTGGCATGTTGAGGGTGGCTCAGGCCTCATTGGTTTGCAGGCTTGTGGGTTCGAGCCATGTCACCGCTCATGTTTGGAGTTGGTGGGTTTCAATTCGGGGAGCTCCACGGTCCAAAGACATGTGTTCCAGGCATTTCCAAATTGCCTGGTGGGGTTGCAAGAGGTTGGGATCCTCAGCAATGTACCTTCCCTTGAGAGTAATGACTGCTGGCGTAAAGTCATAGGTCAATGCAGCCAACTGTTGGTCAACACAAGATGGTTTAAGGCACGAGATGGTGTCTGCCCTGATCCATCGCAGGGCATATACGCACTCCGGACAATTTGGGAACGCCAGTTACCTTGATCTACAAGTCTTTGGACTAGGGACGAAACCGGAGTACCTTGCGGAATCCCAGAAGATAACACGCAAACTCCATGCAACAGACTCGAACCTCAACCCTGGAGGGGTGAGACCACAGTGCTAACCACTGTTCCGCCACATTTAACATTTTACAGTGGATGTAAAAAAAAAAAAAAAAGTCTATCATTAAAATCACAGGTTTTTGTGATGTACTGAAACGATCAGCAAATCAGATCAGATATACCAATAGAGAAAAAAGCTTACAACAACCTGGTTGTACCTGGGAATACCGTGAAGGCCATCATCAACAAGTGGAGAAAATGGTGCACCACAGTGACGTTATCTAGAACAGACGATCTCCCCAAAAACTGGCAGAAATAACCTTATCAGGGAGACCTCCGGCAACATTAAAGGAGCTTCAGGAATATCTAAAGCTGTTCAATTCCAGCAAGTGACAGCAATCTCTGAATTCCTCACGTGTCTGGGCTATGTGGTAGGCTGGGTAGCTGGAAGTGTTTTCTCAAGGAAAGAAAAACACCCAAGCTTGCATAATGCACTCCAAACCATGTAATTAATGTTCTGTGATCTGTTAAGAGCAAGGCAGAACTTTTAAGCATAACTCTAAGGCTATGTTCAGATTATAAGCCGCATTGTTCAATTGCAATTTTTTTTTTGGTCAAATCGGATTTGCGTGTCATGACAGTTCACATGCATAATTACAAGTGACTCTAATGTGGACGTGTCGGTCCTTTGAAACGGCATGCATGTGCACAGTGAAAGTCTCAGGAATTCCGATCTACTCTTTCTCATTTGAGTCACATGGCCATGCATCGAATATACATAAAATTTAGGATTCCATACAAAAGTGACTCAGATTTTGCCACAAAACCTGCAGGCCTCTGTTAGACAAATGGAGATTAAGAAAATGTCCTTTTACATTTTCTAATTATTACCCATAGCACAAATCCATGTCATGAACGGACAGCATGCTTCACTTCTGAAACACTGGCCTACCATTAAATTAAAAAATTCCGTGAAAATTCCTAATTTAATGTCTTAAACAAACATGAGGGCTTGGGGTGGGGTCAGGACCGTACGAGGGATGCGGCAATAATAATAATAATAATTCCTACAGACATATCCATCTCTTCCGCTAACTGATGACAAGTAATCCGGCTCATCTACCACAAAGATCAGTTCGTGATCGTCATTCACAGAATATGACGTACAGCCTTCTTTCATTTGCACCATCCAAATGTTTTACTACAGACTCTCATCACAGCACTGTGCCTGAAGTCTTCTGTAAATGTCAATCAAAAACGATTCACGAGAAAGTTCATCACAAGTCATGAACGCCACTTGTATTCTTAGTTAAGGGGTGTGTGTGCGAGGGCGCGGCTGTGCAGACTTTGTTATAGGCTGTACAGAATGTCAGCACACAGTGAATTGGTTCTAGATCTGGTGTTGTCTTTTTACATTACACTACACTAACCTCCCCAAAAGGGTTTTCACAGAGGACTGATGGTAATCATACCAAATTGGAACAAGGATGTGTTTTTACTGGTCGCACGGTGGTGTAGTGGTTAGCACTGTCGCCTTGCGCCTCCAGGTTCCAGGTTCGATTCCCGTCTGTGTGTGTATGGAGTTTGCATGTTCTCCCCATGCTTGGTCGGTTTCCACCCAAAGTCCAAAGACATGTAGTTTGGTTAATTGGCTTTCCCAAATTGGCCGTAGTGTGTGTGTGCTCTGCGACGGATTGGCAACCTGTCCAGGGTGTACCCCGCCTTGTGCCCTAAGTCTCCTGGGATAGGCTCCAGGCCCCCGTGACCCTGAATACAGGATTAAGCGGTATAGAAAGTGAGTGAGTGTGTTTTTACTAAAGACTACAAAGCACCTCTGTAAGCTGTTCATCTGCTACATTTTGTAAATGTCACTGTAGACTCATCGAAGATAACACAGCACAAAAACTGTTTAAGGTTCCGGCTTAACATTGATTCCGGTGTGGAAACATCGTGTAGGAGACAGGATAGGCCAGTCAACGGCAAACAATCACTCCGCACTGATGACACTGACAGGTTCGCACTTGCAGTGTATTTACAACCATGTGCAACCAGGGACAACGTGAATGAAACGAAAAGCAATACACAAGACAGGAATTAAGTAATTTCAATTCATGCTTCTGTTTAAGTGGATAAAGGTTTGTTTTTAAGCACCGGTTTCTGTTTATTAATGAAACCACGGCAAGCTGGGAACCATGTGAGTTTCTGTACAATGCTAATATCTACACAATGGGATGCTGGATGGAAACGCTGGACTCAACTAGAAAAAAGAACTAGCTGGCTAAAGACAGATCACTTTCTTACTTTCTACTTACTCAACCCAGTCGCTCATTACATTCAGCTCCAAGCAATCCTCCCCGAACTCTGACTCTGACATACTGTACAGTAAATGACTATATTCTATACTGTATGTTCATTCTTTGTGTACTTTTTTCCTCAGTGCCGGTATGCTCGGAACATAAATTGTTTTCTACACAGCTGTCCCTGCCTTCATTTTAGCCTCTGGTTCACCTGGGTGATTTACTGTTTTGTTATTCTCTAAAGCAGAATCACTGGGTGCTGGTTTTAACTGCAGTACAACAGTGTAGAGAACAGGAACTAGCCTGAGTCGTGGATGTTCCACAATATTAAATATAACTATAAACAGTACAGCTATGTGCAGTGCACAACATGTCAACAATTCGCTGTGGTATAAGAGGAAATAGCACTTTGGGAAGTGTTGGTTTTAAAAGGAAATAGTTATCTGTTGGGTGCTTATAGTTACTCGCTTTGCACCTGGTTGGTTCATGGACTCCGACATCGATTAACTGATTGTTTTTCCTATAGCACGCTACCCAATCATGAATTCCGTACTTATTGCTGGATATACTGTACAGTACCAGACGAAACTATGACATGACACATATAACATTAGGTAATTATGTAACAACAAGTTTGTGGCAGTTGTTAAATGTCAACTGTTCTGCAATAGTTCTTGCAAAAGCAGTCTTGGCAAGTGCATTTGCAAAACCCATCAAGCACCATGATGAAACTGGCTCTCACGAAGACCATGCCAGGAAAGCAAGACCAAAACCTTGCCTCTGCTGCAGAGGAGAAGTTCATTTAGAGTTACCAGTTACCCCAGAAATCACCAGTTAACAAACAGCACCTCAGATTAGAGGCGTTATGAAGGCTTTACAAAGCATGACTACCAGACACATCTCAGTATCAACTGTTCAAAGGAGATTAGTGCACATTTTGGACGCCTTCAGCATCGTTTTACAGTTTAGAAAGGAAATAAAAACCAGGAAGGACCATGGAATTAGAAGGTGTATCAAAACTGGTAATGTACACAGTCACTGTGACCTCGCATCACCAGGGTTCACCAAGGAGTCCAGGGTTCAAGTCCCGCCTCGGGTCTTTGCGCACGGCATTTGCACGTTCTCCCCATGCTTGTTGGGTTTCCTCCCAGATTACTGTAGGTTAATTGATGTTCCCAAATTGCCAGTTGTGTGTGTTTGTGTGTGTGTGCGGAGAGACGGACCGGCACCCTGTCCAGGTTGTACCTCGTCTCTTGCCCAAAGTCTCCTGGGTTAGGGTCCAGGACCCTGCAACCCTGTATACAGGATAAAGCGGTAAAGAAGATGAATAAACGAATGATTGGATACAGTTTTCAAGATATTTGTGTTTTCATTTTCGGCCTATATATACTGTACCTATAATACAGAAAAAAGATTCATATATATGAAAAATCGTATACAGTATATATATATATATATTATATATATATATAGTATATATATATATTCATATATATATATATATATATAACTTGTATCCACCAATTAATAGTTTTAATCATCCTGTTTAAATTTAGCTCCCCAAAATACATAATACATGGTTGCTTTCCTCACTTAAGGCTTGATGTTGCGAGTATTCCTTGAATGGAGCATGTGTTCTTACTTTTCAGCAGAAATCTTACAGCTGTAACTATTGCTTGACTCTGTTTACCATGATGATTTATTTCCATAGAGTTTATTTTCTGATGAAATCACTCACCATACTCATATTCAACTCCATGATATGTATATGAAAACCTGAAAAATGCATCACAATTGAGTATAGGTCTACAATATATATATAAATCTAGTTACAGTATGCATTTAGTTATGCATTTATATACGTTACTTTAAAACCTTTTGACGTGGTCTCACAAACTACTATCAGGCTTGTTAATACCGGCAAAGTATCATATCTTAAAAATTAAAGCAAACTGATCATTATTTACAGTACGTGTGTTGCGCTTTTTTAATTTTAGCAAACAAAAATGTGCAATTTTGCCAAAATCACAACAAAGCTTTCACTCAAATTTGGAAACGAACTGCTCCCACAGGATGGATGATGAAGCTGTGAAATACTGATATCTCCACAGGTTGTGGCTTGCGTTATTTGCAGATTATCTTCTCAGATAAAATGGTTTGTCCACATCATTTGTTCGGGACGTCCTGCCAATGATTACTGTAAGACGTCCACTTCTATTCCGTACAGCTTTTTTATTTTATTTCCATTGCATTTACTTTTATTGAAAAAACAAAAACAAAAAACAAATATACAATCATATACAGAATACAGATTTATGGAGTAATTCACATAGTTCCAATGGGGACTATGTGAATTACTTACAGAAACGCATAACATTTCAACATTGTTAATATGAGACCAGTGAAAGTTCAGTGGTTCAGACTCGGACCAGATGATTAAAAGACTACCTGTTGAGCCTTGCGCCTTTTAAAGGAATTTTTTTAATAGGAGAAGTGTTGAGAAATTAAATGTTAGTTAATGTAAAGTAAATAATTATCTCGCTAGTAAAATTAAGAGTCACATTGTTCTTACCTGTAAATATTAAGTATCTTTATATTTATAAATTAATATATAATTAAATTGCCATGTCTAATTCCTACCCAATGCCCAAACCCCAGCTATTGGATGCAGTTCCGGGTAACATGCGCCAGGAAGGGCATCCGGCATAAAGCATGTGCCAACTTCTGTGCGGATCAGGTAGTCCTCAGGGGCGACCCCTTGATGGGAGCAGCTGGAAAAATCTAACAACAAAACATATTAAATTGATGAAATGATTGTTTTCATATGAAAAGTACCGTAAGTAACACATCGAAAACGATCAAAAACTGTTTCGAAGTGACGTACTGAGAAAACCTTCTACGTTGATGCTATCTAGAGACGTGTGAAATGCTGGGATGAGTGAAATAATGTAGCCTGGTGTTAGCAAAGAAAACAGACTAGCGTAGGCAAGTATAATGTTTTCAAATGAGCACAATGTAACTCAGTATGATTTTTTTTATGTAAAAAAAATCTAACTAAACACTGCACAGCTATAAGGCTAACACATTAAATGATAGCTATAACATTAAGTACATTGTGTAGCATGTGAAAGTCACCACAGATGATGAATTAGCATGACTCATTAGTTACTTTAGCTTCAGAACTAGATGCTAAACTGAAATGATTAAATTTCTAACTAGATAGATAGATATATAGATACTTTATATACTTTATATAAGAAAAAGTATATAAATCAAAGATCAAAAGTAAAAAAAAAAAATAGAATAAGAGAAATTAGGTTAGTTGCAGTTCAGCCCAGTTTGTACAGTACGTATGTAAAAGTATAACTACGCCAATAATAATACTTGTGTAGGTGTAATAACAAAGTAGAATTACTCAATGTTTTTTTCCACACTCGCTATCTGTATTCTATGTGCATACAGTTCCTTCGGTAATTTCCTCTACAGTATCGACATTCCCAAGCAGGAGACCAAACACTAGTCACAGGTCCAATCAAAGCACACGCCCCATAAACTTCCTGTTACAGTTGCTCTTACAGACGCTTATATAAATACCAAAGACGCCAACAGCCAGTGAGGAGCTCTCCGCAGGTCCTACTGTACAGTGCATATCTGATTGTATGAAAATGTTTGGATTTGGCATGGTTTGGTTTTCCAGCCGTTTGTAACGATATTAATATCTGAAGGAAGTAGCTCGATGTTGAAGATCACTTCTACATGTTCATAACCAAACAAACATATCCTGAGAATACAAAAACGAATAGAGCACAATGGAGGTCACGATGATGAAACATTTCCTGATATGGAGGCTGTTCATAACTGTAAGCAAAAGACTTCTCCAGAGGGACAGCCACGGTCCTGGGAAGTAGTGACCAGGGATCAGAAGGAGCATGGCAGCTGAGACCCCTTCCTCCTTTCCTCCTCTCCCTCCCTCTCACTCTTCCGCATGAGTAGGTCCGTATCAGCCAACCAAAAAAAAAAAAAAAAAGTGGGAGGTATTTTCCAAATTGCAAACAACTTCTCAGAGTCTGCTGGTGGGAAGAGTTTAGGACTTCCTCTTAGCTGACCTTAGTGAGAAGATCAGAATAGTTTTTCCAATGGGTATCGGTTATTATTAGGACTTATACGAGCAGTAATCGTAGTTGTTGTGTGGGAATGTTTGGGTAAAGCTGTAACACGAGCGATTCCTGAAAGAAATCGCTAGAAGCCTGATTTCATTAGCTTTCTTTTGAAGAACTGGTATGCGAAAGTATGTGCACCCTCACCAAATAAAATAAAATATACAGTACAGACCAAAGGTTTGGACACACCTTCTCATTCAAAGAGGTTGAATTTGTATTATGGCAAGAAAAAAGCAGCTAAGTAAAGAAAAACGAGCGGCCATCATTACTTTAAGAAATTAAGGTCAGTCAGTCCGAAAAATTGGAAAAACTTTGAAAGTGTCCGCAAGTGCAGTCACAAAAACCATCAAGCGCTACAAAGAAACTGGCTGACATGCGGACCGCCCCAGGAAAGGAAGACCGAGAGTCACCTCTGCTGCGGAGGAGAAGTTCATCCGAGTCACCAGCCTCAGAAATCGCAGGTTAACAGCAGCTCAGATCAGAGAGCAGGTCAATGTCACACAGAGTTCTAGCAGCAGACACATCTCTAGAACAACTGTTAAGAGGAGACTGTGTGAATCAGGCCTTCATGTAGAATATCTGCTAGGAAACCACTGCTAAGGACAGGCAACAAGCAGAAGAGACGCGTTTGGGCTAAAGAACACAATAAAGAACACAATAAAGAAAACTCGCTGAATGAGAAGGTGCGTCCAAACTTTTGGTCTGTACTGTTTATAAAACGAATTAAATGGAATAAACACCACCTTTGCGGAGAACTTAATTTCCTGCAAATGTTATTTAACAATTTCTTAATTTGTTAAACTTAAAAAGTAGGGAAATAGTAATTGTGGCATGAGCAAAAGTTTGAATACCCTACTTATTTAAAACTAGGCAACTAAGTACTCAGTAACACCCCTTTTGGCAGACATCACAGCTTACAAATGCTTTTTCGTGCCAGTTAAGGGTTAATCTATTCCTTTTTTGGGAATGTTTCCAGTCCCAGATATTATTGTTCTTATCTTGTCATATTTGGATAACCCTGCAATGACACAGTCTCCTAATACAAATGATTCAATATGGAGTTGTTTCCCCTTTTGTAGCTATAACAGCTTCCACTCCTCTTGGAAGGCTGTCCACAAGATTTTGGAATGTTTCTGTGGAAATTTGTGCCCACTGATTCTGTAGAGCATTTATGAGGTCAGGCACTGATGTTGGACGAGAAGGTCTGGCTCTCAATCTCCCGTTCCAGTTCATCCCAGTGGTGCTCGATGGGGTCGAGCTCAGGGCTCTGTGCATCACGGTCAAGTTCTTCATCAAACCATTTCTTTATAATCCTTGCTTTGTGCACAGTCCCAAAGAGTTGGAAGCATAGCATTGTCCAAGCTGTCCTGGTATGCTGAAGCATTAAGATTGCTCTTCACTGTGGATAAGGGGCCTGATTGACTTGAAACACATGAATTCAATCATTAACAGGTTAGGCCAAATACCTTTCTCCACACAGTGTACATCATGTCATGTATCATGTCATGTCATGCTGGTTTAACACTCTTTGTCTATCAGCACCTGTTGCTGTATCCAAGCCATTGCTCATGAAGGATCCATACTTGTCTAGTTTAAGTCCTAGTTGTTGTTGATGTGTTCTTCACTTTGCGCTTGCATTACTCCTATGCAGATTATTTTTGTAAAAGCAATGTGGAACCGTTTAGCACTGTAGAACACCACCCCTTCTGGGTCAGCTAAACCTTGCTGTCAGTTGGGGGTTTGTTTTGCCTTCCTGCCCACCCAGCGTACTGGCAGTTCAATCTAAAAGCTTTATTGGTCGTCCAGATCTGACAATTTAGAGAGTGGAAATTTCTGAGTGCTTTGATATTTTTTTTATAACCTTTTCCCTGCATTGTTGGCATCAATTTGATTCATTTTCACATCATCAGTCAACTGCTTAAAGGAATTTATTGCTCCCTGGTACTTGTAGGCATGGGAAAAATGACTGTTAAATGTGAGATTTCTGTCCCAGGCATGCGGGTAAGAGCTATGTCTGCAGAACGACAGGTATTGCCTTTCAGCGTGTCGACTACAGATTTATGATTGCTTAAAGTTTTGCATCTTGTGTAGGGTGCTTATCAACAGTCAAGTATGCACCCATTCCTTAAGTCTCTGCGCTTGGGTGTTGCACTGTAGCGCTGCCTCAGGCATGAAGCCGCTCTTGGGAGGGTATGGGAATGAATCTGCCTTCCCCCAGGTTCATTGATAAGACATCTGTTCCAGTTCAGGCCCACGCTGCTTTCCTTATAAGCCGAACGTGAAATTTCTTGATTAGAAAATTCCAAATATCACAGATATTTTCAGACCACCCAAGTCTTCATCTTGACAAGCTACATAGCGACCACCACACCTCAGTAATCTACAGATCAAAGTATTACTGTATACTGGGCAGTGTGGGCATGTCACCCTTACTCATCAGGGAAATTACATAAGACTCATAGCACTTTTTTTTTTTTTTTTTTTTTACTGATAAAGTTGGTATGTCCTCTGAATCTATGACCATGAAACGTGGAATATGATAACTATGTGAGTAAGTTTATCATTATACTTTATACATTATACAGTGATAATGCAATATTCAAATCTGATCTAATCTTCTATAACTTGTGTAAGAACACTTCAGATGGTAGTTCCAGCTGAGAGGTACAGTATGGAAGACCAATCACACAGGATGTAAGAGCACTGTGGTATAAATCGGTTTATGTACAGGGTTCAGGGCCCAGGTTTAGCCTATACATGGAGTGAAGAGTTAAAGTTTGTGACTGAGGTAGAAAGTCTCCAAATGAGAAAAGGAAACTGGTAGAGAATGGATGTGAGAGGAACTGAGAGTAAAGAAATGCCTTCGATGGTTGCAACAGATATGCATGGCTTAATAAATGGGAGGATTCATCAGAAAAAAATGTTGATAGAATAAGATTAGTTTCGAATCTGACCGGTTAATATCCAGAGACAGATGTGGACACAGATTAGTTAAAATGATGTGGATTTATTGAATACAGACACAGTGCACTCGATCCAAACACTCATTAAGGAGGAAGGTTCAAGTTCAAGTTCAGGTTGGAAATTGGATAAACCATATACTGTGTATAATATTATATATATATATATATATATATATAATATATATATATATACTGTACTTATACTGTATAATCTCCTTGCTTTTCAATACACTTCGCCCATCTGTCTACAAATTTTTGTTTTCCCAAATTAAAAATGTTAACATATGAGCTGCGAGCCAGGAGTGCACCGCTGTCTTCACTTCTTCATCAGAAGTGAAACTTTATCCTCGTAGACCTGCTTCCAGGGAGCCAAACAGGTGGAAGTCAGTTGGCGCGAGATGCTCTCCAGCACTATAGGGATGATGCTTTCACACCTAAAAAACGAGTGTCGACAGAAGTGTGCAGATGTGCAATGTCATGCAAGATCACAACGCCCACCAAACAGTTCAGGCTTCAGCTCTTCACTAAGCGTCTCACTGTTGACTGTTGAACCTTTTTTCCTGATAATGTTCCAATCCTGGCCCTTGAGAATCCCAGAAAACGGTAAGCACTGAAGAATTTTCCAGCTGATGCATGACTTTTTAACTTCTCGAGGATGTTTCCATTCCATACTCTGCTGTTTACTCTCAGACTCGTAGTCTCTCGAATCCATGTCTTGTCACTAGTAGCGATTCACTTGAAGAAACGTTCACATTCCTTGGATGTGCATTCGCCTTTCTTGCATGCGGATATCCAAACACTCCTGTTTCTGTTGCATACACGTGAGTTGTTTCAACACCATGAATTATTGCACGCTGCTCTTCTCACGTGCAAATCACAAGTGGGGCGCGCATTTTTGCTGGCACCGCAGTTACAAATGAACTGATGTAATTGAAACACATGGTGGAGGTCCAATATATATATATCTTTAACTATATATATATTAATATATTAAACTGGCTTAGAATTTTGAAGAATATTTATTATTCAAGATTCTGCCATATGTCTAGGTCCGTCTTTAAACATAAGCAAATGAGTAATACTGGACACAAAATATCTTCTTTGTACAAAAGATGAGATTTTCCTCTTGTCTAATCCCTTCTGCTGAAGCATGGGATCAGACATCACTCTGATGCAGGTTATTATAAAATTACAAAAAATGCAAATTGTTGACATGAATTTAAAAATGCATGCATTATGCATATAATAAAAATAATAATAATACATTTTATTTATAATGCACTTCATATTTGAAGCAAATCTCAAAGTGCTACAGATTAATTCGGCCCTGGTAAAAGATAAGTTTTAATCATAAGATAGAATACTTTTTCACTAGTCGTCTCAGACTTTCGCTCTCACTGTAGATGATAAAAAAGTATTAAAACTGACCATAAAGAAGACAAATTCGTTGGGAACGCCGTCCGAGCAGCAGAAGCACATGGACTGTAATGACCTTGTTCTGTGATGTCCCTGACTCACCTGAGTGTGCTAATTCACCTCCACCACTCTCTGCAGGTTCTTTGTTTTTTACACTGATTGATTATGAACCTGCAAAGCTCCATAAACATGCTCTCATGCTAAGTTAGATTACATCAGCGCAGAGACTCAGGCTGAGGCCGTACAGCTCCCATGTGGTGAATGAGACCACTGATATTCAGTGTCACTATCGAATGTTACCACAGTGAGGTAATCAGCTCTGCACAGAGAGCGCAAATTCCCTTGGGAAGTGCTTGCCATAATGTCAATATATTAAAGCTTTTTTTGGCATCGGGGTTGGAAAGCACCCACACTGAGGGCATTGTTTGCGTGAACAAAGCACAAAGACTTGAATAGGTGGATTGGATAGAAGATTATAGTTTTCCCTGTTTGGAAATAAAGGTGTTGAAAAATAGTGGATTTAGTGGAAATAGTGGATTTAGCTTTATCACCATGCTGACACCATCACAAATAATTGTAGAACATCCACTGTACAGGATACGAGTACGTTTTTGGACTTAATTACTATCACTCTCAATCTTTCTCAATACCACTTATCATTTATAGGGTCACTGGAGGCCTGGGGCCAACCCTAGATCAGGTGCCAATCCATTATAGGGCACTATGAGATACTGCTGAGACTCATCTTGCCAGAGAACTACAGAGCTGAGAAACAAGAGGGGCTCTTTTTATATGAGGTCACTCATTCTCACTCATTATTTATGCTACTTATTGTGTACAGGGTCAAAGGACGCCTGGAAGCTACTGTATGCCAGGGGACTTGGTGGGGTACATCCTGGAAAGGGTGCCAATCTATTGCAGGGCATACACTCATTTACTTATCGTCTATACCGCTTTACACTGTATACAGGGTTGTGCCAGGGCCTAGGACACAAGGCGGGATATACCCTGGACGGTGTGTAGGGCACACCATATTTACGCACACTCACTCGCTTATTCATACACTACGGGGACACCAAACAGCCTAATCTGCATATCTCTGGACAGTGGAAAGAAACCGGAGTATCTGAAAGGAACCTTGCAAGCACAGGGAGAACATGCAAGCTTAATTGATGCCGACCCGAGGCGGGAATCGATCCCGGGCCCTGGAGGTGCAAGGCGACAGCGCTGACCACTAAACCAAAGTGCCGCCTACTCACTCACATACTATGGACAAATTGGAAATGCCTGTGGGAGGTAACCAGAGTATCCGGAAGAAACCCACAAGCATGAGGAGAACATGCAAACACCAGGACTTACTCCCCCTCACTCTCTCACTCACTCACTCACTCACTCTCTCACTCATCACAGGGTTACTTGGGGGCCTGGAGTCTATCCTAGGAAACTTGCACGTGCACGAGACGGGGTACACCCTGGACAGATTGCCAATCCATCACATACACACACACACACACACAC
Organism: Clarias magur; assembly: GCA_013621035.1. Taxonomy (NCBI): domain Eukaryota; kingdom Metazoa; phylum Chordata; class Actinopteri; order Siluriformes; family Clariidae; genus Clarias; species Clarias magur. Next base: position 1,202,662 of record QNUK01000017.1, on the reverse strand, counting down.
ACACACACACACACACACACACACACACACACACACACACACACACATACAAACACACACACATTCACTTTATTTCCGAAGGAACCGGAGTACTTGGAGGAAATCCAGTAAGCATGGGGAGAACATGCAAACTCCCTGCACACAGAGATGGGAATCAAACCTGGCCAGGAATCGAACCTGGACCCTGGAGATGCCACCAGGACTTAATTAATTTGGATAAAAAGTAATTGGATCCACAATGCAGTTGTTATTCACGAATCACAATCAAAACCGTTAAGCGGAGTTTGCATGTTCCCCCTGTGCTTGATGGGTTTCCTCCGGGTACACCAGTTTCCTCCCACAGTCCAAAGACATGCAAATTAGACTGATTAGCCGTAGTGTTTGAAAGTGTGTGTGTGTGTGTGTGTGTGTGCCTTGCGATGGATTGGCACCCTGACCAGGGTGTACACCGCAGTGTGCGGTAAGTCTGAATACAGGATTATTCGTTAAGCATATTCTCACCAATTCACCAAACGCTTTAAATGCCGATAAGCCGTTTCTAAGTGTTCTCCTATGAGCTCATGACACTTTCTCCCAACCGCATTGTCTTTTCAGGATATCATTATATAACCCTCATACGAGTGCAGTTATATATAATTCTCTGACCAAACTCCTTCCTGTTTTTTAGACGCCACGTACACGATTATCAGGTGTTAATAAAGCGAAACACTGAGCAGAAAGGGTCTCAGGGTGTCGGTAGGTTAAAAATCAATCCTGAAAGACTTGTGCAAAGGCCTGAAGTGCTGATAGGGTTATTCGTGTTCGTCCTGTGCAGGATGTTTGGAAGCGAGAGCAAACTACAGATGAAGAAAGGGTGGCTCCAAACTATGTCTGGGAACATGTAAAAATTCTTCTCTCGGCTGTCATAAAATGGCAAAGAATTAATGCCTCCTTTCTTCGGCTAATATGTTGGGACGGATCAGATTTGTTGCCGATCAAACGCCGCAGCTGTGGCGCGAGCTGAGTTACGCTCCATTTTGAATCGAGGCCCTTCATTCATTTGTGACATTTACAGTTGGCTTGGTTTCCCTCAAAAGGGCCTCTCGCTTTTCTGGAAAAATCCAGTGTGTGTGTGTGTGTGTGTGTGTATATGCGTGTTTATGTGTGTCTGGGTCCACTTGTGAGTTCCTTGCCGCTGAAGAGGGCTGGCGGGGAAATAACTAAAACGCACATGATGTCATCCTCCCCACCACGTTATAGTGCTGTAACAAGCTGCAGATGAGGGGAGTAAATCTGCAAGTCTCTAAGGAGGCATCGGATAATCCGCCATGTTTCGATAACACATACTACACTCCAGCCCTGATATAACAACATAGACCGACAAGGACGATGACGGTAGCAATAAAACAATCGCAGGATGTGTCAGTAATTGTTGAAGACGCCGGCTTTGATCTATTATTCTTGCAGATTCGATTTTTGATACCTGCAAGAAACACCAAATATACTGTACAGACATAAGATGTTGCCTAGGCTACGATGCCGAAGCTCTTTTGAAACTGTTATCCATGCTTTTATTTATTTCGTTATTTATTTAGGCATTCAGATTCGACTGTGTGAGCTGTTGCAAAATAAGAGAAAGTATTTGACAGAAGAAAGCCTTTGTGCTCACTTCCTGTTCACACATGCACTCGAACCAGTATGTACAGTTGTCAGGAACACACTCAGTAACACGCACAAATGCGCGTGACAAATCGGAAATAAGAGAGTTTCAAACGGGTGGGTGTCATGCAGCACGTGTCACGGTTGAGACACGGTTCAGGTTCACTGCAGCAAGACTGAAGATTGTTACTGATGTTATGGTTTTCATATAGACATTTTTCCACACTGTATATGCAATACAATACACGCTTAAACTCTCAAACACACACGGAGACATTTGGTATCTAAAAATGAGACAGCCAGTAATTAAGAGAACTACCCAGGAATGATTAGATAAAGTGAAACAAATTAGTGCATGCAGGAACGAAAGAAGAAGAAGAAGAAGCCAAGAACTCAGACGTTCCAAATTTTTCCCACAAAAAAAAAAACAAAAAAAAAAAACAGTTTGTCAGAGCCTACCTTTGTTTTGACTGTTTCTCAATACACACCCCAGCAACTTCAATACCTGGAATGTAGCGGGAATGTCAACACCAGACATCCAGTAATGTGAGACATTCTACCCTTGACCCTTTTTTTTTTTTTTTTCACAAATTAAAGGGAGAAATCAACACAAAGTGGTTTAATCAGGGGTTGGATCAGAACGAGCCACCAAAACTGCTTTGATGTTTGTGCAGGAACATGACTTGGATTGTATTCTGCGATCCAAATCCAAAATCGTCTTTAGATGTCCAGGTGAGATCAGGTGCCTGTGAAGGCCATAGCATAGCGTCTTACAGTACATCATTTACACCCTTTTTACACCATGGTGGGAGAGGAGCTAGTTTGGCGCTGATGCCCGATTTTGACAGCCCAAGCACCAACACTTTTCAGGGCAAGAACAGCTTGTTTCAGGGGCTGGGGGCGGGATTATCATATCACCAACTACAACTTATATATATATATATAAGTGATAAAGCTAGGAGAACTGATCGCAAAGAAGTGTTGAAGTTTGCCATTGTTGTTGTGCTCGCTGCTAGCATTGCCGCTAACATTGCTGGAGATTTACACAGTGGCGTTGGCGTGATGGTGAATCTCTCGCCCATGGAAAACCAGAAGTCCTTAGAACTGAATCTGGACTGCAACTAGCACCAGACATGAACCAGCACCTGGTTTACTTTGGTGGAACAGATGCTCTAGATAGTCATTAACCCTTTATGGGATTATACCCTTTATGGAACCCTTTATGGGAAGAAATTTCATGTTTTAGACATTTCTTTTGTGTACGAAAAGACTTTTGACATTAAACAAGCCAATTCATTTTTCTCCCCAATGTGACCTTATATAGGCAGAACAGTGACCTCGCACCTCCAGGATCAAGGGTTTGAATCCCGCCTTCAGGTCTGTGTGAGTGGAGTTTCTGTGTGGGTTTCCGTCCACAGTCATAGAGGAAGATGCAGATTACTGGCAAGCTGACTGGCTTTTCCGACTTGCTCGTGTGTGAGTGATAGGATCCAGACCTCCACACCGACCCTGTACAGTATAGAGAATGACTGAGAGAGAAAGAGAGCATGAGTGACCTCATATAAGAAGAGCCCCTCCCCCGTCTTGTTGCTCAGCTCTGTAGTTCTCTAGCAAGGCGTGGCTCAGCAGTCGCTCATTTACAGTACGTAGACACAGAAACAGCACATTTGGAGGAGGAGTGGAATAAAAGGAAATTTGAGATGTCTTTAATGAATGCGTTATTTTAGCTAGCACTTTAGCGGAGCTCTGAGACTTGTGTTAACTTGTTAAAGAAACCACGGGACCTTTAATCCACTCGGTGAGCCTTTGTGATCCGGATGATGTTGAAAGAGACCACTCCTATCAGAGCTGAATAACTTGAGTTATGATTAATGCGTCCTAGTAATTAGCCGAGCTTATAAGAGCTTTCGGATTACTCACAGGAAGAAAACACCCCGATGCAGCGTAGCAGTGATCCAGTCCAGATGATGTCTTTTCCTTGCATGAGATCCGCGCTTACGCCAAACGTCCACTTCAGAGTTCTATTGTCATTGTGCTTTATGTTTATTTTTGGTCCATTCTTTTGCGCATCCTCTCGTAATTCTCAAGTTGACTGTATACATAAGCGAGAAGTGAAAAATTGTTGCGTTGGAACTGGCACAAGTCGCATGAGTTCAGGAAAAAGGCGTGCCATGTAATACCTACCGTAGCTGTAAAAGGCTTAAAGAGATACAATATATACATTTTTGTTTTCTTCTTCTTCCTGGGTTCTTTCACACGTTTGTTCAGTCTCTCACCCTTTTTTTTCTTTTCTTTTTTTCACATCACCTCCGATTTCTGTCTTTGCACAATAGGCTATCATTCCTCATGTTTCAGTCTAGTGACACTTAAAAAAAAAAAAAAAAAAAGGTGCGTTCAACGGCGTGGTTAAACTTTCACCTGAGGCGCATACATACATATATATATAGTTTGACCTCCTGTCAATCATCGAACACACTCTTCAGTCATTCAGTGCGTTTCACTGCAGGTGATCAGAGTCGAGAGTCTAAGCTTGGGCTTATTTAAAAGAAATGAAACGTGGAACTGGGGCTACTGTCATGCGGACAGAGGCGAGAGACATGCCTGTACAGAAGTGTGTGTCGGCTATACAGCAGCGTGTTTAAACTGCGCCCCTCTTATCTGCCTGGTTAAGACATACCAGGCTTTCTGCTGTCTGTCTCTTCTTTTTTTTTATTTTTTTTTATGACCTCCACCAAGTCTGACTACAAAGCCCTATGTTTGGAAAGACACAACCTGACAAAAACAACAAAAATACCTCCTAAAGACATACATGCAGCACTTCGGCAGATGGACGAAACTAGAATAGAATCCTCAGCCACAGTCGCTGGATATGCAGAATTTCTGTTCCTAGAAAACATGGGAAATATGCTGCTCTTGGCTGGAGAAATAGAAAGAGAGATCCAAATTCCTGGGGACCAGAATAGGCCAAAAGCTGCGGAGTGTGTGTGTGTGTGTGTGTGTGTGTTTTATTTCAGATCACTGTTAGCAGACTTGTGACGGAGAGATAGGCTACTAAGACACAGGTATACATTTCTGGACTCTTGTTGAATAAGACCTCATTATTAAGTGCTGCTTCCTGGAACGATTTGGAAAGAAATATAGAGTAAAGATTTCTACATCTAAATTGGACACAGGATGATTGCAGTTTATGGACGGCATTTTCCAAACACAATATTGTCAATCTTGTCAAACATACAGTATGAAGCAAGAAATCACATTAAGCATTGTGATATATTGACACCTAAGCATTTCCAGTTCATGCATTATACTGACATATACGCTGTAAAAAAGAAAAGAAAAAAATTAAAAAAGTCGCCATTTCAGAAGGGACAGATTATTGTGCTGCATCAAGCAAAGAAAACAAGTAAGGAGATTTGAAATGACTGGAACTGAGTTAAGAAACACATTTTCAATACCCGGAACGATAGTGCTGAACCATCAACATTGTGGAAGAAATTAGGTCAGAAAAAAAAAACAAAAAAAACAAAAAAATCTATCATGAACAGAGATCACTCAAACCCTTGGTGGAGTCGCATAGAAAATAACCAGCAGTAAAAACCAGAGCTGTGTGTAATAGTGAAAGTAGGTGCACTTTCATACACACACAGTGTGATAAGAGCTCACAGGATTGGGACTAAACAGCTGTGCGGCCATAAGAGAACTACTTTTTAGTGAGACTAATCAGAATCAAGTCTTGGATTTGCTAGGGAGCGTAAGGTCATGTGTTCTGATGAGTCCAGAGCTATGTGTGTATCAGCGTAAGAATGTAAACACATGAAGAGATGTACATCATATCATCATGCATAGTGTTCACTGTACACGTCTCTGGACACAGTGTTATGTTCTGGTGTTGCTTCAGTTGCTCAGGTCTAGACTCAGCAACGTTATGTGGCAATAAAATGAAGTCAGCTGACGACCTGAATGTACTGAATGACCAGGTTATCACATCTATGGAGATTTTCTTCCCTGATGGCACGCGGTATATTCCAGGACTCAAGTAAAAGTGGGAAAGAAGGTTTGTGTGAGCATGAGGAATCATTTTCTATACAAATCAAACTGAATTGAATTGAATTGGACGGGCCACCGCATTGTGTGCTGTACTCAAAGCTAAAGGAAATCTTGAGTGTGTGACGTTCTTTGGCCAGACAGTAAGAATTTGACATATACAGTATGACAACGTATTGTCCTTTATGATATGAATTTGGGATGCATAGGGGTAGTACATGGTATGTAACAAACCAGCTGATTAAAAATGATTAAGTAATATATGTGTAAGCAATATATGTTGTGTCTATATATATATATCACATTTCTGTATGAGATGCACTGTAGATAGACAGTCTTCACAGTTTGCACAAGAGTAGCCTTAGGTTTTGCTAGGTGACAGTTTCGCACATGGCCCAGATGCATGCATGCACGGTTTCCTGTTCACCAACATTACATAACTGCAGAGGTGGGGAAAGCTTAGCTCAGCAGCTGTCAAGCCAAGCCTGACACATGTTTGTGCTAAAATGGGGCTTTTAGGAAAGAAAAGAACCATGTAGCTCATGAGAAAAATCAAGCCAGACCATAGTAAAGATCAGATCTACTGAAAAGACATCTTTTCAGTAATAATCATACAGGACATGTTTTCATAAAAGCACTTTACTTTAATGAAGCATGAATGCAAGTAGATTGCCTTCATTTCCTTAGAATAATACAGCTTAATAATCATAATTAGGCCATATTCTATAATACATACTATATGGCCAAAAAACCTGGCCGTCACATTCATATATACTGTAAGTTTCAGAAGATGAACAATTGTGTGCTGTAGCTTTGCCGTCTCACTTCACTGGAAGTAATTTGCTTAAACCTGTTCCAGCATGACAATGCCTCTGTACACAATGCGAGCTCGGTGAAGACATGTCATGCTAAGGTTGAAGTGGAAGAACTTGAGTGTCCTGCACAGAACCCTGATTGGCCTCAACCCCACTGAACACCTTCAGGATGAAGTGGAACCGGGGCCTCTTCGGCACACCATCGTCGGCCCAAAGCCCAAAGCCCTCCCAGGATCGGGAAGCTTGTGTTCAGCAGCAAATATCTGCTGGGGAATAAATCTGGAATGGGATGTTCATCAAGCGCATATGGGTGTTGCCGATTTCCATAAGTATTATAATCAGTTAGTACAGAGAAAAGGTTTCGACACCGATGCGCTCAGAGATAAATGACTTGTTTTCACGGCGACCGGCAGATTAAAGGTCTATCTATAGATCAAAAAGGAAATGTATGCACTTCAGACAAGAAAAGGCCTGCAGCGTTCAAGATGCTAACACTGCGCTGATTGAACTGCAAGGTGAAGTGGGCACAGCCTAGTGAACGGTTAAACAGCGCTGCTTAAACAAGAAAACAGGAAACTGTTTGAAGTCCTTTTGTAAAATCTGTGAGATGTGATGTGAACATTAGCATTCTAAACGTAAAGGGATCGTTCTGATCCTTTCGCGTCTGTCTTAGATCAAAATCAAGGTGCATGTACATACAGTGAGTAAAAAAGGTCTTGGCCATTAGAAATGTTCCTGCTCTGCACGCCGACTGTGAAGTTTGTCACTTGGAATACAAGAACAATGTGTATGTAACTGGGGGCAAATTTTGCAACCCTCGTTCCGTGCAATGATGCATGCGAAGTTCTGCTGAGACGCAAATTGAACAGATTTCGTTCTTTGCTAGTTTCATCAAAATTTGTATTAAATACATAATCAGCTGCATAACTCAGCTGAGCGTTGGAATGCATTTATTGCACAAAAGTAAGGTTGTGATTGAGGAATTTAGCCCCAGTTACTCCCATTATGCGTGCTTTCTACTGTAGGTGACAAACGTAACGTTCGGTGTGCAGAGCAGGACAATTTATAATGCCTTATAATGCCTGTTTTCAAGACAGACTTCAGAACTATCCCTTTAAGTTTTGCGTCTTGATGTTTTTTTGGCTAACTTGTGATGTACTTCCATTCCAGGATGTACATTGTTTCTGGGAATGCTCCGGATACACAGTGACCCTGACCATGATAGTTAAACGGTTACTGAAGAATGAAGGAGTGTGTCGGCCCACCTCTTGCTATCATCTCTGCTCAGTCTAGTTTGGGAATATTTATTCCCTGGCTCTTCGCCAAAGTATACATTCGGGTGCTTCAACCGCATCACACCAAATTGTGTTAATAAGAAATTCTTGTAATTTTTTCTTCTCTAAGTGCTTCCTTGCTTACTACTAAGCACCTTGTGTTGTCAGGTAATGTATGGTCTGAATGCAGCATGCATGGTAAAACACTTCTCTCTGGACTGACACCTTGTGGTCAAAGGATGCCAAAATATTCGATTCAAGAAGTCAAGTTTTATTTATACAGATAATAACCTACGGATAAATTAGGTGCATATATACAGTATAACTAAAATAGCTCTCTTCTTTTTTTTTTTTATTATTATTATTTTGACAAATAATCTGAATCATTAATGTGAGTATGTTACAAAAATTCTCCCCAAAACTTTATTCCTATGCTGATTAATGCTATGTACTCTAAAAGTATTATATGCCATAAAAATAGTTTCTGTAGAACATTTATACAAAAATAATATAACATTATAAGAATATTAACATTATATAAGAATATAAGATTATTTGTAGTACAATTTAAAGATTTATAAATACTAATAAAAAGTTACTTAATTTAATTTACAGAAGCTTGAACATCATGTTCAGGGATTCCTAAGCCGCGTCTGAGCTCAGTGTCCTGTACAGCAGCATGTATGCAGTATGACTGAAACATCACATAAAAAAATATATTATAAAAATGACATAATAATTGTGAAATGCCCATTTTAAGTGGCCAAAACACAGTATTGGTGCTAATTATATATATATATATATATATATATATATATATATATATATATATATTTATGTTATACATATAATACAGACAATAGAAAATAGTAGCTGAAGAACTTACTACTAAAGTTAATACAAAATGGAAATCTTCTTCTCTAAAAATTTCACATTTTCACAAAATGGCCATTTTTCAGCTTCGAACAATAATAATTTAACATGCAGATTATTCATATTTCTTCATGAGTATTGATATTAAAAGTGGTGTAAGCTTCTAGAAGCATATGACCTGTAAAAATGTTGCTTAAAATTATTTATTTTTTTATTTGTAAAAATTTAAAAAGCCAAAAACCTGTAGTGTCCGTAACCATGTCAAATTCATGTTACAAAACATGATAAAAACTATTTTTCATTTTCATGTGAAATCTAAACTGGCCAAGCTTCATCTGAATGACAAACGAGATCATTGAAAGATTAGAATTTTTTTTTTAATTAAATTAAAAAGTAAAAAAAAATACGGACCATTCATAAAAGGGCATGAAATAATATTTAGCAAACGTGTTTCTTTTTATCTGATAAAATATAAATGGGTATGCATGTTTAGAAAAAATTAAGCAAGGATTGGAAGATAAAAAGCATTAAGTATTATTAAAAAAATGGTGTTATACTTTTTTTTTACCTAGGTTAGGTGAGACACTTTTTAGTACAAATACCATGTTAATGCTAATAGATTTTTTTTTCAACCTTACCTAAACCGTTCTCTTCCACCATACGTTTCCTGAACCGCCTCCCAGCTGACCTACAAACAGCATAAACAAATTTTGTTCCAGATGTTATAGCTTCAGCGCTCTACACTCGCTGGCAGCTTTAATCAGAGCATTTGTGCTCTTGGTCAATCATGAAACAGGTTATGAAGTGGTTTTGCTGCTCATCATGGTTGTATTGAGTGTTAGGTAATTTAATCACTGGCAATCGTTAACCATCGGGCAGCTTTCTACATTCTTTTACACTCTCTAGACATGACAGCGGCCAACCAAAGAAGGAAAAGGCTATCAACTGACAGCATTGTTATCTGCACATGTGAGCTTACAGACGTCAGCGATTGACTAGTGTCGCTACAGAGATTATGCCTAACGAACATGGCCAAAGTTCGAGATCACTTTTCCCTCATTCTGATGTTTGATGTAAAGCTCTAACTTGCAACCTCATCCTTATATGAATTGACCTACTATAACATGATTGGCTGATTGTTTATCAATACCAGTTTTAAATTCATTGCTAACAGGTTATTAAAATGGAACTCGTCTTACTTGAGACGTGTGACTGTCATTAGTATAATACCACCGGCTGTCCATGGAGTAGATGTACGCCGTGTAGTGCCCACACATAGCCGTCCCGGCGTGAACTATGACTGCGTACAGTCTGTACCTGCTCTGAGACTGTAAAAAAAACATGAAATGTTTACTGTATAACCTTGTAATACAACACTAAACATACAGTATTTTTCATCTTTTAATAACCAAAGTAAATTACACAGGAAACTTTACCAATTGGGAGTGTTCCTCAGGTAATATTTCAGACAGGTTTATAGTTTCAGGGAAACTGACTTTGGCATTCAGTTTTCTTAGAAAGCCACCGGTGTTCCTGGACCTCTTCAGATTGAAGCATAGGATCGACGGCAGTGAAACAAGTCTGTAGCCCTATTAAACAAACAACAACCATAAACATCCTCATCACCACCAACATCATCATCATCAGCACCACCACCACAACCAACACCACTGCCATCATTATCATCATCATCATCACCACCATCACCACAGTCAACACCACCACCAACATTATCATCATCACCACCACCACCATCACCACAACTAACACCACCATAGTTACCACATCCAACATCACCATCATTATCATCACCACCACCACCACAACCAACACCACTGCCATGATTATCATCATCATCATCATCATCACCAACACCACCACCATCATCCCCATCACCAACACCACTACCACCATCATCATCATCACTACCACCACCACCATTATCACCATATCATCATTACCACCACCACCATTATTACCACCATCACCACTACCACTACTACCACCACCACCATCATCATCATCATCATCATCACAACCACCCTCACGACCACCAATATCATCACTAGCAACACCACCACCAATATCATCACTAGCAACACCACCACTACTATCAACATGATCACCACTACCATCACCACCACCATTACCATCACCACCAACACCATCATCACCACCAACACCATCATATAATCATCACACAAACACTACCACCATCATCATCACAACCACCATCACCACCACCAATATCATCACCAACAACACCACCACCACTATCATCAGCAGCAGCAGCATCACCACCAACACCATCACCACAAGCACTACCACCATCATCATTACCAACATTATCATCATCACCACCACTATCATAACTACCAACACCACCAATACCACCACTATCATCATCATCATCATGATCAAATGGTAAGACCTGAACAGATGGCGTCTTCTTTTCACATCTGCCACAGTAAAAAGCTTCGCTGCCTTCCAACTTCTGGCACTCGAAAAACATTTTCATACAGTCCTCCTGGAAAAGAAAACAACATTAGCTTAATCGGTGGTGAGGAGCTTGCATGATAATGAGTCAGCAAAATATTGCAAGAGAAGCAGCATGAATATGGAGTGCAGATGTTTTTCTTTCCCAATGTGGGAATTCTGATGTGGAAATCTAAACATATTCATATTTAAAGGAAACCTCCACCCTGAAAATATGTTTAAAATGTTGAAATATTTGTGATGTGTGTTTAGCGATTCTGGCAATAATTTGTTGCCTGGTGCTGATGTATTTTCTTTATTTCTGTGACAAGACAGTGAACGTTTGAAGACAGTAGTAGCAATGGTGTAACAAGAGGAACAAATGTACTGTAGTCATGTCGAACTCAGCTTTACGCCAATATCTCCTAACAACAGGAGTTTCTGTTTTCTCTCGCAGTGATGTTCCGTATCATGTCAATGAGAAATCCAGACAGACACAGTGGAGACAGCAAGCACTGGACACAATGTTTCTACAGTACAGTACAGTACGACTACACTCGACTACTCATCTAGCTATAATAAACGCTAAATACAATAAGCACAAACGGTATTATCACAAATGCTAAGTGTTAGATCTTTACCATTCATAAGTATTTGGACAGTGACCATTTTTGTATTTTTTCACCTTTTGTTATTTGAAACGATAGAATTGTAATGTAGACAAGGTATTTGTCCTCACCAAGGTGCCCCCCCTCTCAGGCAGATGTAATGGAAAGCTGAGGAAGAAGTTGGGGACACGGTGGACATTCTCACATTCTAAACAGTGACAGCATCCTTCCACCTCGATCTTGTAAAGATTTGTTATGGCTGTTGCCTGCGACAGAATGCGGCAATCGCAATTATGTGACATGGCAGAACATCATTGTGACGATGACATCATCTACAGTATAATAACACCTCTAAATACATTATGGTCTGAATTATATAATCGTAAATCATAGTAGACATTTTGCATTCTTTTGGTCCATGGCACTTACAGGTGTTTATGCCTTATCTATACTTTTTAAAACATGAGGTAAATTATGAACCCACGGTTTGCTGGTCAGACATTTGCTTCTGAATGAGGTTTAAGATGGTGTGGAACACTTCGTCAGCATCGTGTTGCGTTAACCCTAAAGCAAAACACTCTATTCAGAAACTACTAATAAGAAATCATAAGCACAAATGTTCAGGACATATTTAAGCAATTATCATTCAGCTACAATGGTATATCATGTAATGGAAAAATGACAAATCACATACGGCAGACATCATTATAGTGAAGGCAGTCCAGAAAATCTTGATGAGGATGGCGCTGCGTTTTATCCTTCATGGCTTCTAATGCTCTTTTCAGCTCCAGTGGAACATTGTGATCATGGGATTCCTCAGACGGCTGCCATCTAAACGCAAAAATATCAGCCACTTTAAAACTCAGCTTCTATCCCTCCATAAACAGTTGAGTCTAGGAGTTTACATACAGTGGCTTGCAAAAGTATTCAACATCCCCCCCCCCCCCTCTCCCTGCACCCCCCCCCCCCCTGCATTTATCAGATTTGTTGGAATAAAAAATAATAAATAAAGAAACTTATTTTCTTTTTATTATGAATTTGTACTCAAAATGAATGATTGCAAGGCTTTCAAACCTCCCAGGTTAGAGGGGTACAGCCTAAATTGCCTTATTCACCTGTGGAACAATAATACAGCTCCTGTTTTCTGAACAAAAAAACCTTCAGTTGAATTATTATCAAAGAGAATGTCAATCTGAAGCAAAGGAAAAAAATTAAGACAAATGAGCAGTCCCATGAAGGTAAGGATAAAGTAATAGAATTTCCTAACTTAGGAATAAGGTAAGGCATCACGGTGGTATAGTTATTAGCACTGTCGCCTTGCACCTCCAGGTTCCGAGTTCGATTCCCTCAATTCCTGTCTCTGTGTGCATGTTCTCTCCGTGCTTGGTGGGTTTCCTCCGGGTACTCCAGTTTCCTCCCACAGCCCAAATACATACAGATTAGACTAATTGGTGTTCCCAAATTGCCCGTAGTGTGTGAGTGAGTGTATGTGTGTGTGCCCTGCGATGGATTGGCACCCTGTCCAGGGTGTACCCTGCCTTGCGCCCTAAGCCTCCTTGGATAGGCTCCAGGCCCCCTGAATACCAGATAAAATAGTATAGAAGGTGAGTGAGTAAAATGATATCTAAGAAGTTTGACATCCCAATAAGCATTGCTGGATTGATAGTTAGGAAGGGATGGAAAGAAAAAAAAGCTTTCTATTATGTACTTAATATGTAACTTTTGGCCCCAACTATAAATATACCTAAAAATGTAATATTTTCTTTGCCTGGCCAAAGAAAGTGTTGGCCACTAAGATTTCATTGGCCCACCTTTAGCGTTGAGACCTGAACAACTGAAGCAACCCCAGATCATAATACTGCCTCCAGAGGTTTGTTCAGTGGACACTATGCATGATGATATGATATACGTATATCACTTCATGTGTTCCATGTATGCATGATGTGTGCATCCTGATGCACCCATCGCTCTGGAATAGGGTCAATCTGGACTCAGCAGACCATAAGACCTTGTTGCATTACACCAAAGTTCAATCTTTATGCTCTCTAACAAACGGAAGCCCATTTTCTGGTTAGTCTGATTAACAACTGGTTTTCTTATGGCCACAAAGCTGGTAAGTCTCAATCCTGTGAGTTCTCATCACACTGTGTATGTATGGAAATGTTCTTACTTTCTCTATTAAACATAGCTTTGGTTTTTACAGTTGATGTTTTTACCATGCAACTTTACAAAGTGGGCAGCATGGTGGCACAAAGGCATAGTGGTCACCACTGTAGCCTGGCACCTCCAGGGTCGAGGGTTCGATTCTCACCTCAGGGTCTTTGTGCATGGAGTTTGCATGTTCCCCTCATGCTTGGTGGGTTTCCTCCATGTACTCTAGGTTCCTCCCACAGTCAAAAAAATGCAGATTAAGTTAATGGTTTTCCCAAATTGCCCTGTGTGTGCCATATGATAGATTGGCCTTGTGCTCAAAGTCTCCTGAGAAAGGCTCCAGGCCTCTCAATAAGGATACCCGGATAAGTGGTAAAGATGATGAACAAATGAATGAACTTGAACAAGCATTAAACTGACCTCCATTCATTTTTTTCCCCAAACACATTTCATCCACAATGTTGACGGTGCAGCACTATCCTTCCAGGTTTTGATACACATTTCTTCCACAAAGTGTTGTGTCAATGGGTTCTTAACCCAGTTCTTGTTCATTTAAATCACGCTAGTTGTTTTCTTTGCTTGATGCAGCCCAATAATTTGACTCTTTTTAAATGATGACTTTTTCCTCAGGCAGTGTATTTTTGGATACAGTGGCATGTTTTATTTATATGTCCTATATACAGTACAATATGTTTTGCCTCTATAACTCAAAAATTAAAATTAGGCTATGTAAATCATTCCCTCAAGTCCCACGGTAGAATATGTCATGCAAATGAGTTTGAGATGATACTTGGACTTTCAGAGCGTTGTCTCAATGTACCAACCACCAGAGGTGGAAATAACGAATTACATTTACTCGCGTTACTGTAATTGAGTAGTTATTTTGTGTACTTCTACTTTTTAAAGTAGTTTTTAAAATATGAAATTTTACTTTTACTTAAGTATGTTTTGTTTGAAGTATTGTAATTCGCTACATTTTAAATCATATGCGCTACTGAGTAAAACAAATGAATGAAAATGCAAAAAATGTTATGCTTTGTATAAATGCTTTGTTGCGCTCTCGTGTGTGTATCGTGTAGATTACCTGGCTGAGATCTTGTTTATCTCAACCTGATTCCATGTGGTTTCATATACCCAGATCTTTATTTAAGGAATTAGGAGGAATTTATTTTTTATTAAAATGTGACTTTGAGATTCGCTCCCAACTTCGCTCCCCACATGTCAACACTATGGAACAATAGAGTGATAACTGTTAACAGAAAGCCAGTGTTTATTAGAAATTGGTTTGAGAGTGGTATTTTGTTTGTGACTGACTTGTTGGACTCCGGTGGTACTCTGTTGGATTATGTATCCTTTTTGAAGAAATATAATTTAGGTTGTCTGCAGAAAGAATACAGGAAGGTTTGTCGTGCTATCCCATTGGTTTTAAGGCAGCTAACATGCAACTTAATATTATATACAGAAATCAAACCAGTGTTGCCAAGTTTAAAAATTGGTAATTGTAATCTAAATGATAGCAAATGTGACAATAAGGTTATTAGTGTGAACTTTAAATTAATTCTTTTCCACAATTTTGACTCAGATAGGCATTTGCAGGCTTTTCATGGGGATCAGTCACTCATGGAAAAGGCATTTTTTATATTTGTAAAGTGGCCTGTTTCCCCAAAAGTTAAAGACACTCATTTCAAGATAATTAATAATATATACCCAGTGTCTGAATTTCTAAAGAGAAGGTTTAGATTTGAGGTGGACCTGTGTTCTTTTTGTGATTCAGCCTGTGAAACGTTACAACACCTGTTTTTTCTATGTCCTGTGGCAGCTGAATTTTGGTCAGAACTACACACTTGGTTATCACACAAGAGCAATGATATTCCACAGTTTGATCAATCTGACGTTATCTTCTTCACCCCTCTGTTGCTACTGTAATTAACATTATTATCCTTTTAGGTAGATACCATATACATTGTAGTTAGTGGAGAAATAGTGAACCGTCTTTCATATGGTTCATAAATGACTTTAAACAATACTTCATGTCACTTAAGAAACTGAAATCAAGTAAATCAATAAGGATCTGTGATGACATCTCTCTTTTGTTATAGTTTTGATTTATGCCTCCAGTGCCGTGCTCTGTTATTCTACACTCTTTTTATGACTGTGAATCTTTTTGGCCCCCCTTTTTCTTTTCTTTTTGTTTTGTTCCTTTTGTTCTTTTGCTGTTGTATTATAGTCTTTGAATGTTGATTTGTTTTATCCTCTGCGAGATCTTGTACTGTAGTGTTTTTATTTGTTTGTTGTTAAAAAAAAAAAAAAAAAAAAAAATATATATATATATATATATAAACCTTTGACCAGTTTGGGGGGGGGGGGGACAAAAAGTGTGTGTATCGTGTCCTGGTCGCGCGCCGCTCCAGACCACTCCAGGTTTTCTGACTGTTTCCCCACATCGGCATCTACCTGACCTTCCACACGATCACTTCCGCCCTGACAGTGACGTCATCAACCAGCGCCACCATGTATAAACAGGAGAGAGACGCGGGAAAGAGGAAAGAGATTGGGAGTTTGGTGCTATGATATTTGTTTGTGACTTTTTGCCTCTCATTGACTGAGTATTGCTTTGGTTGGTCTTTGTATATATTTGTAGATAATTTCACTGTGTGTTTATGCCCTCACCAGTAGTGTGGGCGTGGCTGCCATTTATTTTGGGAAGAGGGAATTTATTCACTGTTTTTGGTTTAGGGAGTCAGGGAAGGTACCTGTATATTTGTTTGTGTTGTTTTTTGTGTGTGCAGGTAATCTAACGACTAAATATAAAATACCATTTAGTTTATTATTTTGACCTGGGTCCACCTTGAATCTGATCCTCCTCCTGGTGTGTGTGTGTTTTTGTAAATCAATACAAACCTCATTATTTCATCAGTTAATTACTGGATCTAGTTCTTTCTGCCATATACCACCATTTCCATCCAGTTTAAAATAGAACCCTGAACCATTCTTTTGCTGTACGGCACGACATTAGACTGGAACGTAATGCCATATTTAAGTGACCACTTTGATTTTCAAGCACAAGAAAGACAACAGCTTTATTATGCAAAGGTGTTCCTTCAGTTAAAAACAACTAGTTTGAGATTTATATCTGCTCATCTTTTTTGAACTACGCTAGAATGCCTCATCCCACCCCGCTGTTAAAAAAAAAAAGTTACTCAGTAATGTTTACTCTGAGTAAATCTTTTATGAGCTACTTTTTACTTTTACTTGAGTAGATTTTTAGAATGGTAACTTTACTTGTACTTCAGTAAAAATTCACCGAAGTAACAGTACTTTTACTTGAGTACAAAATTTTAGTACTCTTTCCACCTCTGCCAACCACGATCTCGCACCTAGAGAGCAGGTGGGCAGCTGGTCAGAAGCTTAACACTGTCCGTGAATGAAGTTAAACACCATTTATTACTGAATTTATAAGAGAAATTAAATACCATTTCCTAAAACCTAACAACTATTTTGCTTATAGTACTGTGCAAAAGTCTTGGGCGCATACAAAATATGGCATAAGCAAAAGATGCTTTTGAAAACATTTTTGCATAAAAGAAACTTCTATAAAGAGCAATAAAGAGTAATAAAATAAACAGTCAATATTTGAAGTGAAAACTCATTGTTTAAAATCAGGAGTTTTAGAAACAAATTTGTGTATTTTTATAAGAAAAACAGCTGTTAGGTTTTATTGAGCTTTCTGGAGAAACTGAATGATTTTGTACATAATATTTACATGATAATATGCATGATAAAGATATATAACAAAATTGGTACAACATAGAGTATGGTGCCTAAGACATTTACAGTATTTAAAACCCACATCTTATTATTTACATTTATCAAACAATGTACTTTTATTGTATTAGGAATTTTTAAAGTCAAATGGCAACCGGGCTTACCTGTTGAGCAACTCCTGCAATTCTGTAGTGGCCGCAAAAGACTGCAGTAAAGCATTGATACAGCAGGACAGACCACAGTTCTCAAGTCCTCTCACACCCGAACCTGTGTGTGCTGAATGACCTAAGCATTTAAACACATTTCATTCATGGGTAGCTACTCCCTCTCATAATAATGAAAACACTAACTGTTATATGCAAATGCAGAATATTAAACACTTTTATGTTGAATTTCATTGCTTTCTATATCACACTGGAAAAGACCTGATTTGACTGATCATGGTTTGTTGTTCACATTAAAACCAGGTTTAACTGACGTGTATAGACTTTTTACATTCATGCTGTGAAAAAAGAGACAACTCACCTAAGGTTCTAGTGTTACTGCAAAAACCAGACATTGTAGATTGAGGTATCCCCATCTGGGAAAAGAAATAGGCGGGAGCTGGAGGACAGAGGCAGTATAGGGGAGAGTTTACATGATAATACCTCACAACAGTATTGTTACAGACAAGTGGAATGGAACTGAGAACATGCACTTGGTTGCTGTATTTAAGTACATATTTCCTGTATCTGACTAATTTTATTAGAGGATACTTTTTACTTGGCTCAAAAGTACAGCAAATTCTACTTAATTACATTTCTGCAGAGCATTCTGTACCCTAACCAAGAGTTGTTGTTGTTGGTCTTTCGGCTGCTCCTGTTAAGGGGTCGCCACCTCTGACCATCAATCTGCACAACAACTTGGCACAGGTTTATGCCGGACGCCCTTCCTCACACAACCCTCCCATTTTTATCTGGGCTCGGGACCAGCACTGCATCCAGTGGCTGGATAGTATAGGGTGGGGTAACCCATCGACCACTGGGCTCGAATCTGGATCCTCAGATCCCCAAACCAACAACCTAGAGCCTTAGTCTTAATTATACGCAATTCCATGCCGTGCCTTTCCTGATAGCGTAATGGGTGTATGAAATCAGAATCGGAGCTGACTAGAGACGGAGAGAGAGAATGTGTTACTATGAGAAAAGCTTCTGTGAGTGAAATACAAGCACCTGTACTTTTGATGAGCACTTCTGTACTTTCACTTAAGTACAGAAGTATTTAAATGCAGGATTTCTACTTTTACTTGAGTAATGTTTGCCCTAGAGAAAAAGTACAGGATTTGCATAGGCCACAGTGGTGGCTTAGTGGTTAGAACTGTCGCTATGACCCTCCAGGGTCTGGGTTCGATTCCCAGCTCACATATGAGTTTGCATGTTCTCCCCATGCTTGGTGGGTTTCCTCCCACATTCCAAAGACATGCAGATTATGCTAACTGAGATATGTGATGGAATGGCACCATGTCCAGGGTGTACCCTGCCTCGTGCCATAAGTCTCCAGGTATAGGCTCCAGGCCCCTGTCACCCTGTACACAGGATAAAGCCGTATAGACGATAAGTGAATGAATGATTTGTGTACTTTGCCTGCCTCTCCATACAAAATGGAGGTGTATGTTAGTTTTCATGGTTTTAAATAAGTTGATTGATATCTATAAGTCACTGAAATGAGAATCGGTTGCGTGTTGTTTCATAAACCCAGACTGACGCACCTGAACATGCAGTGATGTACAATATTTTAGTCCTGAAACTTTCTGCACACTTTCCTTGATGTAACTCGATAGTGTATATCCTGACAATGTCTAGTCTCTAACAAACAGACCTAGCAAAAAACTTTAGCATGAACACATTCATGGTAACAATGAGCACATTTGTTATTTAGAACCTTATTTAACAAAACGGTGTGAAATTAATCACTTACATGCAGTGAAGCTTTAACGCTCGTCAGGCAAGCTGGTGATACACTGAGCTGCTGGTGTAAACATTACTCAAAGCTAATCTGAACCAGAAGTTAAAGAGTTTTACTTTCACTTTCCTTTCTTCCATAACTTTCTATTTTGTGTGGAGCAGCAACTTACCCAACATGTTTCTAAAAAAAAAAAATATGTCCATCCCATTTCTAGACAAAGTATAGAATTTAGCATTACTCTGCATTATATTCCACAAGGTTTTTTTAAAACTAGAATTTAGCGCTTATCTATTCCAACTTCGATAAAAATGCTTTTTGTACTGGAATTTTATTGGTTGCCGTACAGGGTGCAAACACTTTTTGATAAAAATAAATAAATATATCCATGACATTTTCATGACAGATTTTTCAACAGTTAATTAAAAAATGTTTTTTTGTTCTACCCATTAAGGAAAAGTGAACTAAAGGAGTTATGTGATTCACTGCACAACACCATAACCTGTGCAAAAGCGCTAGCTGTTCCTTCTAGCCATCACCAGAAAGATAAAAATTCTACATCATTTTCATTGTGAGCAAAGAGTAGATTTACATTTAGACTTTCGTATCCAAAGCGACTTATAAAAAGTGCTTTGAAGTTTCCATCATTGAATAGATCACTATGAACTGCCCTATGCTGGTCTGATTCAAACAATCAGAAGTTTTTCTCTTTTTTTTTTTTAATGCACGCAATTATATTGACAGATTCAGTGAACTTAAAAATCAATGAATTTAAAATTCTATATTAAAATAATTTCATCTTTATAGTAAACATACAAAAATGAGGTCACATGGGTTTGAATTGATTTAATTCATTTGGTCATTCATTCTCTCTACTGCTTATCATGTACAAGGTCACAGGAAGATTCATGAATAATCTCATGACTTTTTCAAGTCTGGAAAAATGTGATTTCTGAATTCTATGATTTTTCCAGGATTTTCTTTACTGTATCGCATTAAATGTGGGGGGAAAAAAAGATGATGACATGATTTATTATTTTATTTATTACATCATGTAAAACAGATGTTAGTAAACTGCACTGTATACAGCCACTGTAACACTTCTCTTCCAAACACTTCTCTCACATACAGTAGTGAGAGGTTAAATTTCCTTTATTGGTAGTACTGATCAAAGAAGTATGACTTTCCCACCATCTACATCCCAGTTTAACTTCTGCTCACATACAGGATCTGTAAACTCTCGATCACTTTGTTTGTATTAAATAACAAGAACTAAGTCAAGTCTCAGGAACAATGTGCTGAGCAACAGATTTCACTTGCAGTGAACACGTTCAGGAAAACGAGGACTAAAATGTACCTTTGTAAAGATACAAAAACAGGGGAAAAGTACTGCTTAGCTTTTTGTTCCCTGAGAGTGTACGCATTACATGCACTTGTGAGAACAGAACATTTCAAGAGCCTTTCCGTGCAAACACGTTCATCACAGCTGTGCTTCATCAAGACTCGTTGCTCACACGGTTTCTGAGCATCATCATTTTGTTGTTTTTTGCAACAGATTTATTTTCTAGAAATGTGTTTTTTAGGAAGATGCCCGGTAGTATGGTCCAAACATGGCATTCCACATCTGCTGCCAGAGTCCATACAGCCGCAGGATCCATGGGTAAGCCGAGGGCAAAGCTGTGGATTCAGGACATACGCTTTAGAATAGTCCATGAGGAAGATTAATTCTTTTAGCAGTTAAACACAATATCACCATAAAATGAGCCTCAAAACACAGAGAGCTAATAACAATGAAAACCTAGAATGAGCTCGACCTTTCGAAACACCAGCACACAACGAATACTTCATACTTATTGAAAAAACAGTCTTTTGAATCATACACAAGAAGTCTGATCATCACCTTCAGATCTTACCTCAAGCATGATTTAATGCAAATTTGTGACGATTTTGCGATTAAATCTCATTTGGTATAAAATACAGGGTGTCCCAAAAATTATCATCAATTTGTAGTCTAACAAACAAGTCTCACTCAAATTATCTCAATTTTGAACAAGATGTGCAAAGTCTAATGGTTTACATTTAATTCTGTGTAGCTATGCAACAGGAACTTGGATGAGGAGCTCAAAAAGCGTCTTGTTTTCAGTGATAAAGCCACATTTCATAGGAATTTCAGAAAGCCACCAAGAAGCATAATGTTCCCATTTGGGGGGAAAAAAAATCCCCATGGTACAATCGACCATATGAGGGACTCGCCAAAAGTGAAAGTGTTTGAGCTGGACCACCGACGTGGTGAATTAAACATTTGTGAAGCTTTGTGAAATCGGTTATAAAATCTATATCTGTTTGAATATGGTATTGGAATTTTTATCAAAAAAATTTCAACATGAAGCCTACTTATTCTCATTTGCGTTGGACATGTAGTTACTCAGATATTCATATTTCTAATGATGTAAACATTTTTGGACACCCTATGAATAATTATTTTATGGTTGGTGTGTCACTCAATAAATATTAAAGACCTGGCCACACCGTCGCTCTATTTCTATCATTATACCTCTTTCTTTCGAAAAATTTAATTTGTATTTTTCCTTTCCTTTCTTTTATTTCCTTTAATTATTTCTTTTTGTATAATTTCCTTTCTTTCTTTCATTTATTTTCTTTCTTCTATCACTTTCACTCATCGCTTCCATTCAGTTTCTTTTTCTTTCACTCTCTCATTCTTCAAATCACTTTATTTTTCTTTCATTGTCTTTCACTCTGTATCATTTTCTTTCATTCTTTCTTTGATTCTTTTTTTTCATACATTTTCTTCTAACATTTTCTTTCTTTGTATCTTTGTAATTTATTATTACATAAATTTATAATTTATTATTTTCTTTCTTCTATTCATTATTTTTTTATTGTCCTCTCAATAATTCTTTTTTCCATTTTGTTCTTTGACTCTTTTTTCTTTTATTTCTTCTTTTCATGTTTTCTTTAAATTTCTTTCTATCGTTTCATTATTTCAACCTTTTATTTTTCATTTTCTTTCTTTAAATCCTTTTAATTTTTCTTTATTTCACTATATCTCTAACATTTCTTCCAAATTACTCCTAGATTTGGACTGAAATAGATGAATTACAGAATCCTCTCCTTCGTCATGTAAACGACTCGCTTTTAAATGAAACTTTCAGTATAAGGACTCTCTTTCCTGACATTAAGTTAATCCTAGCACGCTTAACCAAGACTCGTGCTAATACTGGTGTGCAGGTATATACAGCCAGAGTGTGTGTGTGTGTTAGTCTCTCAGGATAATCTCCTCACCGGGGTCCATTCTTATGAGCAGCAGGTAGAGCAGGAGGAACAGGACAGCGGCTCTGTGAATAAAGCGTGAGCAGGCAGAGGCACCGGCCAGAGAGAGTGCTCTGTACAACAACCTCATCACTGCATTCAACTTCCGGACCACCGACCCTGAGACGAGACGGAAGAAGTTCAACAAAATCATCTAAAATCAGGTGTTAAAACAGTACAGATGGACTTATTTATATTAGTTATTGAACATTATGAGGTATTAACTCCAAAGAACACGTCTTAGACACTAAATCTATCAATCTATGAGGGTCTTAGCCTCCTCACCAACTTTTCATTTCAAGTCAAAGGCTTTTTCTGTATTTTTTAACAAATACACAAATTATAGTTGACCAGCAGATCTGTACTGTAGATATCTTTATGCTATGTATATAAAAAACTATAGTGTGCTGCATTTATGAAATCAATTAATTGCTACAGAGAATTTTTTTCCTGCATGCAACGAAAACCATTTTGAACTCATTTTGAAAAAAAAAAAAAAAAAGACGCTGGGTTGAAGGTTACTTTCAAATAAAATACTCAATGTCTATTTGAGTCCTACTTGTATTTGTGAAATTAAAAAAGCCGAACTTTTGTTGTTCAGAATAATGCAAAAATGCATTATTCTGAACAACAAAAAATTCAACATGTTTTATTTTAATGTTATAAGATAACCATAATCCTCAAATTAAAAATTACATTTTAAAAACTAACAAACTAAAATAAAATACATTTAAATTAGATACTCATTATTTATTTTCCAAAGCCACAGGGAGCCGCAGCAGAGAGATGAAAGAGCCACATGGGGCTACGGAGCCGCGGGGTGCCGACCCCTGATCTATCTAAACCACATTCAGGTACTGTAGCATTACCCACTTTCAATTAATTTAAATAATGCCTGCAACTAGCAAATTTTTTGATAGTTGATCAATCTACCGATTATTGAAATGATCAATCGATTAATCGGCTTTCAGAATTATTCAGTAGCTCTTATTCAGCTTGTTGTTTATTCAGAGGTTGTTTTGTGCATGTGCTAACTAACAAACAATCAAGATGAATTTTCCTTCTCTTTGGGATTCACATATGAATTTCATAAAAATTTTAAATATTCCTATTGCAAAACAAACAGCACCTTGAGTTATAGGTGTTTTCTCTGTTTCTACAGGGACAGGTTCAGGGTTTGGACATAAACGGGCCGTCTTTTCAGCGTCATGATTCTCCAGTATCGTAAGTGCAGCTTGTCTCTGTTCCTCGGTAAAAGCGAGTCGTCCCACTTCAACCGTCAGCAGCTGCTTGGCCTCTGCGGTTTGTTCCAGTGGCAGGAGAACGTGCAGGATGTAGAGCTCGGCCACGCTGCTGTAACCCGACAGGCTCGAGTTAGATGAGCGGCGCAGCCACGTTCGCACTGCCTCCTGCACCATCGCCTGCTCTTCCACCTTGGCGTAGAGAAGAATGCTGTGAATGTAGAATAGGAAGTGTAAAATAAGTTGGACATGCCATGAAATAGAACTATATCATATTATATCTGGATTATGAACCTAATTGGACTGAACAGGATAGACTGCACATCTCTGTAGTGCAACTAAAATAAATGTAATTTATTATCCTTACACCTGCTTGCACACATCACTTCATGAATAACACTAGCTCAATCAGACATGAGGAAATGCACATCAACTGAAGATAAATAAATAAATCGCATGATATTTCTATCTTACTGAATAATACGAAGAACATTATATGATTGATATCACATGCACATCACATTCCATATATGAATCCTTATAAAATTCACTCTGTGACAGAAAAATATGGAAATAATGCTTTTATGCGATTATGGTTTGATTTCTTTCTTCTTTTTTTTTGGTGTCTTTGATTGCTGATGCTGCCCAAGAATTATCCTGATTAGTACATACCAACCCACATATTCACAAAACAAATATCCCTCATACATAAACAGTCAGGGAGACTTTTATTTTTTACCACATCTGCATGATCTTTGCAGGAATTTGCTCCGTTTCGCCATAATGCTGAAAGACCCAGGTCAGGACATCGTGCCACCGGTTTAACTCGGCGAGAGCTTGAATTCCGACGATGCAGAGAGCTGTTTTCAACTCTCCGTGCTTGGAACTATGAAAATAAAACGCAAATTAGAAATTCCAGTATATTTCCCGGAAAGAAATTAGGAGCTGTTATACAGCGTTAAGATATTACAGTACGGTCACGTAAATGAATGAAGCCATTTTTGGTGTGTTTTTTGTGCTCTAACATTCCAACAAACAGCTTGTAAAGATGACCTAAGCAAAGACAACAGTAGACAGTAGGGTGCCTGCCTGCCTGAGCTGTTACCATGGAAATGGATTAAAAGAAGTGCAGGAATATAAATCTTGTCAATGATGTTCTCAAAAAAAAAAAAGGAATAATCTCCTGACCAATCAGAATTGATCATTTTCAGCTTTTTTGTTAAAGACATAATGAAACATACACTGCCTGGACAGAAAAAAAGGTTGCCCACCCTCTAAGATTTCATTCAATCATGTTTAGCTTTGATTACAGTACACACAATGTGGTGTCCAGTTCATGCATGAAAATGATTCCTCATGCTCACACAAACACTCTTTCACAATCTGAGTCCTGGAATATACCCCATGCCATCAGGAAAGAAAAAATTCACCGATGTGATAACCTGGTCATTCAGTACATTCAGGTCATCAGCTGACTTCATTTTATTGCCACATGACATTACTGAGTCTAAACCTGAAGCAACACCAGATCATAACACTGTCTCCAGAGACGTGTACAGTGGACACTATGCATGATGGGTGCATCGCTTCATGTGCTTCCCTCCTTACCCTGACCCTCCCACTGCTCTGGAATAAAATCAATCTGGACTCAGCAGACCTGAGAAACTTTTTCTATTGCTCCAAATCTAAGCTTTAAAAAAAAAGAAGCGTTTTTTAAATTTATATAGAGATGAAGTGGTTGATCAGCCAGTGGACCATACATTGGCTGGTTTTCAGTTTGTTTGGTCGGGACCGGTGATCAGCCTCAGATATAATGGATTTTAAAAGCTTCTGGAAGGCGCAATAGAATCACATTATCAAAGATTGCGCACTTTAAAAGCCTCCAGTCTGCCTTTTCTCCAAACTCTGAACGAATTTGTCTCAAACCCACTCATTACACATGCACATGCTAATCGTGTGTTAGAATCCCTGCATGCTCGCAGACACTCACTATCAAGCTGAGTTTTGAGGCATAAACGTCACTGTTTTGTTTTATAATCCTACAGGTGGCACACCCTGAACTATTCACAAATTGTCATCCTGTGGGGTTGGGGTGAATTATTTGCTAATTTTGTTTAGAAATAATAATTACGACAGATGACAGAAATGTGTGCTGCTCAGTTAAAAGTTAAACTCCTGAATTTAACGTCAGTTTGTATTGTTTAAATGCTGCGCTTTAGGATTCAAGTCAGAAAACAAATGTCATAAGGAACAGGATACATGTCATTACTCTTATAACCTTTGTAACAAAATCGTAGGAAATAAAATATCGAATCGGGATATTTATAAAATCACGATGCTTATAGAATCGCAATATTAATCGAATCAGCCCAGAGGTATCGTGATAATATTGTATCGCGAGGTGACTGGAGATTCCCATCACTATTAAACATAGCTGTGATTTCTGTACTGTTGATTTTTTTCACCATGTAACTTCCAGTGTTTAGGTGATCTCCATTTCTTCCACAATATTGACAGCACTATCTTTACAAGTTGAAGCTTTTATAACCCAGTTACAGTCATTTCAGATCTCCTTAATTGTTGTCTTTGTTTGATGCATAACAGTTATGTGACCCGTGTTAAACGGTGACCGTTGTTTTGTTTGCTTGTCCAGGCAGTGGTATCCTTTTAAACCAGGTTCACCCACCAGCTCAGTTCGTGCTCATTAGCGTTAGCATTAGCTAAAGTCTCCAGTCCCTCCTGACAGGCGGCGAACGCGGAGTGGAAATCAGTCCGGAGGATGAAGTGCTCTATGGCGGAGTCGAGCAGCAGCCCTGAGCCGTGTGCCTGAGAGAGACATAGATGAGGACTGGAGAGGCGAGCTGGAGCTAATGAGCAGCTCTGCATGGCGGATTAATCCCCAACAACTACATACAGTGTTTAATACAGCGTCACTGCACTGCTTTCTACACACTGCCTAGTGAACTACATAAAATGACGAAGCGCTATTTGGACTTCCGCCTTGCTTTCTTCCGCTTCCGGTTTGCAGGGCTCGTGGAAAACTACCAGACAAATTCAATTAGCCTCGTTGCTTCGACAAAAAATATAATTAAACAATAATTTTGTTAAAAAATATAATTAACAATAAAAAAAAATAAACAATA
This sequence comes from Clarias magur, assembly GCA_013621035.1. Classification (NCBI taxonomy): domain Eukaryota; kingdom Metazoa; phylum Chordata; class Actinopteri; order Siluriformes; family Clariidae; genus Clarias; species Clarias magur. The sequence continues at coordinate 1,175,364 of QNUK01000017.1, read as the reverse complement.
CCACTGTGTATTTCATATAATACATAAAATGATATAAGTGTATAAATACAATACATAAAATTTTACCACAGTGCTGTTTATGTGATGAATAACGGCTGAACTTTAATCACTATTTACAACTGTGGTAGTCAGAAAGGCATCTCAGCACACATTAAACATTGGCCCTCGGTGCATGGGCCATGACAGCATTAAGTTGCACCAAGAACAGGAATCTAAGTCTCTAATGCGCACAAACTGACCACAAACAGTACAGATAAAAAGTATTAGTCAGTTAAATAGGTAACTGTCTGAGTGGTTTAGTATACTAATATAAAAAATACAATAGAAATAGTAATGAACTGCATACACAGACTACTACAGGTCTACTTATATAAAAGGACTGAGTATATTTCATGGGAGCACACGGTAATCATACATTTCCTCCTACATTCTCTTCTTTCTTGCAAGACTTAATTTAACAGCTGAACAAACTCACATTTGTTTTTCATAACTGAAGCAACTTTGAGGAAGTGTCTGCAGTTTATATTATAGATGATGTAGTAAGAATTAAATGCAGCAGGCAAAAATCCCAGCGGAACCTTGTAAAGGAAACAATCCTTTATCGTCTTTGTAAGTAATGGTCATGGTTGGGTACAGTGCTGATCAAAAAAAAAAAAAAAAACAATACAAAAAAATTCATTCATTAAACTATTTTTAAACTTTAACACATAAATAAATTAAACATTCTCTCTTTTTTCATTCATGTACATGGTCAATCATACAGTATGTCAAAATAAACTATTTCAGTTTTTCAATGATTATTCACACAATCGCTTGCCACTGATTGCTGACCATGGCCTCGGTGTCCACGAGCTGACCTTTCTCTGTAAGTAACCGCATCAGTTTTTTCCTTCTTCTCCAGGTCACTTTCAACCCATAGTCCCTCTCTGGTGTGTCTCTCACTAACAAGTTTTCAGTTCTTGGTGGAGTTCTTGGATCATTCGGGGAAAAGAGGAGGTTGAGAAGAAAACGTTCGCAGCGTGGCATTTCTGGAGTCTGTATGTGAGGAGGCGTGAGAACGCCGTTAGTGTCAGGTGTAGACTTATGTGCTGTAACAGAATCCGGGGCTGTCATTTTCCCAGCTGCAGAAGCAGTGTTTTTAGGAGTTATGTTAGCTCCTGACGTACTAGCTTTATCCCTCAGAGTGTTTAGAGGTGCCAGCCTTGGCATAACGTCACAGCTGACTGGAAAAACGATTTTGTCTCTGTGACTTTGTGGAGGTTGTAGTTCTGGAGAATCTCCACCACGCGAGACAGCACTCTTTCGACCGAGACCTCTGCGACATCTCAGTGGAACCGAGTTACTTGAGTCAAACAGCAAAGCAGGGTATTTGCAAAGAGCTGGTCTTCTAACTTGTGTTGAAAGTGATGTTCCATTTAAAGTGCTTGTGGGGAGCCGATTCTTTTTCTTCTTCTTCCTTTGAACACCGTGTCCTACTGCTGTATCTTCCAGCGTGGTAAACTGAGGAGATACCTACATCAGATAAAACATACAGCTTATGTTGTTTTCATTTCCAGAACCCAATACAAAATAGAATGATCTTTACAGATAATGAATATAGATAAACTCCCTAACGTCCCTTGTTAATTCATACATCAAGGAACATTTATTTAGGAATGTCTAGGAAGTGCATTTACATCTTTGCTTTTAGTGCAAAATTTATATATTTTAACTATTGTATTTTAAGTTGCTATTCAACGACTAAGAAACCACATGTAACGATTATAACTGGGGACAGGAACAAACTGGGTCAAACTGGGACTTGTGATAATTAATAATAAATACTTTCTTCTGAAAAGGGTGTAAAACTGATTGACATTCATAAAAGACCCCAAGCACAGTATGGTGAAGAGACTCTTAGCCGCAGTAAAAGATTTGAATGGTGCAAACGTTTTAAAGAAGGCTCTGCATGCATGAATTATGTTCCCGGTCGAGGTGGCTCAGCGGCCACTGCAGTCATTCCGACGAACATTCAGCGAATGCAAAAATAAATAAATACATACACTTCAGATATGCAGCAGGCAGCCTGATCATGGTTTAACTGTACTGAGAAAACTTTCTAACTTGAAGGTATCCAAGCACTAATCAAACGCTGGCATAAGTCCATCAGTGTAGCAGGGGATTATCACTCACTCATCGTCTATACTGCTTTATTCAGGGTAGCTGGTGGCCTAGAGACTATCCCAGCAGACTTAAGGGATGAAGCCAGGTACACCCTGGACGGGTTGTCAATAAATTGCAGAGCACACACACCACACACATACTCACTAACACACTAAGGGCAATTTGAGGATGCCATGTCTTTCGACTATGGGAGGAAACCGGATGTATATGCAATCTCTATGCACACAGACCCAAGGTGGGAACTGAGCCCTGAACCTGGAGGGCTAATGTCTGCACAAAAAAGTCCTCCTTTATCTTGAACGACCCTCATACATTTCCAAAACAGAATGATAAAATATGATTTATATTTTTTAATAATGTAAAATATAATCAAACTCCCAAATATTTTAGTTTGACATTCAGTGATATTAGGCTATATTAGGTTTACACAATGTATACAGTTCGGTGAGGAATGCATGTGACATTCACAGTGTGACATAAACTATAGAAATGTGGGTGTGTGTGTGTGTAAGTGTAAACCTTTTCTTCTTTATAGACCCTAATTTGTAATTTAATATCATGGTGACTAATTAAAATACAAAGGCTTCTATGTGACGTCATCGTGTGACCTTTTTTCAGCGTGCTTTTAACAACTTTCCCCTGAAGAGAGAGATTGATTAAATTACCCAAGAGCGATCAGGGACGCCTTGACGTGCTTGCTCTGACACCAACGCACTCGGGTTAATGGCGCTTCGTAGCTGGGGTCCGTACTGGTGCCTGGATCCATTCCTGGGCTGCTCTACAAACAGCAGCTGAGATCTGTGCGGGTTCAGGAGCCTCCTTCTCTGTGTAGCGCGAGGCATCAGACTTCATCATAAAAGTTTGCAGTTAATGTCCTGTGTAAACAAAAAAAGTGCACACATTGAGCGGTAAACAGGCTGTTTGGCCTTTTTGCACAAACCATTGTTAAAAAGTATGAAAAGTTATTTAATACTTTTCTTTTTCTTTTTTAGCGGTTTTACTCAGGTCCGCTGTATACAGCCGCACTTCCGTGTTCCTTCTGATTGGTGCGTCACACTCACTATATCCCGCACCTATTGGTCAGACCTAGTCACGTGACAGAAATTGATAGGTCTGCGCCAAAATTCAAACTTGCCTGGGTGCAGAAGACGGAAGTGGCGAGTTGCACCTTCTCGGGTTTATGAAGTTACGATTTAATAAATCATACCGCAAGATCGTTAAAAAAAAGGACGCGTGATAAATTGATGAGAACGGATATAATATGAAGGTTTGTTTGCGTTTATTTTAACTAGGTTGCTTGGTTACGGGTAAATGCTTTATTTGAATCTAGTCACCATTTTTGTAGTATAAATGAGCCGGGTCCTTTGTGTTAGCATTGCATGCACAGGAATAGCTAGGACCCGATGTGGCATGATAAAATTAAACTGATCAGCGCAGATATGTCTTATCGATTAATCAGTAGCTAAGTGTATGGGAATTTCGAATCTAATCTAATGTGAATGAATGTTGTACAGCGTATGGTAGGAAGGCGCACTGCCGCGATGCTGGCTGCTTGGATAAGCCGTGACGTCATGACAGTATATTGATATACATATTTCTATTTTGTTTATGCGCACATTAGATCAGATGATCAGTTGTAACGGTATTAGGTTCCAGATGTAAAACGTTATTAAAACTGTTTTCATTCAAAACATCTGTACGTTAAGAGGAATAATAGATATATCTCTCAATCGAGGTCAAAATCCGACAAAAATACTCAAGGTATGTGATAAATAAAAGAAAATATCGTTTATACATTAATATATGAGAACTTTGTACACATATTTCATCTGAGACTCGGGTTAGTTAATGTCAAAAGTCTTTTATTAGTAAACATGTTATTAGTAACATAACACTTTAGTTGGACCAAACAGCCAATAATACACAGTGTGTGTGTGTGTGTGTGTGTGTGTGTGTATACACACACTGTGTATATATGTGTGTGTGTATATATACATATGCGTGTGTATGTGTGTATATAAAAAAAATATATATATATAATATATATATATATATATATATATATATATATATATATATATATATATATATATATAAATGTGTGTGTGTGTGTTTATATAACGCATGAAACATAAATAAATAAATAAATATATAGATATGTATGTCTGTGAGTTTTCATACATTGGAGGACCCCAAACCAGTGTCAGAAAAAAAAAAGGATTGTCTATCATAAAACTGGCTGGACAGAATTTAATGAAACTTTGGCAGTTCTTAGGTATTCGCCTGAAGTTAAACTTGCGCCATAATTTAAATCAGAATGTGGAGTGGAAGTAAACTTAGGAGTTGTTATATGTCAGATTAAACTGCAAGTTTTGACAGCGTACTGCTCATGCGTCAAACTGTGGGCGCGCCCTAAATCGACCGCTGGACAGAATTTAATGAAGCTTTTGAAGTACTCCGATATCTGCCTGACGATCACCCTGCACCAAAAGTGAAATAAAAATTTGGAGTAAAAACAATATGAACGGTTATCTGCCGGATTTAATAATCAGCTTACAATAATCATCAAACAAGCACCTGTACCAATAGATATTTATATGTTTAGAAAAGCTAATTAGGATATTTTTCCTGGGATTAGTTAATCATTTTATTGTATTCCAGAAATCCGATCTGCTATGAACAGGACAATGACGAGTCCCCGGAGGCCGATCATCCTCAAGAGGAGGAAACTCCCGTTTCAGAGAAACGAATCTGAAGGGCCACAGAACAAATCATCTCGGACGCCCTCGGGAGCGCGGTCCTTCCCAGATGGCATTTGCCTCATGGATCACCCGACGATGCCGGACACGCAAGTGGTGGTCATACCAAAAAGCGCCGATCTTCAGAGCGTCATCGACGTCTTGACCGTCAAGGGGAAGGAACATGGCGCGCAGGGACCCACTAAGTTCATCTTGCTGAGCGGAAGCAATGGATCCGAGGCTGGGGTCAAAGCCCTCGGTGATTCCACGTCAAAGAGCAACAACAACCTCGCACCTGAAGCCTGTGCAGCCGGAGATGCCAAACCTCTCCTGATGAGCAGACGTATGTATTTGGTTATAAATGATATACTGTATGATTATAATTGTGGCAGGGTGGCACAGTGCGTTAGCACTGTCCAGGGTCCGGGTTCGATTCCCACCTCGGGGTCTGTGTGCAAGGAGTTTGCATGTTCTCCCCATGCTTGGTGGGTTTCCTCTAAATACTTTGGTTTCTTCCCACAGCCCATGGACATGCACTTAGGCTAATTGGTAGTTTTAAATTGCCTGTAGCGTGGGAATGTTAACACGGTCATAAAAATGGGAATAAATACAATGATGATCACTGGTCTCCACGGCCCCTAGTTGGACTACAGAGGTTCCTGGATGGATGGATGGATGGATGGATGGATGGATGGATGGATGGATGATTATAATATCACTTTTCTTTTTCACATTTATGTTTGTGGCCTCTTGTGTTTTATGGTTCATTCTGTCTTTGGCAGTGAAAAATGAATCCGACTGCAGTCTACTAGACGACAGCCTGACGAACATCCAGTGGCTGGGGAAGATGGACGCGGAAGTCGCTGGTACTGAGACGGAAATGAAAGAATCCAATAAAGAGAACTTATCTTGCGGTGTACAGGAGGTATAGTGTATTTATTGTTCTTGCCATGCACAGTCTTTATATGTTATTGCAATTATTTTTTTTCCTGCACCTGCTGCAAATGCTCATGTGACAGACCTTTGAATCTTTTATCATTCCACCAGAGGTCTAGAACTAGAATACAGTGCACTTCCTCTACATTCACTTGAAATAACTGCCATTTAATCGCTGTTTGCTACGATAAGTTTTGCATCAGCAGCATGAAAGTTCTAAGCACATCTGACTTAAATTGTCTACATGAAGTATAATTATATATACAGTACACACACACACACAATACTGGGCAAAAGTCTTGGCACCATACTGTATTTTCTGTAGTACAAAAGTTGATATACAATATATTTATCATGTCTGCATTATTATGAACAAAACCATTCACTATTTCCAAACATACCTTAAAAATAAATAAATAAATAAATAAATAACGTTACAGGAGAATATTTGCATGCCTGTAAAGAAAGCTACATATTACACGAAGGACCAGTTTGCACATGTAAGCGCAAAAAAAAAAGAAAGAAAAAACAAAAGTAGGCTTCTGGATTTTGCATGAAGGCAGAAAGGAGTGAGTGTGACACAGTTATGAGAAGAACTCCGGCATGTCCTCCAGCTCGCTCAGTAAAACCTACCAGCTTTTTTTATTCATAATAAAGCACTACTGATTGTTTCCCAGCAAAGAGGGACCATGTTTATTTTATGATTTTTATAATACTTATCCATGTTTAGTCTTAGAGAGAAGGTGAGTTTCTCCATTCCAGACATGTCATCTACAATTACTATCCAATCATCCTTTGTTGGTGGATGCTCTTCCAACCATTTCCTGGTTATTGCTTTTTTACTGGCAACTAATAATATTTTGAGAAGGCATGTGTCTTGTGCATTTAAATCGGTTTGTACGTTTCCTAAATATATAGTACCGAAGCTATTATCAATCCCAAATCCCAGTATTGACTCAATTTCAGTGATGACCGTTAACCAATAGGATTGGACTGCTGGACAGTTCCAGAATACATGATAATAGTCAGCCATAAGGTTGTTACATTGTCTCCAGCAACGTGCAGAGTCCAGGTTACCATTCTGTGAATATTTTCTTTTGGGAGTAATAAAGAATCTAATAACGTTTTTCCATGAGATTTCTCTCCATTGACCAGAGCTGGATGTGGTATGTTGTGTGACAGAGATATACCTGCCTCCTTCTCCCATTTCTCTTTAACGTATAAGGTAGAGAGAGACTTAGAAGACTGTATGCATGAATATAATCTTGAAACTAGTTTCTTGTGAATATTGCCTTTATATGCTGCAGCAAAAATATTGATGAGACTCGGGTCCATTCCCTCCTTATTTTCAATGTTCTTATTAAAGTGAGTTCTAAGTTACAAATGTCTATTAAAAAATCCTGTTTCTCTAAGTTATAAGTGTCGATGGGATTTTGCAAGCCATCTAGATCTGTGCCAGATGAGATTGTACAGTATGAAGTAATCCCATTCCCTGCCCATTGTCTAAACCTCGCGTCCATCTGTGCAGGTTTAAAGTCTCTATCATATGCCACCCATCTTAAGTGTAGAAGTTTATTTTATGTAGAAATGTTTTCAAAACAACTTTGCCCATGGCACTTTTTCAAATACTTTTGCTCAGTACTATAAAACAGGTGGATGTCTTGGAGAACTTCTCAAAACGTCTCATGTCACATTTGCTGCTTTTTTTTTTTTTCATCCAAAACCCCAGGATCCTACATTAGATTTTTTTTTTTTTGTCTCTTAAATCTGGTCTGTCACATACTGTAATAAAATGTTTCTTTTTTTGTTTGTTTGTTTTTTTAACAGGCATGTAAATATTCTACATGATTGGCATATATAACTATATATATATAAGACTTTTGCACAGTACTGTATATCGAATCCCGGTTTGTCTCCTTTAGCCGCAGCAGCCAGAGGAAGACGTGAGTGCAGCCGTTAAGGGTCCTTTGTCAGAAAGACCTCCTTATTCCTACATGGCGATGATCCAGTTCGCGATCAACAGCAAGAAAAACAAGATGATGACCCTGAAGGAAATCTATAACTGGATAGAGGATCATTTCCCCTACTTCCGAGACGTAGCTAAACCCGGTTGGAAGGTAATGAACTGATGCATTAACTTTTACAGTGTGTTGTTTTCTGGCCAGCATGTTCATCATTGTAGGGCAGAAATCCTGCACCGTATTCATGGCTTTGATTAACATATGCATTACATGCTGTGTTTTTATTTTCTTTATTAGAACTCCATTCGGCATAACCTCTCCTTGCACGACATGTTCGTCCGAGAGAGCACCCTGGATGGAAAGATCTCCTTCTGGACCATTAAACCTGAGGCAAACCGCTGCCTCACTTTAGACCAGGTGTATAAGGTAAGTACTGTATACCCAACACAATCCCATCGTCTCCGTGTCGAAGATTTTCTCACCAACGTGGTGACACTTTCTGTTTACCCAGCCTGCGATCGATCCTGCGGCTCCCTCTTGCCCACAAACCGTGCAAGTCTGTTGCCAACAAGTAAGGCATTTTTCTTTATCTTCAATCATCGTCCATTCGTCCATCAATATTCGCTGCAGTCTGACAGGAAGGGACACACCGTCTACAAAAATCACACTTTTTTCCCCCCAGTGGTTGAGGGATTCAGGCAGGAAGAGCGCAGGAAGCATGATCATGTCTATGTGATGGGGATACTGACATTTTATTATTTTTTATTTTTTTATTTTTTTATCTCTGTAGCAGCAGAAGCGGGTTGTTCCTGAAACTAAGAAAGCTACACCTTGCACTACAGGTAGGTAAACATACAGCATGAATAACGACCACGCCTCTCGTACAGTACGGATTTGATAGTAATATTAAAAGAGAAGCCATTATTGAAATGGCGCGGTGGCCTAGTGGTTACCACTGTCGCCTCGCACCACCAGGGTCTGGGTTCAATTCCCGTCTCTGTGTGCATGGAGTTTGCATGTTCTCCCTGTGCTCGGTGGGTTTCCCCCGGGTACTCCGGTTTCCTCCCACAGTGCAGACATGCAGATTAGGCTCACTGGCGGTCCCAAATTGCCCGTAGTGTGTGTGATGAATTGACACCCCGTCCAAGGTGTACAGCCGCCTCGTAGGTTTTCTTGGATAGGCTCTGGTGACCCTGTATACAGGATAAAGTGGTATAGTTAACTACAATATTCATAGGATTAGAAGGCGTGTCCAAACTTCTGACTGGTGCCGTACATGGCGGCATGTGCTTCCTATTAACACTCAATATTGATATTCCAAAAGCACCAAAAACACACACAGCTTAATATTAACACTGCATCGATGACTGAAACTTTCTTGGACAGTTTTAGGACGAGTCTCTGAGGTCATGTTCAGTATACAGTACTTCAGAAAAATGACCCCTTTTTTTTCCCGCACCGGTTCGTATTGTGATTTCGAGTTCTATGCGGGTAATTGTGCAGCAAAACTTTAAGCAATTATTTTTTTCAGCTCCAGGGGGCGCTATATAAGGCTGACCCTGCACCCTCTTATTATCAAATATTTTGCTCACAGTGATGGATTTTGATCTTAGTGAAGGAGCAAACACAATTCCAAGCATAGTAATATGGGAAAATTCAGGTTAAACCTGGAGACTAAATGATTTTACATTTGATAAATAAGATCCCGACTACCATTTGATGCTTTGTTAAAAATATCTTGCAGTGAGATATATTGAGCAAACAATATAATGTTGTTGTTGTTTTTTTTTTGTCTCCAGAAAGGAAAATGAAGCCTCTCCTGCCTCGCACGGACTCGTACCTGGTGCCCATTCAGCTTCCCTTGACTCCCTCGCTGTTTTTGTCCTCCCCGGCAGCGCTCTCTCTGTCCACCCCTCAGCAGACTCCCACTCTCTCCAATCCGGTCCCCAAGGCACCAAGCAAGAGGCCTTGCATAGCTCCCAAGGTAAATTCTTCTCATATACAGTACCCATAAACCCAAAACAACCCGTAAACCCGTAACTCATCCGCATTTCTATGATTTTAAAGATCCCGATAAGCGACCTCAGCTCCGTCCTGATGTCTCCCCAGATCCCCGAGGTGAAGGAAGAGCGCGTGTGCGTCCCCGTCAGCGCTGAACCCCGCAGCAGCAAACGCAAGGAGCTGAGCAGCTCGCGTCGCAAGCAGCGTCTCGTCACGCCGTCCACCGAGGAGCCCGTCCTGGTCTTCCCAGAGAGCTCTTTCTCCGACTCCGGCGTCGCCCTGGACCTCACCTCCTTCCAGGAAATGGAACTAGAACCTCTGCGTGACCCTCAGCTGGAGAACGAAACCTTTAAAACGCCGATCAAAGGGAGCCACCCGGCGTCCTCGACCCCGAGCAAGGCTCTGGAGCCGTGGAGGGTGACGCCGCTGGGTAAAGGGAGCCGCGGCGTGCTGGATTTCAGCCCGATCCGCACGCCGCAGCGGAACGAGAGCAGCGCTCTGAGTCTCACCGGCACGCCTTTCAAAGAGCTGCCGCTTTTCAGTTCGCCCCGCGAGCTCCTCACCTCCTGTTCCCGCGAGCTGCAGACGGGCTCCGCGAACCGCTCGCTCACCGAGGGCCTCGTGCTGGACACCATGAACGACAGCCTGAGTAAAATCTTAGTAGACATCAGCTTCTCTTGTTTGGACGATGACGACCTGGGCATGGCCAACCTCAGCTGGTCGCAGTTTATTCCTGACCTGAAATAAGCCACATGTCCTTTTTTTGTCTGTTTGTTTAACCAATCCAAGCTGCTCGCACGCTTTTTCGCTGCCTCAGTATTTCTTCTGCTTGCTTGTTTGCTAATACATGTAGATGTTTTATCATATTTGTTTTTTCGTTCTTTCTGTTTCATGCACATTGTCTATTTGTAGGCTCTTTATTGAAACCTTTTAGAATCAAAGAGCCATGCTTCAGTGCGATCGTCATGACCCGCCATCCCGATCCGCGCCGACTCGGATGCGAGAACCGCATCTCGGTTCCTAACATTAAAAATACACGTACGCACTCCTTCATATAAGCTGCTCGCAATGATTTTCACTGCCTTCGCTTCTTCCACAAGTGTACGTACCCCCGCCCCTCTCCTTCTCTCTGCTTTTTTTTTTTCTGTGTGTGTGTTTGTAACTTCCTGTCTGTTTACTGTATGTGTCAAGTTAAGAGTGTATTTATCACTCCGGTTCTGAAAGATGACAGGAGTGACGATTGAGAAACTGTCAAAGGAATGTATCTAGGAATTGACCGATTTTGCACAATTTGTAATATATATCTATATATCTATAAATGTGTGTATATGTATGTGTTTAGGGTTTTTTTTTTTTTTTTTTGTGTAAATGAGTACATAGAATTAACAGACTCCCAACGTATACACTACTGCCGCTGCACGCAATGTTTTAATGCAACGCATTGATGGCAAGACAAGACCTGCAATACAAGCTGATGGTTCATTTTATTTGTGCGGAAAAAACACAAACAATGCAAATCCTATAAGTTAATATTAAGTAGCAGAGACCTGAGATTTCTATTTATATCATATAACTTTAACAATCTTGTATTGCCAGCAGCTTACTACTGTATTCATAATGCAGGGATGATCGCTCCTTAGGGCTGGATGATGCAAAGTAAAATCGGTTCACACTAATACACACTGCCGTAGAAGACTGATCTGGAGCACGTTGAATTTTCTTCTAATGTGCACCAAGAAATCTGGACGCATGGTCAAATCTAGACTTTGGATCCGTGTTAAAGCTTCAATGAACATTCATTATTATTATTATTATTATTATTATTATTAATATTATTGAATTATAGCGATTCTGTCGGAAAGCTTAAAAACACTTAAATTATTTTTATAGAATTCACATATGGTGGCAAGGATCATCTGTGACATTCCTTATAGTAAGAATAAATAATAATAATAATAATAATAACACGCTTCTACTCATTATCCAGCCCTGGTCTCTTGCATGCATTGGCTTTCCACTGAAATTTCTTTTGGCTGATTGTTGTAATCACAGTTTGTGTATTGTTTAAAAAAAAAAAAAAAGCATATTAAAAAAAAACTTTAAAAAAATTGACTTTTTTAAAATAGTTTTTTCCTTTTTCCACCCCTCAGAATTTCACCTAAGAACACAGCCATTAACAAAGACTGGTACAAAAACATCATTCGAGAGCAACGTCTCCCAACCATCTAAGAACAGTTTGGTGACGAACAGCGCCTTTTTCAGTATGACAGAGCACCTTGCTATAAAGCAAAAGTGATAACTGCTGATAAATGATAATGATAATATACAGTACAGACCAAAAGTTTGGACACACCTTCTCATTCAAAGAGGTTGAATTTGTATTATGGCAAGAAAAAAGCAGCTAAGTGAAGAAAAACGAGCGGCCATCATTACTTTAAGAAATGAAGGTCAGTCAGTCTGTAAAATTGGGAAAACTTTGAAAGTGTCCCCAAGTGCAGTCACAAAAAGCATCAAGCGCTACAAAGAAACTGGCTCACATGCGGACCGGCCCAGGAGAGGAAGACCGAGAGTCACCTCTGCTGGGGAGGAGAAGTTCATCCGAGTCACCAGCCTCAGAAATCGCAGGTTAACAGCAGCTCAGATCAGAGAGCAGGTCAATGCCACACAGAGTTCTAGCAGCAGACACATCTCTAGAACAACTGTTAAGAGGAGACTGTGTGAATCAGGCCTTCATGCTAGAATATCTGCTAGGAAACCACTGCTAAGGACAGGCAACAAGCAGAAGAGACGCGTTTGGGCTAAAGAACATAATAAAGAAAACTCGCTAGGGGCCTCCGAGTGGCGCAGTGGTTAAAGCACTCGCCCTATCATCCGGAGATCGCTAGTTCGAATCCCAGGTGGTGCTGTAACCTCTGTAAATAAAAAAAGAAAACTCGCTGAATGAGAAGGTGTGTCCAAAATTTTGGTCTGCATTGCAGTATATATATATATATATATATATATATATATAATACAGAAGTGTCAAGTTTCTGAGAAGGCTACAAGAAGATGGCAAAGCATTGTCAGCTTGCAGTTTCCACAGTGAGAAATGTAAATAAGAGATGGCAGATGAGGGGAACTGTGGAGGTCAAGATGAGATCTGAAAGACCAAGAAAACTCTCGGAGAGACCTGCTCGTAAGCAGAGGAAAACCTTAACTGTGTCCCCATCATAAATTCCAACGTCAGAAGTATTGCAACAGATCATCTACAGAAGCTTGATGCATTTTTATAAACAAGTGTGTGGACTGATGAAGTTAAAATAGAACTCTTAATAACTCTTTGGCCACAATCAGCAAAGGCATGTTTGGTGAAAAAAGGAGCAGAATTTCACGAAAAGCACACCTTGCCAACTATTAAGCATGGGGGTGGATCTATCATGCTTTGGTGTTGCAGCCAGTGGCACAGGAGGGAGTGCATGAGTGGAGGGAAGACTGGATTCCACTAAATACCAGCAAATTTTGGAAGCAAACATCACACCATCTGTAAAAAAAAAGCTGAAGCTGAAAAGATGGCTTCTACAACAGGACAATGATCCTAAACAAGGTCTTGGAACGGCCATCACAGTCTCCTGATTTAAACATCATTAAAATAGGATAAATGGATAGATCTTGAAAGAGCTGTGCATGCAAGACGACCAAAGAATATTACAGAACTAGAAGCCTTTTGCAAGGAAGAATGGGAGAAAATCCCAAATACAGTATAAGAATTGAAAGACATTTAGCTGGCTATAAAAAGCGTTTGCTGTGATATCTGCCTGAGGAGGTGTTACTAAGTACTGATTATGTAGGGTGCCCAAACTTTTGCATAGTGCCACAATAAAGTTTTAATTTATTTATTTTTTGACATAAAGAGTAACTATGCACCAATGGTTGCTGACAATATTGTGCATTTTTCAAATTCCAAGAGAGACTGTGTTAACATGTTTTCAATAAAAAAATCACCAAAACTGTTATTTATCATGGGGTGCCTAAACTTTTGCATAAGACTGTACATACATAGCCACGTTGACTTTTATATAGAGAGATAATACATTTATATTTATATTACTTATTACAAATAATATTACATTTCATATAAATAAAGCCCTATTCACTATATTTCTCTTACTGCTGTACGGTGCAGGATAGATAAAAAGGCGCAAAGGAAACAAAATGTGACACTGCAAATATCGACTCTAACGTAATTGTCAAAAAAAAAACTTTGACACTTATTACATGCTTGTAATTATACTTCAGTACACCGTGGTGCCGTAACATATAGATTTAAAGAGCCACAATATTTATATATTTTAAAGATCTGTGGTGGAAATAAAGTTTACAACTCTGGAGACTTCTAACAGTATCACAACCAGAGTAGACATTTATTTAAACAGCGCTGGACATCTCTGTTACACACACAGCAAAAGCGTCTGAAAAAGAGAGGTAAGCCCTCCCATCATGTCAGAGTGCTTTAAATATTCTAACGGAACAGGTGACATCTCAGAAACACATAATGTTCAAGAAAACAACTGAGCTATTCCCTTGGGTGTTGGAAGCAGGCGAGTGACCCTGCTGGCGCTGAGTCTATGTCAACGTACGTAGATCAAGGGCTTTACTCTCTGTACACTTTGTTCTTACTTGCACAAAGACATATTCCAAGTCTGCAACTCTAATTGACCCATGATTATGTACACTTTTAGTAACACACACACACACACACACCATTGATTAAAATATTCTACCACAGCTCTAAAAACAAGCGGTGTAGTGGTTAGCTTGCACCTCCAGAGTCCAGGTACGATTCCTATCTCTGTGTGCATGGGGTATGCATGTTCTTCCCGTGCTTGGTGGATTTTCGCTGGGTATGCCGGTTTCCTTCCACAGTCCAAAAACCTGCAGATTAGGCTAATTGGCATCTCAAATTGCCCTTAATGTGTGTGTGCCCTGTGATGGATTGGCAACCTGTCCAGGGTGTACACTGCCTCGTGCCCTAAGTCTCCTGGGATAGGCCTCATTTCTTATATGGAAATATATACACAAATTCAAAGGCGGTCAGAATTTATTTTTCCAGAAAATGACAGAAGTTTACACACTACAGACAAAAACTGTAAACGCTAGTATGATTGATGTATGTAAGACTTTGCTCATATCCAGTTTGAGCTTGAGGCCAACTGTTATATGAAATTCTAATAACATAAATGTCACATCAATATAAATCACACATAATCTACAAATACAGTAAATGGATATTAAGGTAGAAAAACATTGATTTTATACACACATACACATAGAGACACACAGCCTTTACAGATATACACAGTTTAAGAGATATTAAACTGGTGAAATAGAGGGGATCCACATCTTCCCCACTCAGACTCTCTAGTGGTGTCCCACAGGGCTCAGTACTTGGTCCTCTTCTGTTCTCCCTCTATACCCAGTCTCTTGGTAAGGTCATATCATCGCATGGATTTTCATACCATTGTTATGCAGATAACACACAACTTATTCTCTCATTTCCTCAGATACTCAGGATTCGACCTGGATCTCAGCATTTCTGGCAGACATCTCATCCTGGATGGCAGCTCAACTTGAGTAAAACCAAACTGATGTTCATCCCTGGTGACTCATTCCCAAGTCAAGACCTTGTGATATCCCTGGACAATAATCAGATCACTTCTTCAGCCACCGCCTGGAATCTTGCGGTAACCGTGGACAATCATCTGTCATTTTCCCCACACATCACTTACCTTATTCGCTCTTGTAGATTTCTTCTTTACAATATCAGACGAATCCTCCCATTTCTTTCTTCACAGGCTACTCAGGTGCTTGTTCAGTCCCTTGTTATTTCAAGACCGGACCACTGCAACTCACTCCTGGCAGGTCAGCCTTTGTCCACGATTCGTCCTTTGCAACTGATCCAGAATGCAGCAACACGTCTCGTTTTCACCCTTCCCAAGTTCTCCCTCAGCACCCCACTCCTCCACTCCCTGCACTTGCTTCTTTTAGCTGCCTGCATCTTCCTCTAGATATCAGCACAGCAGAGTCTTTGATGATCTTTAAACGATGACTCAAGACGTATCTGTTTCTTCAGTACTTGAACTAATCCCCCCCCAAAAAAACTGACTGATGCCACTTAGTTAGTAACCTATTAACCCAGTGTAAGTATCTATCCAGTGATTTAAACTTTAAACACTTCTAGCAAGTCGCTCTGAATAAGAGTGTCTACCAATTGACTATATGTATGAACTTACTCGGATGAACTTATCCTCCGCAGCAGAGGTGACTCTTGGTCTTCCTTTCCTGGGCAGGTCCGCATGTGAGCCAGTTTCTTTGTAGCGCTTGATGGTTTTTGTGACTGCACTTGGGGACACTTTCAAAGTTTTCCCAATTTTTTCGGACTGACTGACCTTCATTTCTTAAAGTAATGATGGCCGCTCGTTTTTCTTTACTTAGCTGCTTTTTTCTTGCCATAATACAAATTCAACCTCTTTGAATGAGAAGGTGTGTCCAAACTTTTGGTCTGTACTGTAAATGTAAATATTATACAATGTCTTTTTTTGTTTGTTTTATTACTAATCTATTTCTTAATAGTGGAAAGTTAAAATACAGATGTACAATATAGATTGAATTCAGTTATTAAATTTTTTATTTCTACAGTTATTTTTTAGGTTTTATATGGATATTGAAAAAGGAAATATTTAAGCTTTCAAAACTACTTAAGAAATAATGAAGGAATTAAAAGTGAACTCTACATAAATTTAAAGCCCATAATGTACGTATGTAACAGTGATTCCATTTTGACGAGGCAAAAAAGTTTCCTCCTTTTCAAAGCATACAGTTGTCACTATCATTTTGTTATAGACGATACAGAATTTTTTTTAATCAAAAAACTAAATGGAAAAATTCAAAGACTTTATGCACCACTGCTACGTTTTTTATTCTCAGTCCGTTTGTGATGGAATTCCTCTTCACTTGATGCCAATTCAATTCACACTACTGTCACAGTTAAATGCCTAGTTATTGCTGTACAAGCGATTGGGGCTGTTACTGATCTGCGGACCTCAGTTTAGAAAGGCACTACAGGTATTTGTTGAAGGTCAGGTTTCTCGCTCTTCTACTAATCCTCTATTATTAGTCTTAACAACCGTTCACATTTTGCTGGGAATCCGTCAATATGACGCCATTAATGCCGATTAATTATTAGCTAAAGTGTGCAGTTCCCATCAGCCTAATGTTTGTGCTCCTTCAGTAGGTCCGAACTTCTTGCTGTACCACCTCCAACAAGATCTGAAGTTTCAAAGTGCAGTAATCTGAAAGTAAACAGAGCAGATGAAGGAACACACATCACCAAATACTAATTTAAAGGGCAATAATAATAATGAAATATTATCAACAGTATGAGAGAATGTTTCTAAAAATGGCCACAAATTTCCAATATGGAGGCAAGTGGCTTAGTGGCTAGCAGTCGCCTTGCACCTACAGGGTCCGGGTTGGTTCCTGCTTCAGGTTCCTGTGTTGTGGGTTTTCTCGCGGTACTCCGGTTTCCTCCCACAGTCCAAAGACATTCAGATTAGGCTTAATTGAAGTTCCCAAATTGCCCATAGTATGTGAATGAGGGTGTGTATGTGTGTGCTCTGCGATGGATTGGCACGCTGCCAGAGTGTACCCCACCTTGTGCCCTAAGAGTCCTGGGATAGGCTGCAGGCCTCCCCCCGACCCTGTATACAGGATAAAGCAGTATAGACAATAGACTGAGTGAGTGATTTCCAAGATGGCGCTGTGGATGACAGCACAATGCTCTCTTGTACTTTTTTGTTTTTGTTTATTTGTTTCATGCTCAGTTACCCTAATCGGATTAATGTGGAGCTCTTATTGTGTATAGTGTCTTGTCTAAAAACAATTGTACAGTGTTATTCCGTAGGTCTGTACTTTGAGAGTCACCAGCCAGTCCTGGTGTGTGTTAACATACTTGCCCAATAAACTTGATACTAAAGAGCCTTAAATTGCCCATGGATATACAGTGATCAGCCATAACATTAAAACCACCTGCCTCATATTGTGTAGTTTCGGTTATGCTACCAAAACAGCTCTGAGTCATCAAATAGACTCCACTAGATTTCTGAAGGTGTGCTGTGAAATCTGGCACCGCGCCATTAATACCAGATCCTTTAAGTCCTGTAAGATGAGATGAAGCTCATGGATCAAACCTGTTTGTCTATCACATCCAAGATGCAGTATTCTTAGTCAGATTGCGAACCAGAGAATTTGGAGGCCAAATCAACACCATGAACTTTTTGTGATGAACCTTAATCCGCTCCTAAACAATTGTTGCAGTCTGATGCATTATCCTGCTGAAAGAGGCCATTGCTATTGGGAAACATTGTTTCCATGGAGACATGTACTTTGGTCAGCAGCAATGTTTAACTGGTTGGTGTTTATCAAAGTAATATCCACATTAATGTCAGGATCCATGGTTTCCAAGAACATTGGTCAGAACATCACACTTCCTCCATCGGCTTGTCTTCTTCTCATGGTGCATCCTGGTGCCATCTCATTTCAAGCTAAGCCCAAGCACACACCTGGCTGTCCAGTTGACTCTGTTGCCGGTTCGCTTGTTGTCATTCAGCTCCTTATACGGTACTTACCCATTTATCCTGTTTCCAACACATCAACTTCGAGATCTGCCTGATATAGCTAACCCCTGAGCACTGTAACCAGATAATTCATTTCACTCAGTTCATCTGGAAGTGGGTTTAGTATTGAATCCCTGTGTATTCCTGCCTCACAATCAGTGTTACCATGACATGCATGCTTACTCTAGATGAATGAATGTGTGTGCTTGGACAGGAGGCATTACCAGCAATGATGTATTTACATTTTGACCTGAGAAAGGGAAGGTTTAACTCACCAAAGGCTTTTCTCCAGCGCTTCGGTACGTATGAGTGCTTTACGGTCAGGTAGTAAACTGGGATCCCAGTGAACGTAACCGCTAAACTGCAGCCAGTGTTCCATGGGTCTGAATACAGAGACAGGCCCACGATAAAGAAACATACCACGGTGAAGGTGACAGGAACAGCCAGAGGAACCTAGGCTCACATAAAAAAAAAAGATAGATAATAAATAAAAATTTTCACTTTTTCCTTGCTTGGTAGAGTTATTAATTTTTTTGCAAACCTTAAAACTTCTTGGATGATCTGGAAATCGGTAGCGATGGATGAGAAGCCCCAGTGTTACTAGGGCAATGAAGAACCAGCGCGAGAAGGAGGCGAAGTTGATCAGTTGATAAATGTTTCCTCCTGCCAACATGATAACCATGAGAGGGGCCTGGAACCATAACAACTGAGATAGTCACTTATAAGTAAGAGCAACTGAAATAACTTGAACAATATTTTTTGTGGTTTCTTTCAGAAAAGCTCAGACACAAGGACCTGTATGGCCTGGAGCCTATCCCGGGTAACTTAGGTCACAAGGCAGGGCACACCCTGGATTGTGTGCCAAACAATCACAGGGTACAAGCACACACAGTCTCAGTCATACACTGTGAGATCATTTTAAAACACCAATCAACCCACACCAGTGATTCTCAAACTTATACCTTATGAGCACTGCCCTGCATTTTAATGTTTTGTTTTCCTGCTCTACTGCACCTACTTCAATTAGGAAAAGCCTGCTAATTCCTTGATTAAGGAAATCAGGTGTGCTGGGAGCTGAGAAAACACATTAATGTACAGGGACGTCAGAGAGAACCGCCGGCCCTCACCACATGTCTTTGGACAGTGTTCGAGGAAACTGGAGTCTCTGGAGGAAACCCATCATGCACAGGGGAAACATGGCTCAGGCTCAGGCGGCTAGGGCACTAGGTTATTGATTGGGAGGTGATTGTTTTGGCGACAGTGTTAACCACTAAGCCACTGTGTCACCTGCAAACTGTTCTGTTATGCAAAAATGATTTCAAACTCGTTAAGTTATTAGATATAATTCTTTTCCCATGTTGAAAAATGTAAA
Organism: Clarias magur; assembly: GCA_013621035.1. Taxonomy (NCBI): domain Eukaryota; kingdom Metazoa; phylum Chordata; class Actinopteri; order Siluriformes; family Clariidae; genus Clarias; species Clarias magur. Next base: position 1,155,542 of record QNUK01000017.1, on the reverse strand, counting down.
GCTTTATATCTGATAAGATAAGAAACCAACATTATGTCAACAATCAGAAATCAAGTTGTTACTATAGAGGTGATATTGCATTAGAGTTAGTGCTGTTGGAAAGAAAACCTCTTGAGCAATCAGAATTGGGCATCAAGAAGGAATGAATGAACATATGAATGACAGTAACATGAGCAAGCACATGTACTAAAGCGGCCAATAATACAATACAGTACAATATATTACCAGAAATAATACAGCAGGCATTGGTGTATTTCTTCGGATGTGTATCATAGAAAACAGAGCTGGCCATTGTCCCTCCCTGGCTGCCACAAACAACATCCTACACACAAATACATTGTGTAATTACAACTTGACATATATATATATATATATATATATAGGGTGTAATATTCCTATGGATGTCTACCAGTTTTTATACCTAGGTGTTGAAAAGATGCCACTATTCATGGTTCCAAGACACGACATGGCCACCAGTAAGGGCACCAGTGATGCCATTCTGGGCAGGACTTTGCTGGCGAAAGTCTGTGACAGCGAAAGGGGGGAAAAAATGACACATTGATTTGCACTTCTTGACATTTTCAATACAGAAATTCCATTACACTGACCACTGCTACGGCGTCAGATATCAGCAGCTCATCTGCAGTCATCATGGTATAATACGCCACGTTCACCAGCAGGTACAATATAATTACTGTGATCATGGACAAAATGATGGCCAGTGGAATGTTTCTGACAAATACAAGGAAGAAGTGTAATTACAAAATATATAAATCGGCATGGTATTGCAGTCAGATCCACCCAGTTCTATATACAGTACATACCTTTTTGGATTGATAACCTCCTCTGTCACAAAGTTTAATGAAAACCTGATAGCAAAAACAGAGCAATGTGCACGGTATTGTGCATGAGTCTTAGGCACTAGATTATATTTAATACAAATTTTGTCATATATCATTATTATGTACAAAATCATTAATTATTTCCAAATATAACTATATAAAAATGAACAAATAAATAACATTACAGAAGTTTATTTACATGCCTGTAAATAAAGCAACATGTTAGATGACAGACCAGGTAGCAGACCAAAAAAAACGAGCAAAAGGAACAAGCGTGACAAAGTTACTGGAAAATCTCAAATTCTCCAAAACACTCAGTAAAACCTAACAGCGGTTTATCTTACAGTACTGTGCAAAAATCTTGGGTACAGTATGCCACAAAAGTGAGTACACCCCTCACATCTCTGCAAATATTTAGTTATATCATATATAATAGGCTTCAGCTATTATTGGCTGTACTTTTAGTTATTTTGAGGGGACAATAAATTTACACTGCTATACAAACTTTACACTGATGACTTTTCATCGTGTCAAAGAGTCATTTATGCAGTGTTTTCCTATGAAAAGATATAAATAAATATTTGCAGAGATGTGAGGGGTGTACTCACTTTTGTGACATACTGTACCCAAGATTTTTGCACAGTACTGTAAGTTAAACCGCTGTTAGGTTTTACTGAGTGTTCTGTACTGAGTGTTAGGGTTAGGGTTAGTGACATACTGTACAGTACATGTACTGTACATGAAAACATTTCTACATAAAAGAGCATTCCATCCATCCATCTAGGAACTAGCGACTGTGGAGGCCAGTGGTGACCATTGTATTCATTCCCAATTTTACGACCGTGGTATAACCTCCTGTCAACATTCACGCTCGTTCACACACCATGGGCAATCTGGGAATTCCATGAAGACAACATGGAAGAACATGCAAACTACTGTATATGCACACTGACCTGAGGCGGGAAACGAACCCGGACCCTGGAGGCGCAAAGTGACAGTGATAACATAAAGAGAACTAAAGAGTAATAAAATGTGAGAACACAAGCGGCATGTTAATAAAGCAACATGTTAGATGACAGACCAGGTAGCAGACCAAAAAAAACGAGCAAAAGGAACAAGCGTGACAAAGTTACTGGAAAATCTCAAATTCTCCAAAACACTCAGTAAAACCTAACAGCGGTTTATCTTACAGTACTGTGCAAAAATCTTGGGTACAGTATGCCACAAAAGTGAGTACACCCCTCACATCTCTGCAAATATTTAGTTATATCATATATAATAGGCTTCAGCTATTATTGGCTGTACTTTTAGTTATTTTGAGGGGACAATAAATTTACACTGCTATACAAACTTTACACTGATGACTTTTCATCGTGTCAAAGAGTCATTTATGCAGTGTTTTCCTATGAAAAGATATAAATAAATATTTGCAGAGATGTGAGGGGTGTACTCACTTTTGTGACATACTGTACCCAAGATTTTTGCACAGTACTGTAAGTTAAACCGCTGTTAGGTTTTACTGAGTGTTCTGTACTGAGTGTTAGGGTTAGGGTTAGTGACATACTGTACAGTACATGTACTGTAAATGAAAACATTTCTACATAAAAGAGCATTCCATCCATCCATCTAGGAACTAGCGACTGTGGAGGCCAGTGGTGACCATTGTATTCATTCCCAATTTTACGACCGTGGTATAACCTCCTGTCAACATTCACGCTCGTTCACACACCATGGGCAATCTGGGAATTCCATGAAGACAACATGGAAGAACATGCAAACTACTGTATATGCACACTGACCTGAGGCGGGAAACGAACCCGGACCCTGGAGGCGCAAAGTGACAGTGATAACATAAAGAGAACTAAAGAGTAATAAAATGTGAGAACACAAGTGAGTCTGTGTAGTTGGTGTAAAAACGTTTTGCTTGAAAATAATCAGTAGTGTTAGATACTGATTTGTGTAACTGTTAGGTTTTACTGAGTGTGCTGGAGAATATAAGTTCTTCTGGTAACTTTTCACACTTGCTCCTTTCTAGTTTCATGCAAAATCCAGGATTCATTTTTTTGGTTTCCATGTGAAAACCAGTCTGTCATGCTGCTTTCTTTACAGGCATGCAAATATTCATATACATGTATGGTGCCCAAATTTCTTTTCACAGTGCTGTATATACTGTATGTGCTGTATAGACTAGATAGACCTCCATTAAGCAGCAAGGCAGTCACAGAAATTACAGAATACACGCACACACACACACACACACACACACACACACACACACACACACAATATAAAAGCAGTGATCTCTCACCATCCAGCGAAGGCATAAAGTCCTGAGTAGAAAGCTAAAGGCAGCTTGGACAATGTGAGCGTCTCAGAGTTAAATGCATTCTCGAAGTTTTCAGTTCGCCCTGCACAGGGAGTTAAAGACAAGTTTTTAGGCAAACCTTTTGCTCGCTATTAAAGGATCACACAATTCGAATAATAATAAATGCTAACATAATAAGAAATCCTTCTTCGCTACCTTGGGCCAGGGCTGTAATTCCAGGGATGATGATCAGGAACAGAGCAGAGAGTTTAATGATCAAGAGAAACACCTGTGTATGAGAGGCCAGCGATACACTCCAACAGTTCACCGCCACCAAAAATGCTGAAACAGAGAGGTATTTTCAAAAGAGGTTCAAAGATTGAATCCATACATACACTTATTGTACTGGTTATTATGGGTAAGATGGTTTTTATTCTGTTCAGGGGTGAGATGTCTCAAGAACACAATGTGGACATTATGAGGATGCAGCATGGGTGGGACTCTTGTCCGTCTTACATCACCTACTAAGGGGCAATTGAGTTTAACCAATCTGCCTGCCAGCATGTTATAGGGAGGTTAAAGGAAAACAGAGATGGGAGGAACTGTGCAGCAGCAAAGTTGCGCACTGAACGACCGTGCTGTTCATTTAGATATTGCCATATATATAAAAAGCATACTCACTCAGTCCAAGAAAACTAGTCAGCTTGATTAACGGTAGGGGAGCTGGGCATGGGGTGAAAAAGGGTTCTACGACATAGTGTCCAAAAGCTAGTGAAATGTACGCGGTCACTGCAGGTCTGCAAAGAGAAGAGCAACATAACCACCCTTAGCCCTGACTTTACCAAATGACAAGGGAAACATTTATTGTGCAAATCACAGGTCTCATCAAAGCTTTTTGTTGCATTGTGATGTAGACTCGAGCTGACCTGACGAAAACGTACTCGGACCATAGCCTCAGGAATGCAGGAAGTGGCCCAAGCGTCTCAAGTAAATACGTGTAATGGCCACCAGACTTTTTGAAACTCGTACCCAACTCAGCATAACACAAAGCACCTGAATTCAGTGAGACACAAGACAAAAGAGATCACACACATAAATACATCATCAGCATAGGGAAATCTTCAAACTGCTTGTCAATCATCATGCAAATTATGCAGCTCTTCCCTGATTAAGTCTGTGCTGTTATTCACTTGCTCACTTATTCTCTATACTGTTTATTCTACAGTATACAGGGTTGCAGGTCGCCTGAAGATGAGGTGATCTACACCCTGGACGAGGTTCCAGTCCATCTCAGGGCACACAAGCACACACACACACTGCGAGCTATTTGGAAACACCAATTAGCCGAATCTGAATATCTTTGGACTGTGGGAGGAAACTAGAGTGCCGCCAGGGGACCCAGCAAGCACGCAAAGAACATGCAAACTCGAAAATGCAGACAGACTCGAGGCATGATTCAAACCCTCGAACCTGAGGTGTGAGGCCACAATGCTAACAGGTACGTCACCATGACGCCCTGTGCTAGAATTTGGTTTATGTTAAACCAACGACCACAGACCAAAAATATATATTTTGGATTTATTTTTTTTATTATTATTAAATGTATGTGATTGATGATTGATCTATGAGGTCATTAACACCAACACTGTTTGACTGAAGGTACCTAGTTAGTAACCTAGTAACCCAGTGTAAGGTTCTGTCCAATGAGAAAAACTTTTGTAAGTCGGGCTGGTTAAGAGCATCTACCAAATGCCTAAATGTAAATGTCTGCTAATATCAGTGCAACAGATCAGCACCTCTGTCTAAATAAAATATCGGTCAATCCCTTTGACAACCATGCCATGAATGTGTCATTGTAAATGCAATTTTTTGCTGAAAAGACATCTTGAATTTAACAAAAGTAAAATCTTTCTGTTACCACACACCACGCATAAGGAGTATTGTGCTGCTCTCTCTCTCTCTCTCTCTCTCTCTCTATATATATATATATATATATATATATATATATATATGAGGCAGAGGCAGAATTGTGGAATTTTGGTTCCTCAATTGGTATTTCAATATGTTTAATAAAAGCATGTCCACATTTCCTTCCTCAACTCCATGATTCCCTGACAGAGTGCAACACCCACCCCTGGCCTGAGGATGTAGCATCACAACTGGGCAACAGGGAGCAGCACAGCACATACATTTACATGCCAGCATTTAAATAAATTGGTTTTCACCGAACAAGCAAGGCTCCATATACAGTAGCATCTTTAGGCCCATAATATGATGTCAAACTCGGCCAGGGCAGAAGGACTATATCTGGTTTGCTTGTATAATCACACTGCTTGCCAGCCTGGCACACATGTGGAGAGAGATCATTGTTACCCAGTACACTCTAGCATGGGGAATATTGCAGTGTAAGGTATTGCAGTCCAGTAAGGATTTAAAGCCAATGCTTCTCATGTTCCAGGACACGTTGCTCCATGAAGTATTGGTGTGCAGGGAGCCTGTCACAAATAAATGTATGATGAGGTAATAAGCTGTTTCATGGCTTTAACAGTCTGGGCTGGTTCCATAACACTAGAGGAAATTTTTTTACCCTACTTAATAGTGGTATTTTCGAGGCATCGGTGGCTGAGTGGTAGGTTCTTTGCCTGAAATGCGGAAGACGCAGGTTCGATTCCCAGCCACTGGATACAGGGCCGGTCCAAAGCCCGGATAAGAGGGGAGGGGTGCGTTAGGAAAGGCACTGAGTGTAAAACCTGTGCCAAGCTTTTTTGCGGATCAGATGGTCCGCTGTGGCGACCTTGCCAGGGACAGCTGAAAGACTAACAACAACTACATCCACATGTGATTTTTGTGGATCTGTGAGGAAATTTAAAGCAGGAAGCGTATAATCCATATATCCTGGATGAACTCAAGGAAAACATCACAAACACTGCCTGCAGCATCAGTGTTAAAGAATTGCAAGCAGTATCAGCCAACATGCTCATGTACACAGTGGCATGCGAAAGTTTTGGCACCCCTGGTCAAAGATTCTGCTCATTTACACAGTTAAGCACATGAAAGATGAAATGATCTCGATAAGCCATAGAGTTAAGCATGAAACACTCTTTTGCAATATTTTAAGCAATATCAGTGTATCATTTTAATTTTTGGTTTCCTACAATTTTAGAGTGAAAAAGGAAAAGCTGCACCCTGCAAAACAATGGGAACCAAAAGAGACTTGAGCTCTCAGATAATTTTGACCAAGGTATCAGACCTTAATTAGACCTTAGCCTGTTAGGCTCATGGCTTGTTCAGTCATTGTGAGGAAAGGCCGTGTAAATTTCAAAGCTTTCTAAATGCCCAGACTCCTATACCCCATCAATCAGCAACCATTGGTTCCTCTAAGCAGTTGCCTAGCTCTAGCTGCCCACAAAAGCAGGAGAAGACTATAAGAAGATAGTAAAGTCTTTCAGGTACCAATTTTCCACAGTTCAAAATGTAATTAAGAAATGGCACTTAACAAGAACAATGTAGATCAAGATAAAGTCTGGAGGACCAAGGAAAATATCAAAGAACTGCTCATAGGATTGCTGGAAAAGCAAGTCAGAACCCCCCTGTTTGACTACAAAAGACCTCCAGGAAGATTTGGCCTTCATCCAAGAGCCATCAGAAGGAAACCTCTCCTGCGTCCTCTCCACAAAATTCAGCATGTGAATTTAGCAAAAGAACATTTACACAAGCATGGTGCATTTTGGAATAAAATCCTTTGGTTAAATAGAACTCTTTGTCCCCAATGAGCAAAGGTACACATCCTGACAAAAGTCAACAAATAATAAAAACTTGACTTCTAGATGATTATTTGGAATTTGAAAGGCAAAGGTCAAAATAAAATACACCCATACGTCTTGGCACTGACTCAAATAACATATTAATAAAGTCATCAGGAATGGCAAACAGGACTCCCAGAGTTCATCAAGATTGTCTGCTTTCATCTTCAATGCCTCCTCCTTCATCTTACCCCAGACATGCTCACTAATGTTCATGTCTGGTGACTTGGCTGGCCAATCCTGGAGCACCTTGACCTTCTTTGCTTTCAGAAGGCTGGAGTATGAGAAGGAGTGCCATCCTGCTGAAGAATTATCCTGTGGTTTGGAATATAATGGGGAGCAAGAATGTCTTGATACCTCAGGCTGCTGATGTTGCCATCCACTCTGCAGATCTCTCGCATGCACCCATACTGAATGTAACCCCACACCATGATTTGTCCTCCACTGTTTTCTTTGTGAATCTTGGCTCCATGCTGGTTCCAATAGGTCATCTGCAGTATTTGCGATGATTGGGATGCAGTTCAATAGATTATTCACTGGGGAAAAAAAATCAAACTTCTCCCACTTTTAAACAGTTCATCTTTCCTGCAGGCTGTGGACCTTGTCAAATGCAACGCAACTTTTTAGTTGTCTTCTGTTTAATGCTGGTTTCTAAGCAACTAAGCTAGGTTTTCTTCACTAGAATTCGAGAAATTGTTCTTGTAGATACAAGGGTTTCTGGTGACCAGTTGTTATGTAGCTCTGCTGCAGTGGAAAAAGGGCTTGCCCTGGACTGTTGAACCAACAAATGGTCCTCTTGAACAGTTGTCTTATGGGGTCTGCCTGACCTGGGCCTGTCATGAATTTCACCTGGTTAAAATCTTTTTCTTATCCTCTCCACTTGACATTTAGATACATTAAAGATGTCTGCCACCTCAGCAGGAGACTTGGTCTTCAGGATCTTCATGATCAGTACTTTGGTCTGTGGTTGAGTCTTTGGCATGCTGTCAGGTCAGGATGCACTTCAAGTGAAAGTTGGGTCCTACACACCTGGGAATGTGTTAATTACAGTATTTGTCACAGGTGACACTCTAATCTGTGATTGGTCGAATCCTTTCAAGCTGTGATAAGACTTTTGCCTAAGCAAAGTCTGACCGTTCTGTCCTAATCACAGCATAATAAGATTAGATTTTGGTAAAATAAGCGTAATCTAGAGGCCTTTGCCTTTCATATAAGCCACTTCTTATTGCAAATAATCAACTAGAAGTCAAGTTATTATTTGTTGTTCCTACAACTTGGATAGGCAATAAAACTTTGGTCAGGGTGTGTATGTTTGGAGAACAAAGGGCACAGAACTTCCATCGAGCTGGATCGATCATGTTTCTGTGCTGCATTGCAGCCAAAGCACAGGGAACATTTCATGGGTAAAGGAAAAAAAATGGATTCAATAAAATTCCAACGAACTCTGAAAGCAAATATAACACCATCTGTGAAAAAGCTGCAAATGGATAATGACCTCAAAATCCACAATGGACTACCTCAAGAGGCGCAAGCTGAAGGTTTTGCCATGGCCCTCACAGTCTTCCGACCTAAACACTGTTGAAAATCTGTGGACAGACCTCAAAAGAGCAGTGCATGCAAGATGACACAGGAATCTCAATGACCTGGAAGACGGTCGTAAGGACCAAAATTCCTCAAAAAAGAACTGAAAGATTGTTGGCTGGCTACAAAAAGCATTTGCAAGCTGTGATGCAAGCCAAAGGGGGGGGGGGGGTGATGGAAATATCACATTTTAATTATGTATTAATTTGTAATTGTGCCTTGTAGACTATAGACGCTTTAAACTTGCTGAAGCTTAGAAACACAAGGCCGAGAATAAAACAGAAACAACCTGATTGTAATTGTCCCTGAATAAATGACAAGGTATGGACATCTGGTCTGGGTCAGAGTTGGGTTGAGTTTGAATGTAGAAACTTCATGTACGGGGCGTTGATTATGTTAGCAGAGAATTGTGTATAAAATGGGGCAGCTGAGAGAAAGAGATCACCTTTCTCCATGCTGCAACTGTTTGCTGTGTGAGACTGGTCCTTCAGCAGAAGTATAAAATAAAACCTTTGCTCTTACCCAGTGTATGAATTGCTTGTCTTTGTAATATTTACCGAATTTCCACCACACTAGGTACTACTATTACGCAAAGTAAATATATTTCTCTACAGATTTACTGTCAATATAATTAATTATTTATTGTTCTGATTTGCTTGTAAATTGAAAAGATTTTATAATAGTAATATTCCTCATTACTACATTAACTGATACTAATAATTAACAGAAAAAAGATATTCATATTCAAAAATATATTCACAATATACAGAATAATATATTGTATTATATATAGTAATAATATATTAATATATAATTGGAAATGAAATTGTACATTCATGTCCATATATTCATATGAATATATTGAGAAATAAAATAATAAAATAAAAATATATTTAAACATATATACTTCAGAATTTGATTGAGTATATGTATTTCTTTATGTTTTTTTTTTTACAATATGCTTATATGTTAATGAAGTTCGAACAAAATGGACTTTTTGTCAGAGACATTTTGTCAGAGCACACAGACAAAGTAAAAGTGTGTGCATAATTCCTAAACATGCATAAAGTTTCAATAATGTTTCAATAGAATATATTATACCACATACCTCATATACCACATGCAATTTGAAACATTCTAGCTCTTCATGTTGCATATTTATATATACAGTAATGTACTGCCAGACACCAAACTGGTAAAAGATTTTAAAGCATACCCAATGTAGAGAGGAGTCCACAGAGCACCCAGACAATCAGAGAGAGTCCCACACTGCCTGTATTCATGTGCACTCCTTTGGGTGCGATGAAGATCCCACTGCCCACCATGGTGCCGACGATAAAGGAGACTGCGGGCACCAGACTAATGCTGCGTCTCAGGTGAACCCGATCTTCCATCATCTCATCCTCAGCTTTCTGGTTCGCCATCTCTGCTTCAGTTTCCCACACTCCTAAAATTTTGTGCTCCTCAAAGAGAGAATAACATACTCCTGGGGGAGGGCAGAGTAACATGCCAACAGCATTCCTCACACTGGAGGTGAACTTGTGATTGGGGGATAAAAGGAGGGCTGGGAATAGGGGTAGGGGTTCTGGGTGTACACAAATATTTATTCCTAAATAAGTGATTTAACCAACATTTTAAATGCTATTTTTGACACAATTTAAAAATATTTTCTATGTACACAGGTCTTCTTCCACAGTTCAGTTAATCTTTCTGAGTCTCTGCTTTGCTGTTAATTGAAGAAGTAAAACAAGGCACTTTTGTTTCTAAAGCCGTAACTCAATGGCAGAGGGAGTGTGAAGTGTCACGGTAATTCGTATTCCAAGTGTACAGGACATGACTTTCAAAACCTCAGAATCAGTTTTTTTTTACACAGTAGAGGTGTATTAAATAAAATAGATACATCATCATCAAGTTGATGATGACTATAAAATATGACTTAAGAACCAAAAAGAAAAAAAATGACTTATTGTTTCAATACGCTCAAAATGTTTTACTTTTGAATCTCAAAATTCGGACCTATGTAAAATTATTAACGTACTTGATATTCAAATCAGACTGATCTAAACGTTTCTGGGGAACCCAGAACTTAATTCAATGTTTAACTTAAAATTGTCACTTATTACCTAGGTTTTTTTTTTTTTTTTTTACTTAAATTTTGACTTATTATCTTATGTTTCTTACATACCTTACATTTCTTTATATCTTACTCATTCTATCAGAGTTAAGCTTCAAATATTTTTCACTACTTACCTTAAATTCTGACTACATTAACATTTATTATCAGTTATACACCAGAAAACTTGTGGCAGAATCATGAGCATGTCCCATGGGGAACAAAGGCCAGGCTGTCCAGTCCAATCTTTTAGGAAAAATAACAACAAGCACAAATCAATTTAAAAAAGTCAATGTTGATCACGATAAGGCACCAGAAGACTCCATAGTGGTCCCAGTGGAACACGGCGTCTAGCAGGCAGAGGACACCAACCCGCATTCAAACCCCCCAGATCCCAATTTGATTGAGCATCCATGGGACCCTACAATCCACAGCACCCAAAGGATCCGCTGTCAACTTCCTGGTGCCAGTCACCACAGCAAACCGTCACCTGCCACCTCAGGATGATGACAGCTGGCAAAACTGGAAGCATAAGAAATGCTATGTCTTCAAGGCTTTCACAAAATAATAAAAATAAATAAATAAATAAAATAAAGCTTCATGGAAAAGAGCTTATAATAATTGTATGTGGATTTATTTTGTGACAAATATCTGTAACAAATAATCTAAATAAATAACATACGTACTCCCTGTGCTTAGTGGGTTTCCCCCGGGTGCTCTGGTTTCCTCCTCCAGTACAAAAACATGCAGTGTAGGCTAATTGGTGTTCCCAAATTTACTGTAGTGTGTGTATTCTCTGTGATGGATTGGAAACCCATCCGGGGTGTATTACAGGATAAAACAGTATAGATAATGATAGAGTGATTATTACATCATATCAAGTGATAAAGCAATCATCTTACATTGATTATGGAAAGTAAAGTCTCTCTAGAATGCTCCTCTCCTCCTACATTCAAAACTACAGAATATAATACACCTATGAGGATATTGTTAGGTCAATGATGGGTTTCATGTCTGACATGAGGAAGGGCCGGGTTAGATTCCCAGTAAATGCCCAATGCCATCTGGTCCCAAGCCTGGATAAAATGAGAGGATTGTGTCTGGCATAAAACCTGTGCCAAGGTTTGTGTGGGTCAAATGGTTTGCTGTGGCAACCCTTTGATGAGCGGACGAAATACCTTTTTAGTTGTTGAGGTTTTAGAACCTGTCATTTGTGTCACAGCCATGTTTTTGTCAACTTTTTAATCTGGTCTTTTGTAAGTTCTGCTTTTACAAGAAGAGAATGTCCAAATTCCAAGCAACAAAGAGCCTTTAGAAGTTTAGAGATAAAAGACAATCTGCTCTCTCTCTCTCTCTCTCTCTCTCTCTCTCTCTCTCTCTCTCTCTCTCTTTTCCTCTCTGTATGAACTTAGTTGAAATGTGAGCACAGCATGAGACAAGACAACAACATAAAGCCCCCGAAACTTGTGTCCTGGTGGAGCAGCTGCAAAGCTTGTGTTTGTCCATAAAAGCCTGTGTTTGTCCAGAAAAAAGCTAGAAAATACATTTGCAGGAACATTTTTCATGTCGCTGAATAATTTAGGCAAAAGAGCAAATCTGGAGAAAACCTTAATTTTTTTATTTATTATTTTTTAATAGCGTAGTGTGTGATCCTGTTCTTGGCATTAAAAACTGGAAAAACTGTCTAGTCTGTCTGCTGCACTCCAAACCCTTTTTTTCCCCATTCAAATTGACGTAATTATGCATTATGAGACCATAAATATAACTATATTTGAATGCAAATCCTTGTGATGGATGGGAATGGATTTTACCCATTTCACATCAAACGTTTCAGTAAGATGCTTAGGGCGACCTCCTAACGCTTGTTCAGCCTCTCTGTTTGAACAGCTGAACGTGAATCTTTAACAATCCAAAACCGCTAACCTTAACAGAAATGGCCCTTAAATATCAGTGTGTAATGATTGGGAGATAAAACTACATTTTCTTTATTTCAAATACCTCCTTTGTTTGTCCAGGGATTCCTTTCTGAAAGACAGATAGAGAGATATAGGTCATGGGGTGGGGGTGCTGGTTATTGTCCGACATGCTTGTGAGTTCAGCAAGAACACTGAAATCATTTCATTTATGGTGCACTTTAAGAACAGGTTGGCGACAATTATGGTGCCAGTTACATTTAACTAAATTCCCAGAAAATGGCCCATAATTAGATCCAGTCTGAGTTCCAGTTCATCCCAGAAGTGTTCAGGGGGTTAGGGCAAGGTCAGGGCTCTGTGCAGGGCACTCAAGCTCTTCCACTAAAACAAATGGCAAACCAGGTCCTCTATCCATGATAAAGAACCATATATAGGTGTGATGGTTAGGTGTCCACATATTTTTGGCCATTTTTGGTAGCTATACTATCATTATTATCCGCTGTTGGAGGTTTTAGTCCACACACAATGTTTGTCTTGAATTAACAGGTAGAACTGGACAGTTATGCTGCTTTTTGTTGGTTTAAAAAAATTAACTGTGAGTAGTGATGCTGCAACAAGATTGAATACATTAATAAATATATGTGTGCATAAGCAGAGAGCAACTTCCAAGAAAATATTTGTCCTAAGCGTAGGTGTAATCCCCTAATTTCATGTTATGATAATGAATTCAAATTAGACAATATAGTGGCTGGCTTTCTCGATTTCATGGAATTGGCAAGCAAAAATCAACCGCACCTTTTGGTGTACATTGAGTTTGCATGTTCTCCTCTGGGTACTCCAGTTTCCGCCCCAGTCCAAAGACATGCAAAGTAGACTAACTGGCACTCCCAAATTGCTTGTAGTGAGTTTGTATATGCATGAGTGTCTGCCAAAAACTCTGCCAAGAGGATCATTACCAGTGACGAAACTTGGGTGAGACGAAGCAACAGTCTTCATAGTGGAAGAGCCCATCATCGTCACATGTTCACAGCTCGTGCATGCTCAAGCGTATGCTCATCGCCTTTTTCGACATTTGCAGAATTTGACCGCAGGGGCCAGACTGTCAGTACTGAATTCTACTGACAAGTTTTAAGGTGTCTGAGGGAGGACGTACGACGATTGTGGTGCACGAATTTTGGAACTTTTTGATACCCATTCGTATTCGCTTTCTTAAATCCAGGTGGTCACTTTTTTGGCCAGGCAGTGTTTACTCATATCCCAGACGGATACTCCCCATGCAGTGTTGAACCCAAAGTTATACCCTTGGCCCTAAGCCAGACATCTTGTGCTTCCCAAATGACCACAGCAAACGTTCTTTCAGTAACTTAATAAAAAATATTTTATTAGTTTAAAAAAAAAAAAAAGATGACCACCCACTTTGAGTATAAAAAACAGTTTATTAATAAGACTGGCGTTCAAGTCAAACCGGGACTTGGGTTTTACATGAATGAAGGTGTGAACATTGGTTAACTTTTACACAAGACCTCAAACACAGTACACTGGTGAAACTGTTGGCCGTAGAAAAACATATAAATATAAATGGTAAAAAAAAAAAAAAAAAAAATGTAAGAAAATAAACTATTTGTATTTGTAAGTTGCTTTGCTTTCTCTTTGCGCATGCGCTGTAATACGAGTCCCCTCTCTGAGCAAACTGGACACTGATCTTCATCAACACTCTTTGGGGATTCTGGCTGAATCCCCAAAACACACATTCTGCACTAGAGAAAGGGTGTATGAGTCATTCCTTCACACCCTTCATAGTGAACTAGTAAAGGGAGTATAGCGGTGATTCAGCACTGCGCATGCGTCACGCGGCCACATCACCAACCCGGAAGTAAGCCTTGCATTCAGGACTTAAAGTCACAACATATGACCAAGTGAGTATTACAGCGTAAAGGCATTTAAATATATACTATTTTGGGGTGCAAAATTGTTAATAGGGGAAATATTTGTAAATGTCTATGTGTAAATGATGGTATTATAGTAGGTGCAAGTTTTTATTGGACCTGCAGTGATTGAAGAAAGATTGTACTCTTCCTGTTTTGTTTTTATCTATCATTCAGATTTTGCACTTGCAAGTCAAAAAGTCTATTGTTAACTCAATTAATTAAGATTCCTTCCTGTAAGCTAAGGAGTTCAACTTCACAGATTTGATGACTTGTAAAAAAAAAATCACATTGCTTTTTTCTACTAATAAATTAAGAATAAATTAAGAAGGATTATACAGCACTAAATGCCTCTTGGACATGTTTAAACATTGATGTTGAAATCCATCTTGTACATATTCTTTTGACATTGTCTAATATTCCGTACAGCCATGGCCAAAGGTTTTGAGAACGACACAAATGTTAATTTTCACTAAGTCTGCTGCTTCACTGTTTTTAGATCTTTGTCTCAGACGTATGCTATGTGTACTATGCTATGTATATTATTGTATACTGAAGTATAATTACAAGCATTTCATAAGTGTCAAAGGATTTTATTGACAATAGTCAATACTGAACAACAGTCAATATTTGATGTGTCTATCATTTTTTTTCAAGACCAGTCAACATCCTGACTGATGACAACCTGTCCTTGCATAATCAATGCTTGGTTTTGGTCAGAATTTGTGGAGGTTTGTATGTCCATCCGCCACTTGAGGACTGACGACAAGTTCTCAATGGGATTAAGGTCTGGGGAGTCCACTTGCATGGCTGACAAGCAACCCCACACATGTGTGGCACAACTTTACTGTTGGCATGACACGGGACTGATTGTATCGCTTACCTCCCTCCATTTCAAGAAGGGCAGCAACAAAGTCACTTCTCTCCCGGAAAAACATTAAGAAACTGATTGATATCCTGTGTATAATTGTTCTGTAATTAGGGCAGGTATACAACCATTTAAATGGTTTTCGTCTTTAGGGTGTGATGCAGCGTTACAGGTTAAGCAGCATTTTAAAAAACGAAATTTTGCACCATCTTCCTCCTTCCTTTAAAATTAATCTAGTGTGTAGTGTATTAAACACATTTTTAAATATTTGCTAGTCTCTGCATCATAGACAATATAAATAAATAAATCAATAACATATGCTATATTTCCAAAAGAATATAAAACGCCTGACCACCACACACACATTTGGTTCTTTCCCGAAACTGGAAGCACATAATTATAAATTATGTCATGGTATGATGCAATGTAAAGATTTGCTACAAAGCGAATACCATGAAAATGCATTTCATCAAGGGTTGGTGTAAAGGAACGCAACTTCCCTTTCATCAAATTCAGGTGGCACGATAACATAGTGGTTGGCACTGAGGCCTCGTCCCCTCTAGGTTTAATTTCTTCCTTGTGAAGTTTGCATGTTCTTCCTAAGCTTGGTTGTGCTTTTAATCAAAACAAAAATGATTAAACATTTTATTGTTCCTGATTCCTGTAGCCATGACCCGGTTTGAAGAAGTGTCCCAGAAATCTGCACTCCATCCCAAACCAAAGGGGCTCACCTTGCAGTATGGTACAGCAGGTTTCCGTACCACTGCGAATCATCTGGACCATGTGATGTTCCGTATGGGCCTGCTGGCTACGCTGAGGTCCAAAAAAACCAAGGCCGCTATTGGCGTCATGGTCACGGCCTCTCACAATCCGGAGGTGTGGTGGTATTACTGTATTACAGCTTTTCGGCATTTTAAATGAAATTGTAACGGTTGTGTAGATGTGTCAGTGACTTTACACATATTTTCTTGTGTTTCTCTTTCCATCCTTGTCAGGAGGACAACGGCGTGAAGCTGATTGACCCGATGGGGGAGATGGTGACTCCAGCTTGGGAAGGCTATGCCACTCAACTGGCCAATGCAGAACAGGACGCTTTATGCACCGTCCTGAAGGAGATCATCAAGCAAGAATCCATCGACATGAGTCAGGCATCAAGTATACTCATTGGCAGAGACACCAGGTAATAGCATAGAGTCAGAATGTACTGAGGAGATTAATTGCAAATGTAGTATGTGTATAAACTGACCGGTTGTACACTCTGTCACCCAGGCCGAGCAGTGAGATCCTGTCACGGGCTGTGCTGGATGGGGTTTCATGTTTAGAAGGACATAGTCAAGGTCTGTTTATCTGCAATACTTTTTGCATTTCTTTAAACAAACTTCTGTTTTCCTAAAATAATATTAAATACTCCTTTTAATTTGATGGGACGTTTATTTTTCAGATAACATGTATGACTTTCTTCCTGTGTGTGTGTGTGTGTGTTTAAGACTTTGGCTTGGTGACCACACCTCAACTCCATTATATGGTCCTATGTCGCAACACCAACGGTTGCTATGGCACCGCTACAACACAAGGATACTATGAGAAACTCTCCAAGGCTTTCATCGAGCTCACTAAGAATGTAAGGCTTGTTTTCAGATTTGGCAGATACTTGCATAGTGTACCAGCACACCGAGTACCATCTCATGCCTGCACTCGTCTCCCAGGCCCCGAAACGCACCGATGACCAGAAGAGGCTGCTGGTGGACGGTGCCAATGGGATCGGCGCGTTGAAGATGAGAGAAATGGATGCATATCTTAAGTCTGAGCTGCAGGTGGAGCTCTTTAACGACGGCAGCAGCGGCAGACTTAACCATCAGTGCGGAGCCGACTATGTGAAAGTGCAGCAGAAAGCTCCGCAAGGTACGTAGCAGTGTTCAGGAATGCTTCAACACTGCATCAGGAAATTGCCCGAGCTACTTGTCAAGGCACTATTGTAAATAGTAAATAGATGGCATACTGACAAACTACCGTACAGGAAGTCCAGGTCAAATGTGCCTCTGCATAATTAAACAGAGTGTGTGTGTGCATTAATTACATTAGAATGTCACATTTTTTAATTTGTGTAACGGAGTATAGTTACGTCTAGTACAGTGTACTGTAGATAGTGTACTATAGTCTAGTACTGTATAGCCCAGTGTAGTGTAGAATAATGCAATTTAATATACTACACTATATTTCCCAGTACTATATTATACCACACTACACTACAAATGCCAATAATTTTGTCCAGCCTGTTTTTGGAGTTTTGTGTGACATTATGTCAAATTAGCTTTTTTCCTCCCTTTTTTGTTTCGTTCCAATACACACAAAGGTAATATACATGTGTATAGCAAAACATGTGTCAATACAGTATTTTTCTGTGAGAAATACTTGATTTTCTGAAAAAATTTCAAGGGTGCCAACAATTTTGGCCATGACTGCAAAACTCGGGACTGTGGAACCTCGGATTGCGATTAACGTGGTTTACAAGCGTTCCGCAAACCAAGCAAAGATTTTAAATAAATTTTTAATCGGAAACCGAGCAAGTATTAGTTTACGAGCGCCGAGTATCATCTATCACGCATGCGACTCTTATTTTGACAACGATCGTCACTCTCTCACCTCCTGTTGTGAAACTTAAAAAGTGATTCCGTTAATATGCGCTATGAGAGATTTTTTTTAATTTTTTTCCTGTTAAACGGTGTTTCCGTTGTGTGTGTGTTTGTGTGTTTGTGTTTGTGTGTGTGTGTGTGTGTGTGTGTTTGTTGTGAAACTTAAAAAGCGAGGTGGGGAGAGGGAGGAGGACTGTTACTGTGTAAAACGAGGCGAGGTTAGGGGCTAATTACACACACACACACACACACACACACACACACACACTCACACGGCGCCTGCACGCACCAACGGAAACACTTATCTGTCAGGATTTATTTGTACGTTTTTTTTAAAGGTAAAGTGCAGATTAATTTGTTTTATTTAAATTTTATAGATTGTATTAATTATTTTTATGTATTTGTTTTTTGGGACTGTGGAACGAATAATTTGAGTTTTCATTATTTCTTATGGGAACACGAGCCCACTTCCGGAACGAATTATGCTCGTAATCCAAGGTTCCACTGTATAATACTGCACTACACGGCAGTATTCTACACAACAGTACATACTGTGATATTATACTACACTGCACTATATGTAACTACTTCACAAATATAAGAATGTGACAAATCCTACACAGTCCTACACTAAAATACATAGTACACCATAGTATACTACGGTACATTATACTTTACTGTGCTACTGTACTACACTGTTCTATAATACATTACACTGTACAACACTACACTGCACTCTTCTACACTTCACTACATACTATAATACTATACTAAAGTACTTTATATGCACAATGCTAAAATATATTATACTATATTACAGTACAGTGTGTTGTGTTGTACTATACTACAGTACATTGTACTTACAGTACTACATTAAACTATACTATACTTTACTACACTATAGCATATAACACTATACTAAGCTACATTATCTCAAAGTATAATCTATTACATTGTTCTATAATGCATTACACTGTACAACACTACACTGTACTATTCTACACTTCACTACATACTGTAATACTATATTAAAGTACTTTTTATACACAGTGCTATCCTGTCACCATACTACATACTACAGTGCATTGAACTTTTCTATACTGGATTGTATTATACTATATTTTACTACACTACAGTATACTACACGCTGCTGTATTTTCGTACTCTATAATACATTACACTCTACTACACTACACTACATCAATCAGCTTGGGTTCCCCTAGTGCTGCCAGGGTGGTTCTGACACTTTGTGGCATGACTAATTTTAGCAATTTGTGCTGCATTTGATATGCCGTGGGATCAGCAGGACAGGTTGATCAGGTGGCAGGCACCACGCAGGCCTGGGTGACCCATGACCCTGTCACCTGATCAGTGTTGTTCAGTTCACCAAGTGGTGGTGTTAATGTTATGGCTGATCGACGTATACTGCAGTACACTGTATTGTTCCACACTATACTACTTCATACTGTTCTAAACATAATCACACTATTCTTTAATACACTACATTGTACTATAGTACACTACACAATTCCACATGTACTATTCTACCACATACTGTACCTATATTAGACGACACTACACAACACTATACATGAATGTTTACTCACTAACACGCTCTCTGTAGGTATGCATATGGACCCGGGTCAGCGCTGCTGCTCCTTTGATGGTGATGCAGATCGTATTGTTTACTATTACAATGACTCTGCTGGCCATTTCCATCTTTTGGACGGAGATAAAATAGCTACACTGATCAGCACTTACCTCAAGGAGCTTTTGACACGGGTAGATACACGTCCATATACTCTCTCTCTTTCTTTCCATCAGTTCTATTGGCAGCAAGAAATTTAAACTGGCACTATGACATGCAAACTGCTTCTTCTTTGACTAGGGTTAATTTTATGGGTGTGTTTTGGTATAGGCTGGGCTGAATCTGCAGGTCGCTGTGGTTCAAACGGCGTATGCCAACGGAAGCTCTACACAGTACCTTGAACACGTCATGAAGGTGTTTTGACTGGCCATTCCTAAACAATAAGATAATATTAATTATTAGTATGAGTACAGTATAAGATTGTCCTCTGATCAAACAGCTATTACACATAGTTCATCTTGGTCAACCTTGGTTTTTAGGTTACAGTGTGCTGTACGAAGACAGGAGTGAAGCATCTACATCACGCAGCTCAGGAATTTGACATCGGAGTTTACTTCGAAGCCAACGGCCATGGAACGGTAAGCGCCACCTCTGTATAACATTCACAATGTGACTGTTTTAGGTTTAGGGACTGAATAAGGATCCAGCTTGATTTTTTTCCTGGTGTATTTAAGGTTCTTTTCAGTAAAAAAGCAGAAGAGCAGATCCAGAAGCTAACCAAAGACCCGAACACGAGCGATGAGAAGAGGCACGCGGCTAAACTCCTGGAGAGCACCGTGAACCTCATCAACCAGGTTCGACCACCAACACAGACTGTTTCTTTGTTTTATTACAGACTCCGGATTTAGATCAGTACTCCATTCACTGCATCTTCGTATGTATTAATATACTTCTCACATTTCTGCTGTAGGCTACAGGTGATGCCATTTCAGATATGCTGTTAATTGAGGCGGTCTTGGCTATCAGAGGGATGAGTGTTCAGGATTGGGGTGTCATTTACACAGATCTGCCCAACCGCCAGCTCAAAGTCAAGGTCTTTGTGTGTTTCATCAACACATTACATTTCAACCCAAGACTTGATTTACTTTGTACTTTTTTTTTTTAACTTGCTTTACTTTTACATACGAAAATACTGAAGTCTCCAGATATGATTATTTAATAAGCTTTATAGCATGATGGGACAGTGGGTAGCACTGTGGCACCACAGAATGGTCTCCCTGTGCTTGGTGGGTTCCTTTGGGTACTCCTCCCACAGTCCAAAGACATGCACATTACGCTAAATTAACAAACGAATTTGATTAAACATCTTTTCCTGTTGTGTTGAACACTGATGTACCAGAGACTAATTTACATTACGGTCGTCCTATCTGACGTCACTGAAATATGTCTGATTCCTCTGAAGGTTTTGTCTTATTCTCGTCACAGGGAGTTTCTCCTTGCCACCATCATCCTCGGCTTGCTTAATCACTCAAAAATAGTTTTTGTTTTATTCTGTCAAGCTGCTTTGCAACAGTGATCATTGTTAAAAGTGCTACATAAATAAAATTGAATTGAATTGAAATAAAGGCATATTTCTTTTCAAACAGATTAGTGTGTATTTTCAGCCTTTGTTTTTCCACCTCAGGTAGCAGACAGGCGTGTGATAGACACGACGGACGCGGAGCGGCGTGCGGTAACACCTGCAGGATTACAGGACTCTATAGACGCTCTGGTCAAGAAGTACAAACAAGCCAGGGCCTTTGTGCGACCCTCTGGCACCGAGGACGTTGTTCGAGTATATGCTGAAGCTGACACTCAGGTACACACACACTGCGATATCTCTGTCACAATTTCTGTCATTTTCACTGTTTTGCTAATGTGGATGTGTGTCACTGTGTGTAGGAGAGTGTAGACGCCTTGGCACATCAAGTAAGCCTGGCTGTGTATCGACTTGCCGGTGGAGTCGGAGACGAGCCGAAGCCTTTAAACTGACATTGAGAGAACACTGTGTAATGCACAAGCTGCACTTCTTGGTTGCACTTGACTTTATATGATTTTTATATTAAATAAATAATGTTTTGTTTTTTTGGTACAATCATATAAAAAAAGTATTATTTTTTGAAGAAAACAAAAACAGCATTAAAAGCAAATAATCGTAACATCGCCTTATTGTTCTTCCAGGTCATTCTTTCTAGTCAGTACGTATTTCTTATCTTAATAATTAGAGAAAAATAACTTTCTGCTACTCAGGAAATGATGCTTTGCAGTCATGTTTATTATTTCATGCATATGGTTGAACAGAACCAGAGGTTAAAAGCTAGAATACAGTGCATTAGCATGAGTTTAGCTGTAGTGGAGTACCATGGGATGAGTTCTTTTTTTTTTTTTTTTATGGGATATGAGTATTATGTCTCTAATACACTTCATTTTCTCCTTTGTTTACAATCAGCAAGGTAGAAGAAGGAATTGTAAAGACTGAATAATAATTAAGAATGATCTTTGCATAATTATTAGACGGGGGAAGAAATGATCTGTGGTAGAGAGATAGATTTCTTAGTGTGATGTCCGATTACTCCTCTGTCTCATCTGCTGCTCCGGAGATGGTGATGGTGCGCTCCTGCGTGTCTCTCTGAATGACGTCCTCGTCTGTCTTAACTGTTCTAAACAAAGGCGAACAGCGTCAAGAAATGCTACCGCAGAAATATAACGCCATGTTCGATAATCGTTATCATAATAAGCCTGGTACATACAGTAGGAAAGAAAAATACACTGCTTATGCATACGTCTCATGCCGTGTTTGTGATTCCTGTTGCACTGAGGATACTTGTACCTGATGAGGACGGTCTTCCTCTCGGTCAGTTCCACGGCTTGCTCGTGAGAGACCTCCTCCGTGCCGTTAGAAGACACAGGCAGCTTTGAGGCTACCTCGGCTGTTCCAGCGGCCAGTTCAGCCAAGGCCCCACCCACCTTCGCAAACGAGGTGCTAAAACTCCCAGAGACACTGACCAGAGACATGCCCTGCACCATTGTTGATAAACGGGTGTCCTCGCCTTCGATCAGCTTCCTGGAGAGGCACAAAACAATGTAGACATGATAAGAAATGTTTTAAGCCATGGTCTTGGGATAAACGTATTCTATGGATGAGAAAACCAGTTTGGAAAATTGACTTCCAGTCTAAGAAGCTTGTTTGGATGTGCCTGCCATGAATCATTTTATAGAGACACTCCTGGGGCCAGAGCTTTGTGAACTATAAGAACTGGATAAACCCTCTGTGACGTCACCTATAGGTTTTTCCAACGAGCGTTTTCGAAGGTCAAATGTGAAGGCTGGTTGTCAACATCTTGACTGAAGCTGAACCCTTCTAAACCCCTTGATAATCCAAAAAAATGTCAAATGGTCAGGATGAACAGAGCCTAGCTGCTGGTTGCAACACATCTATTTACCTCAGTTACTAAGCTAGCTAGATTTGCTTTAGATTAGCACTGTCATTTATACCCTATACAGTTTGTTGTCCCATGTCACCTCTGACATTCTTGTGGTAAGTTAAACCACAGTGACTGCAGTTAGCTGGTTAGCTAAAGTGATGCATAGCAGACAGCTGGCGGTTTGATACCTGCAATTCAACTGTCACTCAAATCTATCATCCCCATTATTATATATAATTCCATGGCTTAAAAATGTTTAAATAAAGGGGAATATAGGTATCAGGCTGCAAACATGTTCATTTCTGTTTTAACTTTTAGCTCTATGGAGATTGACTCACTTTTAGAGCCAGCTAGTGGTCATTCGAGGAACTGCACATTTTGGCACTCAAAATGTTTTTCAGAACCAGAGCTTGCCCTCTGGACTAAGCTAATCTTTTTCTTAAGGGCAAATTTTATTATACTCACTCATTCACGTATTGTCTATACCACTTTATCCTGTATTCAGGGTCATGGGGGCTTGCAGCCTATCCCAGGAGACTCAGGGTACGAGGCGGGGTACACCCTGGACTGGGGGCCTATCCATCGCAGGGCACTCACTCACACACACAGACTCACACGCTAATTCACACACTATGGCTAATTTGGGAATGCCAGTGAGCATAATCTGCATGTCTTTGGACTGTGGGAGGAAACAGGTGTACATGGAAGAAACCCACCAAGCACTGGGAGAACATGCAAACTCCATGCACACACCCAAAGCAGAAGGAATCCTCGAGACGAAACCCTCATCCCTG
The DNA here is from genome assembly GCA_013621035.1 of Clarias magur. Lineage (NCBI taxonomy): Eukaryota > Metazoa > Chordata > Actinopteri > Siluriformes > Clariidae > Clarias > Clarias magur. The sequence goes on along the minus strand of QNUK01000017.1, from coordinate 1,131,713 downwards.
GAGGTGCGAGGCGACAGTGCTAACCACTAAGCCATCATGCTGCCTTAATTTTATTATAAAGCTTATTAAATATTTTTTCAATAATTTCTGGAGACTTCAGTATGGATAGATACTGATAGCATAATGTATAGAGCAATATACAGTAAGATGATTGAAATATTTAAACATGGAGAAATCCTTCTGCAGCCTCACACTACCTGTAGGTGGTGATCTCAATCTCAAGAGCCAGCTTTACGTTGAGGAGATCCTGATATTCTTTCAGCAGCAGAGCGATCTTCTCTTTCACTGTCTTCATTTCCAGCTTTAGTGCCTCAATGCGGGCCTACAAAACACACCGCAATGACATTTTGTTCTACAGTAAAGGTTCTGCTCCCTCTAGTTATCCTCAGTGTTCTTTATTTGTACCTGTAACTCCTCTTCCGCCTTCTTGTATTTCTCTAGGTTGTCACGAATCTGAGCTAACAAAGTCTCATACCTGGTGTTAAGAGCATCCAGCTCTCGTTGCTTATTCTGAATCTATGGACACACACACACACACACACACACACACACACACATACAGTACACACAGATTGGAGTTTAAATGGAACTGTACTACTACTACTACTACAAAGGGTGGTAATGTAATACAAATGTAGTAATGTACTAACGTCCTTCTTGTAGTTCACGACTTCTTCCCTGATTCCCCGTACGGATTCTACGTGCCGCGTGGACGCCGTGTTCAAGTCCTGGAATTTAGACTTATACCAAGCGTCCATTTCCTAAACAGAAATCAGACAAAATGGCAAAACAGACACAAGAGAAACATTATGAGGTTTACATTGAAAGTGTCACACAATGTCACCTTTTAGTAAGGTTTACACTTCCAGGTAGTAAAAAGACACACCAAGTTTACACCACATTTATATTCATATAATGACCTATCAAAGCTGTAATTTTATAAGCACGTTTAACATTTTAAGGAAGCGTTGCCTACCTGCAGGTTCCGTGCGGCGATGCTGTCGTACTGCGACTGGAGTTCTTTGAGGGCGGATGCGAGGTCAGGAAGAGAGAAGGCCATGTCGACTTTAGCCACCGTTTGATAAATCTGTGCCATCAGTTCATCGATTTCCTGAGCGAGTGAGACATGGGGTTTTAAAATATGCTGATCAAAACATTTAAGGGAATACTTTGTCCTGGTTTGAGTGTTTTGTCTTCATTTCTTTTTTTTGAGCAGCATATAGATTTTACGTTACCCCACTGAAGAAATAAATCATTACGCTTGCGGCATTTGGCAGACACCCTTATCCAGAGCGACTTACATTTAATCTCATTATATAGCTGTATATCTGAGCAGTTGAGTGTTAAGGGCCTTCCTCAGGGGCCTAAAGTTGGCATCTTGTTGGTGCTGGGGTACAATATACAAAATCTTCAGAGAAATTTCCCTTCTATATAATATATAAAACTCTATTCATCCAGCCATCTAGGAACCCCTTTAATCCAAGCGGGGACCATGGAGGCCAAGTGTGACCGTTGTATTTATTCCCGTTTTCACAACCGTGGTAGGACCGCCAATCAAGATTCACACACGCATTCACACACACTACGGAACAACAATTAGCCTAAGCTACAGTGCATGTCTTTGGACTGTGGGAGGAAACCGGAGTACCTGGAGGAAACCCACCATGCACACACCCAAGGCAGGAATCGAACCGGGTCCTACAACAGCTATAACCACTACACCACTGTGCCTCCATAGTATAACTACCATTTAAAATTGAATTTTCTATCATTTTAAACATAATGTTAAGTGGTTGTTGAGACTACTTTATGTCAAATGTATGGCTCCTGCTATAATGTTGCTGGTGCCCAATGTGAAGCCAGGAAATCAGTGTGCAATTGAACATATTGCAATTGAAGCAGCCATACCTGTTTGTGAATCCTCTGAAGGAACTCCATCTCCACCTCCAGGTTCTCCAGCTGTTTCTCCAGAGCGATGCGGGCAGCAGTGGCAACGTCGACATCCTGATGGGCAAAAAACGGCAACACGATTCACTGCATTTAAAATTTCAAGGATTGTTGTCATTTAATTAACACTTAGATGTTAGCTGTTGAATTCCGTAACCATGAGTAATTTTTCACATTCCTTTTTTAGCTGCTGATGAAACTCCTAGGCTATGTCAAGCTGGAATTCAAGCTAGAATAATATCCCGAGAAAACTCACAGGCTTGAAAGCTTCAATCTCCTGTTCAGCCTTCTTCCTAGCTTCCAGTGCCTCCTCGTACTTCACCTTGACCATCTCCAGCTGTGCCACCATGGCTTCCTTAGCAGCGACAGCGATGTCCTTCAGGAAAGAGTCGTGTGTTATTGCAAATGAACATGTAAAATTTTAACTTATTGGGTTATTCATTTTCATCACTCCTTACCCTCTGGGCTCTCATCTGGTCAGCGACCCTTCTCAGTTCTTTTAGCTGCTCCTCATACAACATGCGCAAGCCTGACGGCTTCACGTAGCGACCCTTCAGGGCTTCGATCTCAGTCTCGAGCAGTTTGTTTTGCTGCTCCAGAGTGCGCACCTGCAAGTTAACGTGTTGACATGATTAACTTAAATGCACAACAGGGAAAGGTGAACGGACGGAGTGAAGAATGACGGCTCTTACCTTTTCGATGTAGATAGCCAGGCGGTCATTGAGGACGACCATCTCCTGTCTCTCGCTTGTGCGTGTGGTTAGGTAGTCCTGGTTGGCAGCGGAAGCGGCTTCCAGATCCAGGCCACCTCCGAGACCCATACCAACACACAGGGCGCTCATGCTCACACTGCTGAAAGGGAGGAAGAAAATAAGGGAGAAAAAAGGAATTCTGAGTGTAGAGTCATTTAGAGTAGAGTAGCGTGAGAGTCAAGTCATCAGGACTAGAGCAGAACCAACTAATGTAGATTAGATTAGATTAGATTAGATTAGATTAGATTGGATCAGAATAGATTAGATTAAAGTAGATTAGATTAGATTAGATTAAACTAGATTAGATTAGACTAGATTGGATTGGATTATATTAGATTAAATAAGAGCAGAGCAAAAATGGACAAACATCCTTAGGGATATTTAAAATAGCTTGATTATCATGATAAAAATCATTGCAATATGTAAAAACCATATCTTAACTCATAAACACTGTCATTTAACACTTCATTTATTAGTTCGTCTACTGGTTTCTGACATATATAAGATAAAAAGGTACAGTGATGTGTTACCCGGTGAGGCGTGCGCTGCGGGTGCCAGAGTGAGCCCTGCGCGTGCTGCGGGTGTAGCTGGCTGACCGGTGGCGGGTTTCTCGTCTACGTGGACTCGGACTGGAGACCCTGATGTGGCAGGTGGAGGAGGAGGCAAGTGCTCCTTCAAAGTGCCTCCGGTACGAGGAGATGCGCTCCGGGCTGCGGCTCATGGTGAGGCTGGAGTTTCCCTTCTCTGTGCTGCGCTGGAGATAAACAGCTGGAATCGGTTTGTGTCACTTCTCTGTGCCGGGGCAGTTTATATATCCGCCTGAGCCGGGCTGAGGAATGTCGAGTCTCTGTATAGCACTCAGATGAACCACTCAGCCATCTGACGCGCTTCTGCGAAAAAGTTTTTTCCTCGCTAGAAATAGACAGAATAACTGGCATCAGTATGATAACGGTGATGTGCATAACCTTGTTCCATCAGGCAGAATGTACAAAACCTGGCTTTGGGATTACACTGTGTGGCCTACAGCATGTACACACCTAACCATTGCACACGATGTAGATAGCCAGTCGCCCAGATGTGCTTGTTGAACATCCCATTCTAGATACTGTATGTTTTCTCTTTTTTGATCCAATAACTTCCACTCTTCTGGTAAAGCTTTCCACTAGGTTTAAGAGCATGACTTGGTGAGGAGTTAATGTGGGTGTGGCTCCAGATCATCACAAATGTGTTCAGTGGGCTTGAGGTCATTCAGGACACGGTACATAGTTTCACAATACTATGTTTAGTCAACAGTTTTTATGTATTTATTTATTTAACACACACTCACTCACTCTTTCAATGTCTATATTGCTTAATCCTGTTTACAGGGTCACAGGGGGACTGAAGCCTATCACAGGGGACTTCTACCCCGCATGAGGCGGGGTAGACCCTGGACAGGGTATATTATATTATATTATATTAGATTAGATTAGATTTGTTTCGATTCGATTAGAGCAGTGCAAAATTGGATAAACATCCTTAAAATGTAAAAAAAAGAATAAAAAAACGCATCTTATAATATCATTATATTATATTATACAACGCCCAGTCAAAAGAATTTTTTTTAGAAGGGTCAAATTATTGGTCTGCATGAAGCAACATATAATATAATAATAATATAATATAATATAATATAATATAATATAATATAATAATATAATATAATATAAATATAATATAATATATAAATACAATATGCAGTTTCAGCACACACGTCTTTTCTCCGGAACCATATTCAGGTTATTATTGTTTCCCACCCGGACAGTATTCCGGTCGGACAGAGGGTAGTCGGAGTGTTTTATTAGGTGCTCCGCTATTTGCAGTGAATTCGTCACTTCTCTATTATTATATATAAATTCTATAATATTTTAAGTAATTTAAAGTTCAATTCTCTACCTCAGATCAACAGCAATGGCAGGAAACTTTTGGCAGAGTTCACATTAGTAAGTATTTTTGTATTTTGCACTGAGGTTTATTCTTTAGTTTGGTTGGTTAGCATGTTGTAGCTAATGCTAAGCCTGGAGCAGTGTGTTAAAGGTAATAAACAATAATAATAATGATAATAATAATACTGTCTCTGGTGTAACTCACTTTCACACATGCTGTGGGCCATTAGTATCGAGTCAGAATGTAGTTATTGTTGGCAAGACTCAACAGTTTTTGGTAACGCAGGTGGCGAGTACTGGTTAGAGGTGAGGGTTATTTTTATTATAAAAAACCATGTAAATGTCTTAGTCACTTTAACTACCTTGCAGTATTACAAGGTAATCAGAGACTAGGCTTTTGTAATGGTGACTGCAGTATTTCTCAAACCACCGATGTTTAGTTCTTTTGTCAAAATGAGAACACACATCACAACAGACTGCATTTATATTTATTTGCTTTGGTCCTGCTGTCAAAGGTGCATTTTTCTTTTATTTCTTTTCAGTATAAAAACCTGCAAATGATGTAGGATTTGATTAAAAATATTGTTTTGAACACTGATCAAAATCATGACGTGGTTGAGAAAACCCATTTTGAAAACTGTTTTTCGTTCAGGAACGCCTATTTGTGTTTGGTTTCACCTTTGTGCTGAGTTCCAGGTGAATCTGCGACTTACAATTTTTTATCAAAAAAAAAAAAAAAAAAACTAAGACACTGACACTTCAGCTCCTTGGGGTAGCCTGTTCCTCACCCGGTTTGCAGAGTCACATCCATTCAACATGTCCTCTCACACTGTGAACAACTCGCCCTCTCTAACTTTACAAGTTGGTATCAAAAAGTTTCAAGGCCAGTTTTATAAGACGCAACAGATGTCACTAGGGTGCACGCACAGTCACAGGGAGCACTGATCTTTGATCGTCCTGTGTACATCGGGAGCTGTGTGACTGGTTATATTCTAAACATGTCTGCGATTCCAGCATGGGCACCAAGTTAGGACAAAGAACGCATGTTAAACTGGGTGAAACTGCCACAGAGACGTTTGGCATGATTCGGCACATTTACAGCGATACTGCAATTAGTTGTTCAAGGTGTTTTGAGTGGCACATGCACGTCAAGAGTGGAAGAACCTCACTGGAGATGATGAGAGATCAGATAGACTTTCAACAAACTCAACCTCCAAAACTGTTGAAGACATGTGCATGATGATTGTTGGAGCACAATCCACTACATTGCTGCCATTGTCGGTGTGTCCTATGGGACAATGGAGGCAATCATCATGTGTGATTTGAACGTGCGCCTTGTTGTTGCCAAGTTTCGTCCCCGAGCTGCATATCTAGGAGCAGAAGGAACATCACATTGAAATCTGCCAAGAACTGTGTCAACGTGCTGTGGATGACCCGTCTTTCATTTCATTTCATTCTTAGACCCGTCTAAGATCATTACCTCTGATGAAACTTGTGTGCATGGGTATGATTCTGATCGACCAAGAGCATCTATGCATCATCTTTTTCATAGCGAATTCTACTGCCTGGTTGTAAGCCATCTGAGGGAATACATATGGCGAAAAACAACTTGTAAACAGAGCTAATCTAAAAAGTTTATAAGTTTATATACAATAGCTGTATAATGAATGTACTTTAGTCAAACCTGGACCCTAAAATTCCAGGTAAAGCTACATATTAGCATAGCTACATATGTGCTTTATGTTCTCTGACACGTACACGGTACAGGAGCAGACGGAAACTGGTTGGAATAAGGCCTCAGGCACGAGGGTGAAGGCCAAGTACTGAAGATATCACAGCTGTGCTGATATTCAGCACAGCAGCATGACCTTGAGTGTTATATTGCTTTTATACAACAGTTCCATAAAGAAAATTTATCATCAACAGATTATGATTTGTTTAATTATTTAATCAGTTATTTTGCTCCAGTGATGCACATCCTTCCATAACTGGCGGAACTAACTAACCAAGACTTGTGGAGCTGGTGACCAACATTTAGTGTAATTAACTTGCTAATAACTCCCAAGAAGATAATTAAATCCACAGCATGGCCAAAAAATGGTCTCACCATTTAACAAGGCAAACAGTTAAGAGTCTTTCATTGGATAATTACTGCAGTGATTAACTTGTCGCATCTGAACCATATTATTTTAACCCTAATTGATGCATTGAGTAGCCTCTCATTTCTTAAACCGTGTCAGTAGACACATCCTGTGGTTGTGGCCAAGATGTTGCTCTGTTTCAGAAAGGTCAATTTATTGTCCTCTGTCAAACAAACAAAACAACTAAAGAGTAAACTAAACCTACTAAAATAGGCGTCAATTATAGGGTAGGGAGCATAAAGAATGGAAGGAAGGTCATGTGGTCTGATGAGTTCAGGTTTACCCTGTTCCAGCATGGGGTTGTGTCAGGGTAACATGGGAGCATCACTTCATCTACCTCTCATCATGCCTAGTGCCTACCGTACAAGCCTGTGGAGTCAGTGTTATGACCTGGGGTGGCTTCTGTTGGCCAGTTTCGAGGTTCAGCAACGTTATGTGACAATAAAATAAAAGGTTGTTATCTGACAACCTGAATGTGCTGAATGACCAGGTTTGTCAATCAATGGAAAAATAGATTTTGTCTTCGCTTCCCTCAGGCATACTCCAGGGTGATGATGCGAGGATTAATTGGGCTTAAATTTCGAAAGGGTGGTTCAAGACGACATTTTCACACAAGGATTAGCCACCAAAGAGTCCAGACCATAACCCTAATCAATTAAATACTAGTCCGTGATGATTTTATTTTACCTTTGAACTCTTCTCTCATTAACAGGAAACTTAATGGATTTAAAAGCCGCTCATGTCCTACCATAAGCTTTACCTGAATACTCTAAAGAAATCCGTGTACAAGATATAATCCGTATTCATTGCTGCACCAGATATTTGTCTGAAACACATTACAGCTTGAGGGTTTAATGAGGTTAATTAATGTAAGATAATCACGTCTTTTAATTAAAAGCGCTTCACTTCTTTCTGCATTAATTATATCTAGGCCGGTGTAATTAGTGCCGTCTTGTCTCCCCTCAGCCTGCAGTGGGTGTTGGATAAGCAGGACCTTCTGAACGAGCGTCAGAAAGACCTTCAGTTCCTCACAGAGGAGGAGTACTGGAAGCTGCAGATATTTTTCGCCAATGGTACAAAAACAGCCAGCCTTTTTTCAAATTTATTTATTTATTTACTTTTTTATGATTACATGTACTGTAATGCAGTGCGATCAGGTCGTAACCATGACGCTCTGGTGGTGTTTCAGTGATCCAGGCTTTGGGAGAGCACCTGAAGCTCCGGCAGCAGGTCATCGCCACAGCTACTGTTTACTTCAAACGCTTCTACGCCAGGTGAGTCTGTGAGTACCGAGTGGAGAGCTTTGGAGAACGTCACGCTGAAATATACGTCTCCAGCGATCAGAGCAAGATCTGTTACTGTAAAATGAACTAGTGTGTTGTGATGAATCTGTTGTTGGTTGTGTCGGTGGTATTATTAGTGCCAGTATTAGTGTAGTGGTAGTTTTGTTGTTTGTTGTGTTGGTGGCAATGTTGTGTTGGTGGTAGATTCATTGGTGTAGTGGTGGTTGTGATGTTTGTATTGGTGTAGGTGCTGTTCTTGTGGTGGTGGTGTTATTATTATTGGTGCCAGTATGGGTGTGGTGGTGGTGGCTGAGTTGTGGGTTGTGTGGTGGTGGTTGTGTTGTTGTGTGGTTGTGTTGTGGGGTTGGTGTAAGTAGTGGTATAAGTGGTGGTTGTGTTATTTTTATTATTATTGGTGCCAGTATTTTTGTGGTGGTGGTTGTATTGGTGTTATTCGTTGTGTTGTTGATTGTGAGGGCAGCAGTCTTGTTGGTTGTGTTGGTGGTGGTTTTTTTGGTGTAGTGGTGGTTGTGATGTTTGTATTGGTGTAGGTGTTGTTCTTGTGGTGGTGTTATTATTACTGGTGCCAGTATTGGTGTGGTGGTGGTGGCTGAGTTGTGGGTTGTGTGGTGGTGGTGTTGTGGTGGTGATTTTGTTGTTGGTTGTGTTGTGGTGGTAGTTGTGTAGTTGGTGTAAGTAGTGGTATAAGTGGTGTTTGTGTTGTTGTTGTTATTATTATTGGTGCCAGTATTTCTGTGGTGGTGGTTGTGTTGGTTATATTGGTGGTGTTATTCGTTGTGTTGTTGATTGTGAGGGCGGCAGTCTTGTTGGTTGTGTTGGTGTGGTGGTGGCTTTGTAGAGTAGTTGGTTGTGATGGTGTAATTGTTGTGTTGATGGGTTTATTGCTGTTCCTATTGTTTATGTTTGAGGTTGATGATGGTATTGTTGTTATTGTGATGTTATTCTTATTGTAGATGTTGTGTGTCATTATGTTTGAAAATGTTATTGCAGATGGTGGTATTTTGTAGGTGGGGGTATTGTGTTATTATCGTTGTTGTTGTTATCATGGTTGATGTTGATGTTCTTATTGATGTTAATATCATGGCTGTTGTTGTTGATGTTATTGTTAAAGTTGTTCTTGCAGTAGTTGTTTGTTGATGGTGTTTTATGACTTTGTTTCCGTAGGTACTCTCTGAAGAGCATAGACCCGGTGTTGATGGCTCCTACGTGTGTGTTTCTAGCATCTAAAGTAGAGGTAAAAAAAAAAAAAATCTATACTTCTTTTCCAGGATGTATTTATAACTGCATAACTTCAAAACTCTCTCTCATGACCTTTTTTTTTCTGTTTGTGTGTTTGTTACAGGAATTCGGCGTCGTCTCAAACACCCGTCTTATTTCCGCAGCCACGTCTGTGTGTAAGTGAAGACGAAAACACAAAAACTTTCTCGCACAAACACACATTCCTCAGACGTGTCCTTGGGGCTCAAGTTCCGTATCTGAAAAATGGATTTTTGTTTGTCTCTGCAGTGAAAACGCGGTTCTCCTATGCCTTCCCTAAAGAGTTTCCATACAGAATGAACCACGTGAGTACCACGGGTCGGGTGGAGCGGATTCATAACTGGCTCACTGAGAATGCGTTTAGATCATGTGACCTGACTTTGGTGCTCTCTCTCTCTCTCGTGTGTGTGTGTGTGTGTGTGTACTTGTTTGTGCCTGTGTCACGCACCATGCATCATTTATTTTGTAATGAATCCCCCCCTTCCCCACGCACTCACACACTCTAAGATGACCTGGTGTGAAAATCTCATTGCTATGATGAAGTCGTGTCACTTCGGAAAATCAGCCTGGCTCTTCGGACACACACTCATGTGAAGTGGCTTTGTGATGAGCAATCACGTTCGTGAGCGTTAATTAGTGCGCTCCTTACTCCAAGCACACGCTGATGTCTCCTTAGTGAACGCGTGCGTGATGGTTGTATTTATTTATTTATTTTATTTGTATTATTCATAATTCAATCTGTATATCATAACACTGAGGTGAGGTCATTGATCTGGGAGAGAGAGTCACATGACCTGCTCATTTAGTAAAGCACATCCTCTAGACTGAAGCTGAACATTGTGCGCGACACTGAAACAGTGAAAATGACCTCTGGACTAACAAGGCCGTTGATCAGTAAAGTTGTCTCATGAAATTATTATTTGGCTGCTATAAGGAATGATGTTCTCACGTTCTCCTTCTTTACATCATAGATCTTGGAATGTGAGTTCTACCTGCTGGAGCTGATGGTTAGTGTGTCCTCATATACGCTGTTTTTGTTTATTTATTTATTTGTAATCATGTAACTGATGAGTGACGGCACTAACTGACGTCCGTGGCTGTGTTTCAGGACTGCTGTCTCATTGTGTACCATCCTTACAGACCTCTACTGCAGTATGTCCAGGACATGGGACAGGAGGACATGCTCCTCCCACTAGCATGGTAAGAAACTTGGTCACAATACTGATAGATGATACACACATTGGTAGTTTTCGTGCAACAGTTTTCCTTCTCATGTCCTCCGTCTCTACTGTTTAAAAAAAAAAAAAAAATTTGCAAACCGTATTTTCATTCAAGTAAAATTTTTTTTTCCCTATCATCCGTTCGATTCCCGGGTGATGCTGTAACCTCTCACAGCCGGAGGTCTAGAGAGAGCTGATTGGCCGAGCTCTCTCAGAGGGGAGGGACGAGAGGTACTCTCGTCTCATCTCAAAATGCTTGAAAATAAAGACGTTTTCAGCCTAGACCTAAACTCTGAGTCCTGAACATTAATTATGTTCCATAGCATCGGGGCTTTGTAAATTAAAGTTCTACCCCTTGCT